>CM068957.1:123562872-123567872 GCA_035128595.1 Eptatretus atami
AATAGTGTGTGTTGTGCAGTAAGGTCACGTTGTGAGAACGGCTGGCCGTCGTCTCGAATGGCTTCTTTCACTTTGCATAAAAAGTCACTGGAGTGCCTTGCATTGATGGTTTTCCCAGGATCAAGCAATTTCGCCATAATTAAACAATGAATGGTCTCAAAACACTTTTGCCATTGGTTTCCAGCTCGTGTCTGCACTCTGAATATTTTTAGCGGTGTGCACCATATCGACTCGGTTCTGGCTTGCTTCGAATCTGCCGTTAAATGATGGATTCAAGTCTTATACAGCTGGTTAAAGTCTTCTTCAATAAATCATCTCCCTCTCTATTTGTGTTAATGTTCCAGGAGCTCTGTTACAATGGTCATGAGAGTTGCCTTTTTGATCAAATGTGAGATCTTTTGGTACAGCTTGCGTGACAGCATTTGGTTGCCATGTGAGACCGTTGAAGATTGCTAACTAATTCATGGCCATTTTTGAATTATCTGCATCATTTAAACACATGCAACTACATGATGAACTAGAACGGCTTTCGGTAAAGCGCATACCCCCGCAGGATGAACAGTTTGCGTTTTGGATCCCACCGATAAGCCGGATCTGTATCCGCACCTCCAAAATTGAATCGGCTTGTTTTTTTTTTATCAACTAACCAACTCATCCACCAAGTTTTTATCATAACTCGTCCACAACTTTTTGAAATATCATGCTACACAGTAAGTAGTATATCGTTTTCGACCCCAGCTCTCAATGGTGAAGAATCACTTTTAAAAATTTTAAAAATTCTCGAATCCAGATCTTTCATCAAAATCGAATCAATTTGTCCTTGTCGCACACCCAACCTGTCCAACAAATTTTGTCCGACTCCATCCATAACTTTTTGAGACAGCGTGCTCACACAGACAAACAAACAAGAAGGCGTCAGGGCTGACAAGTCACGGATTGCCGCCATTTTGGAAATGTGTCATCTGTCCCCCAGCCCCAAGAGAAATCTTGTGTTTTAATAATGATCGGATTGTCAAATCTGCTCGGAATTTGTAGGTGATGTTTTCCAACTGATTGTGTAGTTTTTGACATCACGTAGCGCAAACACTTTTGGTCGTATTTGTTTTTTGCAAATGACATCACCATCACCTTGACCTTTGACATGTATGGTCAAAAACATTGACCGCCTCACTTTTGCCCTTCAACATCCTCTGGTAAAGTTGATGAAGATAGCCGAAAGCATTCGCAAGTTATCGCTCACAGACAAACAAACAAACGAGACGGACCGACATGTAAAGAAATTTTGCAAATTCTCCTGAAATTTCAAGTCAATGGGATGAAAATTGAGGATTTTAGAAATCTCACCTAAGTTGTTGACCTTTGGCCTATTTTGACCGTTTGTCTCTTGTTGACCTCAAAAAATAATTGGTGGTTAAATTCAGTGATTAAAAATATAAATACTGTTCAAATTAATTTGGATGAAAATTGAGGATTTTAAGAAATCTCACCTAAGTTGTTGACCTTTGGCCTATTTTGACCGTTTGCTCTATGTTGACCTCAAAAAATAATTGGTGGTTAAATTCAGTGATCTAAAATATAAATACTGTTCAAATTAATTGGATGAAAATTGAGGATTTTAGAAATCTCACCTTAGTTGTTGACCTTTGTATGTTAACCTTTTTACTTATGTTGAATCTCAAAAATAATTGGTGGTTGAATTCAATGAACAAATATGCAAATCCTCTTCAAATTTCAAGTCAATGGGATTAAAATTGACAATTAAAATTTTTTTGCCGATGTTGACATTTTGTCCTATGTAGACCTTTTCGCCTCCGTTGATTTCAAAAATAATTGCTGGTTGAATTCAGTGACCTGATATGTGTATTGCTCCAAGTTTCTAGTCAATCGGATGAAAATTGAGGATTTTTTTGAAATTTGCCAAAGTTGGTGACATTTGGCCTATGTTGACCTTTTGATTTATATAGTCAAAAAGCATTGACAGCCTCACTTTTGTCCTTCGGAATCTTCCAGTAACGTTTGACGAAGGTAGCTGGAAGCGTTCGCAAGTCATCGCACTCATACACAAAGGTACAAATGAGACAGACCTCCATATGATGAAAATTTCAATTTTCGTCATAACAGACGTGGGTGAAAACATTACCTCCGTCCACCTTCAGTGACAGAGATGAAGAAATGTAAATTGTGAAGACAGTCCCTTCTAAATTTCATCTGGTTCGTTGTTCTTCCCACAAGGAACTTGATGATGCACATCCGTTGCCACAGTACGTGAGACGATGCTCGCTGCCGTATAAGTTGCTCGGGTAGGCATGCAATCTAATCGTGATGTTCATCAGCAACAACCCTTTGTCAATCCACTGCTGGATCTGCCATCTCTCTCCAAGACTTCTCCACAAATATCTGTTTTTGCCAATGTCATTCAACTTGCTCCTTGATTTCACATTGCCTTCTTGCAAGAGGTCTTCTTGGTCGTTTTTTTGTTTTGTTTTGTTTCAATTGCATTAACTCCAGTCATTCCTTGATCCATGATTTTCCAAAATTGCTACATCACCAGCCAATTTCTATTTTAGTGTCTTTACTCTTTCAATGGCATCACTTACCCTTGTTTGCACTCGAACTATCGTGCGCGTGTATTCCTCCATGTATATGAATAACATCCGTTTCTTTTCCTTTTTTTGTGATCGCAAAACCATACATCTTTGAACCATATGCAGCCTCCTTATCATGATTGCGTTTATGTTCCAGGTTTCACGTCCATGCGTTAGGACAGGCAGCACACGTCGGTGAAGATTTCCTTTTTAAGACACGAAGGCAATTTCCCTTTCAGAATAGAAGTTGATTTAGCGCAGTTTTTTTTCTTCTTTTTCATTTCAGACATCTGGGACTCCAGTTGACGAATTATGGTAGTTGAACCTAATTCATCGTTGCTATTTACATCTTCAAATCTGATCCCATTTAACTTCAACCGGCTTGGGAAGAGTGTGTTTGTTAAAACGTTATTTTTGTTTCTTTAAATTCATTTTCAGACCGTTAATGAACTTGTGAATGTAATGCCTCTGGTTTGCTCCAAATAAAATGACATCATCTGCAAATCATATATGATTCAATTCAGGTATGTTTCATGAATCTTCAGAGCTTTGTCTTCCCAATTCAGTCTTGAAAATTTCTTCCTTTGTATCCTAAAGGGCTTTGGTGATACCGAATCTCCTCGACAAACACCGCTCTCAATCTTGATTTCTTTCACTGTCTCAGTGGAGTCTTATTGACGGTGTTGCCCTTTTGTAACTAGAACTGATTCGGTCAATGCACGTTTTCTCAATGCCATAGTTGCTTTATGCATCAACAAATAATTTTATCCAACAGGGTCAGATGTTTTCACCGAATCGATCAATTATACGCACGGCAACATCTCGTATTCATTATAAACGTCACAAAACCGTTCAGTTCGTTGATGAAAGGATTTCTGACCAGTAGCTGGCCAGACATCGGTTGACGGAGGTTATGTTTTCAGCCTTGTTACTTGGCGAAATTGTTTTTGCCAAGTATGTTGGGTCTGTCGTGTTTGTCTGTTTGTCGCACGATTTTTGGCCTCAGTTTTCAGAAGTCGTTCTTTAATTATTTTTAGATCCTCGTGGAGGATCTCCAAGTCTTACTCACGTTGTTTGTTCTTCATCTTCTTCTTGTGGACTTTTTTGTTTCACAGCCTTCAGTTTTCATCGAAACTTCCTGAAACTTGGCATATATGTGTAAAAATTCCCTGCGCAGACAGTAACCATCTCCGATTTTGAAAATTCCTCCTAGAAAAAAAGTTATGACGTCAAAATATCTCCGCTAATGGAAATCGCCTAAAAAATTATCTCCGAAACTAGGCAAGCTTTTTGAATTCTGTTTGAGGAATCGAACGGGGCATTAGCAGAGATGAATTACCGCACATATGATACATCACTCTGACGTCATATCAATTTTTATGACGTCATTCCTATTTTTTGACTTTTTTTGTTTCACAACCCAGAGTTTTCATCAGAACTTCGTGAAACTTTGCCATGTATATGCAGAAAGCCCACGCGCAAGGCAGTAACCAATCTCCGATTTTGGAAATTCTTCCTCGAAAAAAAGTTACGTCAATAATATCGCCGCTAATGGCAATCGCCTATACCATTATCTCCGAAACTCGGCAAGCTGTTTGAATTTTGTTTGCGGGAATCAAGCCGGGCATTAGCACAGATAATTTATTCGCAAACCTGATACATCACAATGACGTCATATTCGTTTTTATGACGTCATCATTAAGAGGAACGAGGACTTAGCTCATTTGAGCTTGTTTTTTTGTGTGTTTGTGACCAGCAAAGGACAGCAACGCGTAATTTTTAGTGAAGATCCGAATCTGAAAATTTTTTCAATGATTCTTCACCATTGAGAGATCGGGCCAAAAATGATATAAGAGCACAATATCTCAAAAGGTTATGGATGGATTCACACAAAACTTGGTGGACAGGTTGGGAAGTGCCACTTGGAAGAATTGATTCAATTTTGGTGAAGATCTGAATCCAGATCTGGACACCATAATTATTCATTGTTAACTGATTCTTCACCATTGAGAGATGGGCTAAAAAGCAATATTGCATATCTCAAAAAGTTGTGGGTGGATTCGGATGAAACTTGGTGGACATGTTGGGTGTATTCAGCTTGGCAGAGGTATGTGCTCTGTCAAGTACCTTTCCATTTCGCCAGGTTGTCACTCTTCGGAGTGATTTTTCATGTGTCTGTTTGTCTGTCTGTGAGCAGGATATCTCAAAAAGTTATGGATGGATTCGGATGAAAATTTGGTTGACAGGTTGGGTGTGTGACAAGGACTAATTGATTACATGTTGGTGAAGAGCCAGCATGCAGATCCGGCCTATCAGTGGGATACAAATTGTAAACTGCTGAGCATAGCGGAGGTATCGCTCAACCAAGTGCTGTTCTAGTTCCCCTCACCGAAGGAGAAGGTACGCATTTGGGTC
>CM068957.1:123572872-123576076 GCA_035128595.1 Eptatretus atami
GTTATCGCTCACAGACAAACAAACAAACGAGACGGACCGACATGTAAAGAAAATTTTGCAAATTCTCCTGAAATTTCAAGTCAATGGATGAAAATTGAGGATTTTAGAAATCTCACCTAAGTTGTTGACCTTTGGCCTATTTTGACCGTTTGTCTATGTTGACCTCAAAAAATAATTGTGGTTAAATTCAGTGATCTAAAATATAAATACTGTTCATTTCAAATTAATTGGATGAAAAATTGAGGATTTTAGAAATCTCACCTAAGTTGTTGACCTTTGGCCTATTTTGACCGTTTGCTCTATGTTGACCTCAAAAAATAATTGGTGGTTAAATTCAGTGATCTAAAATATAAATACTGTTCAAATTAATTGGATGAAAATTGAGGATTTTAGAAATCTCACCTTAGTTGTTGACCTTTGGCTTATGTTAACCTTTTTACTTATGTTGATCTCAAAAATAATTGGTGGTTGAATTCAATGAACAAATATGCAAATCCTCTTCAAATTTCAAGTCAATGGGATTAAAATTGACAATTAAAATTTTTTTGCCGATGTTGACATTTTGTCCTATGTAGACCTTTTCGCCTCCGTTGATTTCAAAAATAATTGCTGGTTGAATTCAGTGACCTGATATGTGTATTGCTCCAAGTTTCTAGTCAATCGGATGAAAATTGAGGATTTTTTTGAAATTTGCCAAAGTTGGTGACATTTGGCCTATGTTGACCTTTTGATTTATATAGTCAAAAAGCATTGACAGCCTCACTTTTGTCCTTCGGAATCTTCCAGTAACGTTTGACGAAGGTAGCTGGAAGCGTTCGCAAGTCATCGCACTCATACACAAAGGTACAAATGAGACAGACCTCCATATGATGAAAATTTTCAATTTTCGTCATAACAGACGTGGGTGAAAACATTACCTCCGTCCACCTTCAGTGACAGAGATGAAGAAATGTAAATTGTGAAGACAGTCCCTTCTAAATTTCATCTGGTTCGTTGTTCTTCCCACAAGGAACTTGATGATGCACATCCGTTGCCACAGTACGTGAGACGATGCTCGCTGCCGTATAAGTTGCTCGGGTAGGCATGCAATCATCATCGTGATGTTCATCAGCAACAACCTTTGTCAATCCACTGCTGGATCTGCCATCTCTCTCCAAGACTTCTCCACAAATATCTGTTTTTGCCAAGTGTCATTCAACTTGCTCCTTGATTTCACATTGCCTTCTTGCAAGAGGTCTTCTTGGTCGTTTTTTTGTTTTGTTTTGTTCAATTGCATTAACTCCAGTCATTCCTTGATCCAATGATTTTCCAAAATTGCTACATCACCAGCCAATTTCTATTTTAGTGTCTTTACTCTTTCAATGGCATCACTTACCCTTGTTTGCACTCGAACTATCGTGCGCTGTATTCCTCCATGTATATGAATAACATCCGTTTCTTTTCCTTTTTTTGTGATCGCAAACATACATCTTTGAACCATATGCAGCCTCCTTATCATGATTGCGTTTATGTTCCAGGTTTCACGTCCATGCGTTAGGACAGGCAGCACACGTCGGTTGAAGATTTCCTTTTTAAGACACGAAGGCAATTTCCCTTTCAGAATAGAAGTTGATTTTAGCGCAGTTTTTTCTTCCTCTTTTTCATTTCAGACATCTGGGACTCCAGTTGACGATATTATGGTAGTTGACCTAATTCATCGTTGCTATTTACATCTTCAAATCTGATCCCATTTAACTTCAACCGGCTTGGGAAGAGTTTGTTTGTTAAAACATTATTTTTGTTTTCTTTAAATTCATTTTCAGACCCGTTAATGAACTTGTGAATGTAATGCCTCTGGATTTGCTCCAAATAAAATGACATCATCTGCAAATCATATATAATTCAATTCAGGTATGTTTCATGAATCTTCAGAGCTTTGTCTTCCCAATTCAGTCTTGAAAATTTCTTCCTTTGTATCCCTAAAGGGCTTTGGTGATACCGAATCTCCTCGACAAACACCGTTCTCAATCTTGATTTTCTTTCACTGTCTCAGTGGAGTCTTATTGACGGTGTTGCCCTTTTGTAACTAGAACTGATTCGGTCAATGCACGTTTTCTCAATGCCATAGTTGCTTTATGCATCAACAAATAATTTTCAATCCACAGGTCAGATGTTTTCACCGAATCGATCAATTATACGCACGGCAACATCTCGTATTCATTATAAACGTCACAAAACCGTTCAGTTCGTTGATGAAAGGATTTCTGACCAGTAGCTGGCCAGACATCGGTTGACGGAGGTTATGTTTTCAGCCTTGTTACTTGGCGAAATTGTTTTTGCCAAGTATGTTGGTCTGTCGTGTTTGTCTGTTTGTCGCACGATTTTTGGCCTCAGTTTTCAAGAAGTCGTTCTTTAATTATTTTTAGATCCTCGTGGAGGATCTCCAAGTCTTACTCACGTTGTTGTTCTTCATCTTCTTCTTGTACTTTTTTGTTTCACAGCCTTC
Source organism: Eptatretus atami (assembly GCA_035128595.1). Taxonomy (NCBI): domain Eukaryota; kingdom Metazoa; phylum Chordata; class Myxini; order Myxiniformes; family Myxinidae; genus Eptatretus; species Eptatretus atami. The sequence goes on from CM068957.1 coordinate 123,575,358, forward strand.
AGTTTTCATCGAAACTTCCTGAAACTTGGCATATATGTGTAAAAATTCCCTGCGCAACAGTAACCATCTCCGATTTTGAAAATTCTCCTAGAAAAAAAGTTATGACGTCAAAATATCTCCGCTAATGGAAAGTCGCCTAAAAAATTATCTCCGAAACTAGGCAAGCTTTTGAATTCTGTTTGAGGGAATCGAACGGGGCATTAGCAGAGATGAATTACCGCACATATGATACATCACTCTGACGTCATATCAATTTTTATGACGTCATTCCTATTTTTTGACTTTTTTTGTTTCACAACCAGAGTTTTCATCAGAACTTCGTGAAACTTGCCATGTATATGCAGAAAGCCCACGCGCAGGCAGTAACCATCTCCGATTTTGGAAATTCTTCCTCGAAAAAAAGTTGACGTCATAATATCGCCGCTAATGGCAATCGCCTATACCATTATCTCCGAAACTCGGCAAGCTGTTTGAATTTTGTTTGCGGGAATCAAGCCGGGCATTAGCACAGATAATTTATCGCAAACCTGATACATCACAATGAACGTCATATTCGTTTTTATGACGTCATCATTAAGAGGACGAGGATCTTAGCTCATTTGAGCTTGTTTTTTGTGTGTTTGTGACCAGCAAAGGACAGCAACGCGTAATTTTAGTGAAGATCCGAATCTGAAAATTTTTTCAATGATTCTTCACCATTGAGAGATCGGGCCAAAAAT
>CM068957.1:123581392-123608859 GCA_035128595.1 Eptatretus atami
CAGCGTAACCGAGTGGAAATTACCAAAGCCGCGCCGGCCCAAATGACAACTTACGGCACAAACGGCCTCACTATAACTCAAACCCGAACCATGTTAGGCCAATGAAAGAAACGACAGGCAACGAACTGGAACATTTACCAGGGGTTTATTTACAGTAATCGGGAAGGGAGGCACAGAGCAGACTTATCACGACTATTATATACAGGCAATGTACAATGAGCAATCAACACATACAATTTCGACTTGTAGGACGGCGCCACCACAGACACACACACCAAAATAAAATGGACCCGGATTGTCTTTATTTCGACCCTCGCAGCCAAGGGGATAGACAGGCTGGCAAGGTCAGAGTTTGGTCGGTACCTGGCCGTGTTCGCACGGCTTGCCGACCTGCCCTTGTGGAGCTCGGGATTCTTGAGGAAGAGCTTGGGAAGATCGGACGCTGAAACCACCACGGTGGACTCGAACCACATGGAAACGACCAAGCGCCAAGTTACCAAGACGAAGCGGCAGATGCCAGCCAGCACCAAGATGGAAGATGGCCAGCAGACCAGACGAGACGAGCCGAGAGCACCCAGACGGATCGCACCGACAATTATTCAACCCCCCCTGCGAGGTCTCCGTCCTGAGGTAACTCTGCCTCCCATTGGACAGGTGGTGTGTAGGTGCCCCTCCCCCCCCGAAGAGGCTCTGTAGTCGTTTCTGGCCTTCTGGCTTCCCATTGGCTGGAGCGCCTCGGCTTTGCTCGCTCTTCATCCATTGGCTGGAGGAAACACTCCCTGCCCTTCTTTGGAGCGGAGCCTTGATCTGAGGCGATGGAGGCTCCACCCACGCCTTCAGCCAAAAACACGTGGATAATGGAGTCGGTGCGCGAAGGTTTGGTTGGGTGGCGAACGAAGCAGGATGTTGTTGTTAGGGAATATATATATAAAAAAACTAACTACAAAATAACTCGCAGCGCACACATGAAATTCCCGTTAGACACAGGGGATGGATTCTAACTATACACATATACTTAACGAAATAACTAAACTTTGGGACTGCTGACTGTCTGTGTGCAAGAGGCTTCCAAATCCGTAGCAAATTTATGCACCAAATATCAGGAATTGAACTATTACTTTTCCATGTGCTATCATTTAAAAGTCCACTCCAACCTTGAACAGTTCGGTATGTATGTATTTACTCATTGCAAAACCAAGACAAGTAATTGATTTGCTCACGTGAGACTTTATTTTCACTGAATCTTTAGATTTTTTTTATTTTTTTTAAAGTATTGTTCCACTCGTCTGCCATAAATCTCTTTTAATAATCCGCTGAAAGTCGTGTGTGCTTTATTACTTATGTATGGCGTTCTTACATGACATTATTTGAATAATTTGGTTAAGAAAACAAGGATACCTTCCGAGTGGCATTACATTATTGTGGATTCAAAGGTTACAGCACAAACTGTATAAATAAACACCAATTCTAATTATAGTGTTGAAAGTCCAGTGAAAGAATTACCCTGAAGTAAGGGGCCTTCAAAAATGTCACCACAGCAGAAATGCAAACTCCATGTATCTCTCTCTTTCTCTTTCTCTTTCTCTTTCTCTTTCTCTTTCTCTTTCTCCTTCTATCTTTCTCTTTCTCCTTCTATCTTTCTCTCCCTCTCTCTCTCTCTCTGGTGTTGAGGGTATTATGGCAAGCCTAACAAGGGCAAGCTCAGCAGTATTGTCCACAGATTATATGGTGATTCGATTTTGTTAACCAAAAGGCAGGTTCGACCTCTCATCAATCCAATTATAAGCTTTTGACACACTTTGTTTCCTCCATATATATGAATATTTAATACGAGTTCCCTTACAAGGAACTTCGATACAGGAGGAGGCCATTAGGCTCATCAAAGCCTGTGCTAGTATTGCCAACTTATGGTTGTTTGTCTGTGCTTTATCCTTTTTAATGCTGAGCGTCAATCAAGGTAGCAGCACGTACCATTTTAATGTCTTTGAGATGACTTGGTTCAAACCACCGACCTCCCAGACTTCGAGTGTACGCTCGAACCATTATTACATCACCAAGTCTGGTAAATATCCATAAACAACTAAAATCATAATCCCATACAACATACAAACTTGTTTGTTTTCATGATAAATTTCATTTTGGATTTGTTGAATCGTTGTTATGACAATTGAGATTAATCAGACATTGATAGACATCGCAGATATAGCCCAGTATGGGTTAGAATATCCTCTCTATTTCCTTCATCAACTGTTTATCCCAATTCTGGTTGAAAGGGTTAAAAAAATCTCCTTAAATGCTGTCCTGGTACTGAAAGTCCCACCACTGCGTGTTGGTATTGCAAAATTACGTATTGGGTGTTATTAAGTCAGTTGCCATGGCAATTTAATGTTTCCCTTTTGTTATTGCAACTTGAAACAGTGAATTTCAACAGATGCTTAAATTGTTCACTGTCAGTTTCACCCAGGTTACCTGGATTTATCAACATGGATCTTGGTACACTCAGATGGTGTTTTCTCCTTCAGTTCCTCTGTTTCTGGGACAGTCAACATAGCCGACTGACTTCAGATGCCCTGACTTAAATAAATGAACACGCATGAGATCCGATGACCTAATGAGGCGTGTTTACCGCGCATCTTCGAGGCCACTTATGACCGGGCAAGGCCCCATGAAGGTGTGTTCACAACCAATCCAATCGGTAACGGGTGGGGTGTTGAGCAGCGGGAGTAATCCACAACAAAATCATAGCCATGGCAGCCGATTCTGGCTGCATAGAAGCGGCCATTCAATGTCACCATATATGATGTCATCACACTACCTTATTTCGGTGATGTCATCGCACGACTTCATTTAGAGAGAAAGGAGAAAATATGGCAGACATTCCCGAGTTTGGTTCAGTGGTGGAAACCACGTAAGTGCAAACTATTGCTTTCGCTCTGGCCGGACGAGTCAGCACAACGTCGGTGAAGTGGTGTTTGATGTCATACGAAAGAAAATGACATGTGACATATTATTTATTGGCAACCGAATATAGTGTGAACGCACTTTCATGGCTCACTGCGGGCCCGGTCCCATATGTCCTCAAAGACATTGTCTAAATGAGCCTGTGGTGCCTGACCACTTGTCACATCCCTGTACATCAATGAATAGGACTTGGTAAAACTATAATTTGCTGGAATAAGTTGCTTTTGTTTTGAAACTTCTACATGGTATTTGACTCGTCTGGGTGTAATGTGACAATATATTTTCTCAAATGGTCACAGTGGTGTTTCTGTCAAATACTGCTTCTAGCATCAGACAATTTTCTCCGGATTTTCTTCGAAGCATCAAGGTGCACACCATGGGTCATGAGTGTTTTGTAGCTGAGAATGTACCTCGGACAGGTCACGCCATCTCAAAGTGCCGGTGAAGCAGCCCTCACCCAGAGCAAGCATTTGGAATTTGACCACTGTTACAATGGGCCCGTCATTTCAAAAGATGTTATGAAATCCTTAATGTCCATGATTATCAGCTAGCACATGAAGCAGCTGGCGTAACACCTGCTCAAAAAGGACGTTGTACTTTCTACATCAAAGCACTAGGGCAACAGTTGTCGTTGGGTCCTATTCCCTTGGCAGATCAAAATCCAGACGAGACAGCTCAAAGGCGAGTGAACATGCTACCTCTGACCTATCCTCCCAGTACACTTGCGGTCTCAGAAAGAATAAATATAATCTATTTCATTAACTCTTTTTAGACAATAGAGGGCTTTTTAATTCATCAGAGAAAGAAATGTCTTATCAAAGACCCAACTGCACCTGAAGTCACCGACTGGGGATGGAAGAAGCCTCCAAGTGGGTGCACCGCTAACTCGACGACCTTGTCAGAAGCTTCCAGACATTACGCAGAGCTCGCTCATTGTAAGTGCAAGTCTCGGTGTTCCAAGAACCGCAAGTGCATTAGATTATCGGTACCCTGTACCATCCTGTGTGCTTGTGATGGACATTGCTCCGACGTCAATAGGAAATTGAAGTGAAACCCGGTGTACCAAATACCATGTTGAAATACCAATTGCCTGATTTGGATGGAACGACACAATGAGGTCATTCCCTTCCAACCTCCACTTTTTGCATTTTACCCATATTTGACGTCTCGATAACATTATCATCACCTTTTCCCTCTTAAGGTCACCAAAATCAGTTGTTAAAAGTTTAAACAAAACCAAATCCCCATCGACATAATACCAAACTAGCAAAACTCGAACTTTTTATGGAAATTAGGGGAATTTATCAATAATTGGAACTCAATTTAACCTGTAAAGATCAACAAAAAGGTCACCCCAGAGTTTGAGCCAAACGACATGGTGGTGTACAGATTTGTATGATTTCCCAACTCTCCGACCACACGATACAGTATCGTAAGCTCATGGGGGAGTTTCTACATCGCTTGCAGGATAACATTGAGACACTTGTTTACTTTTACGTTAATTGTAAATGACATGAAGAGATGAGGGACAAAATCAACACACACAATGGGATTTGAACAATGATGGAATTTTTGAGTGGGGTGCTCACATGTGAATACAAAATAGGCCACCAATGCCAAACAGGCTACATTTGATGAATGTTTATTTGGTGTGAGCAAAAACACAGTTACATCGAGCAAATGGCTATTTCAATTTAAATTTCGAATGAAAAGGATTTTTAACCATTGTAAGTGTGTTCATGCAAATATCTCAAAAGGTTTACTTTGTTGCATATTTTATCCACAAAAATGTCATCTTTGAGATATCGTACTATATGTATTTCATTTGTAGCTACATCTCTCAATAGTGAAGAATATCACTTTTAAAATGGCAATTCAGTTACACGAATGGTGAGAAAGTAAATGTCTCCAGAAAAACAATTTAAACGTGTAATGGTTCTAATGGCAATAATGAAAACAAGTTTCAATTAGAACGACACTCGGTAGAGCCCATCCCTCCGCCAGGCTGAACAGTTTACAGGTTTGTTTCCCACTGATAGGCTGGATCTGCCACCAGACCTAAACCAAAATCGAATCGGCTTGTTATTGTCACATACCCAACTCATCCACCAAGGTTCGTCCAAATCTGTCCATAACTTTTTGAGATCATGCTATGTTTAGTTTTTGGCCCCATCTCTCAATGGTGAAGAATCACCTTTGAAAAAATCTTGTATTCGGATCCACATCTTCACCAAAATCTAATTAATTCATCCTTATCACACACACCTAACCTGTCCACCAAGTTCCGTCCGAATCCGTTGATAACTTTTTAAAGATATCCTTCTCACAGACAAACAGACAGACAGACAAACCGGTGAAAACATATCACCTCTGTCCACCTTAGGTGGAGGTAATAATAATAATAATAATAATAATAATAATAATAGTATAATATTATGAGTTCCCAAACAAGGAACTTTAACACATGATGAGGTCGTTGAGCCCATCAAGCCTGCACAATGGTTGCCAACATATGGTTGTTTGTCCATGCTCTATCCTTTTGAAATGTTAAAGGTCCACATAATCAGAAAATCATGTTTGGTTTAATGAATAGATATGGCTTCACTTCACATTCAATCGTTATTCTTTTCTTGAATAAATATCTTGAAGAAATTTTAATTGTTATTTGGTGCCCTTTGCCTGCCTCCCCCAAAAACGCTCGATTGCCCCCCCCCCAAAAACGCTCGATTCCCCCCCAAAATCGTCATTATCTGGGATTCTTGATCAGAAAATTCTTCGTCAAATTCACTTTCTGACGAGTCTGAAGCGAGTTGTGTGGCCGTTATCCATTGGATGCTGACAATCTTTCCCTCGATGACATCATGGAAGTTTATCTGGAATTTTTAGGGGCGGTACCCGATGGGTTTGCTTTTTTAACTGTAACGCCTCATAAATTATTAGAATTAAAAACCACGTTCAGTTGTTTATTACTTAAAAATCAATATAATTACGTAAAAAATGTATTTATTTATTTGTTCTGATACTGTTGACCTTTAAGCGTCGAGGAAGGAAGCAGCATGTACCATTTTCAAAGACTTTGGTATGACTTGGCCGGGGTTTGAACCATTGACCCTCCCAGCCTCAGAGTGGACACTAACCATTACCCCCTTGAGTCTGGTTAGAGAAGAGTTCGAACCATTGACCTCCCAGCCTCAAAGTGGACACTAACCATTACCCCCTGAGTCTGGTTAGAGAAGAGTCGAACCATTGACCTCCCAGTCTCAAAGTGGACACTAACCATACCCCCTGAGTCTGGTTAGAAGAGAGTTCGAACCATTGACCTCCCAGCCTCAGAGTGGACACTAAACCATTACCCACTGAGTCTGGTTAGAGAAGAGTTCGAACCATTGACCTCCCAGCCTCAAAGTGGACACTAACCATGATTTTCCCTGTTTTAGAGAAGAAACAGGGAAAATCCGAGCTGGGATTGAGAAAGTTTTCCCAAAACGAAAAAGAAAATTTAAGCAAATCATGGCTTTGAGATTGGGATTCCAGTCGTGGCCACACATCATAGATATTTTTTTATTTTTTTTATTTTTACTGAAAATGCACAAAGTGCTTCAGTTTGCAGCTCTTGCCACTGAGCAGAGCTTTGTGACTAAATGGATCCTGGAAAAGCATGATTCCAAATTATAATTCCTGCTGATGGGTGCAGGCACCATTGATTTCAAGGACTTCGTGTAAAGCTCAAAGCCCATTCTAGTTTGCTCACACTATGCCTCCCATTTCCCATTAGCAGAGGCAGCATCTTTCAGTTCTGTACACAGCTCCAGGGATTGCATGGAAGGAGGAATTTCATCGACCTCTTGCCAACTACTTGATTTTATGGCTTGGGGAAGCAGAGGAAATGTAGTATATGAATATCTTCAAATGGACCTTGTATTGTAAGAAAAGAAAAGAAGGTGGTTTATACACGCTCCCTCTGTGTGTACGTATGCGACACCCTTCTATGTCCCTTCAGTAAAATATTATACTCGCATTCAGTAACAAAATCTAAAATAATCGAAATATTGTCAAAATTTTCTCTTTCCCTTTGGAAGGCCTCAGCCCATATTGTGCTGTACAATTATTTCATATTATATTGTTGTGGTGCCGGGTTCGGTGCCGAGGACGACCGCTAGATGGAGCAGTTGGGCCGTCTCCCACCGAACACTGGAATTGAAGGTCGTAACCTTCGGATAACTCCGAAGGTCACGGGTCCCTTTGTGGACTGTGGACGCCAATATTTCGACAGTGTGGGGTATGGTTAATTGTCTACTTCCAATTTACCTAAGTACCCACGCTGTCTAACTACCGGGGAAGCTACACCCTCAACCGACTTTGTCCGAACCGAGTCGCTGTTACCGACTCGGATCTGGCGTAACCGAGCGGGGATTACCAAAAGCCTGCCGGACCAAATGAACAATTTACGGCACAAACGGCCTCACTATTTCTCAAACCCGCACCGTGCTGGGTCAATGGTACAAACGACAGGCAACGAGCTGGTACATTTAAACAGGGTTTATTGACAATAATCGGGAAGGCAGACACAGAGCAGACTTAATCACGAATATGCAGGAAAATGTACAATGGAATCATTTACACAGTTCTACTTACAGACTGGCTGCAGACAGACACACACACCCCAAAAAGAAATGGACCTCGTGGGTCTTTATTCGGCCCTTCAGCTGAGGAGGATAGTTCAGCTGGGGGTTAGAATCTGGCCGGGTACCTGGCCGCCTTGTGCGGTTTCACCGACTCCAACCCACCACGGTGGGACTCGAACCCACGACCTGGAATCCAATGAGCCCCCGATTCTGGCTGCCACGAATGACGATATGAGCACCACGGTCCTGGCTGCCACGACCACCACCACCACGAGGAACCTCAGAGAAAGACCGCAGACCAAAGACCAAAGAGCGCAGACAAAGAGCCAAGAGTTATTTTTTAGTTAGTTTTCTATATCAATTCACTCCACACCACGGCGCCTGCAGACGACTGCAGACCAACGACTGGTTGCAAACGACTGGTTGCAACAAAGCAAAGAGCGACGACTGCAGACCAACAAGTGACCCCCACCCCCGACACGACCACTTTTCTTATCCTCCCCCCCCCCCACATGGGTGGAGGGATCCGCTCTGAGGTAACTCTCTCCGGATTGGTCGGGGGGGGGGGCGTCGGGCGATCGGTGTCCTCCCTCATTGGACGAGGCGAACATCCCATCTGGCTGGGGCGGGGCTGGTTCTGAGGTGATCTCTCCCCCGGTTGGACGAGGGGAACCCCCATCTGGCTGGGGCGAGTCAGCACTGAGGCGAGGGGTTCCACCCACGTCCATAGCCTTGAACACGTGGGCTATGGCGCCGTGGTGTGGAGTGAATTGAAATAGAAAACTAACTAAAAAATAACTCGCAGCACACATACACTTAATCACCCATAAAACATAGGGATGGGACCCTAACTGATAAACACATACTTATCGAAATAACTGAACTGTGGGGACTCTGGCTGTTGTGTGCAAATGGCTGCCAGATTCGTCATAATATTATCAGCAGTGCTCCAATCCAATCCATTGGGACCATACTCTGTACAGAGTGTTGGTGCTGCCTAAGCAGTCTCCTGGGCTGTTGGGCACAATCCTGGACAGGTCACCACTCCGACGCAGGATACTCAAATGGCTCAATCATCCCAGCAAGCTGGTACTCATTTTGCCATCCTCAGAAGGATAACAGGCTGAGTCAACCCCACCTGGTATTAATTCAACAGAAAACCAGGATTTAAATTCAGGACCCTAAGATCCCCCAAGCCCACCACCCTAACCATTAAGCCAACACCAGGCACATCAGCATTGTTGCCTGAGCTGTATCCTTATTTGTACCAAATATTTCCTTTCCATTCATTGCTTTATGTACCATCCGCTATCGAAGAAGTCCCTTTGGTAAAGTATCTATACGAAAAGGAATTTTGAAGTTGGCCTGAGTACTTGCACACTATGTACCAGTTAAGTTATCAGATGAGACACCTGGCTTAATTTCTCCTCTGAAAGGATGGCACACTCCCGCCTGCGAACCTCTGGGATGCCAGTTTGTAGTCCGATCCTCTTCCGTCGTGAATGAAACTCGGACTCGATTACCAAAAGGTGAGGATAAAAGAAAACCATGAAATGGTGATATTCAGGAATTGATGTGTTCAAGTATTGTATCAAGTATCATCCGCATCAGGACCTGTTTTATAAAATCGTCCTGGTTCATGAAAATTACAAATTAATTAACGACGACGTGTTCAAAAAGACTTAACAGCCAAGTTCAGCTGTTTGGCTTAATGGTTTGCTGGAAGTTCAAAGCGTGTAATTACATTTTGCAGTGTGCTATCTATTGAAATGTCAGGTCTCCGAGTAAGCTGTTATGTGCTGTGTTTGTTATTTAACTTTTGCTCAGCTGCCGCAGTAATAGATATGTTACAAAGCATGCAAGGCAAATCTTTCAAGAGGGAAACGTCTTGAGTACGTTGGTGTCAGATTGATGAGAAAACTGTGCTGATATCCCAATCGTTTTGGGATTCAAATTCAGGTACATTTGAAATGAAAGCCTCGATGGTAACAGTCTGATGGTGTTGTCTGTATTTAGGGTATCTGGTGATAGAGCTCATCTTGGGAGCTCAGGAGAATTATCACAAGGCAATCAGATTGTGAGTTGGCTTATGAATGACCTTCAGGGAGGGAGTATAAATATTCCTGCCCCACCTGGTATTATGTACATGTGATGTCAGTTCACACATTGTAGGTCACTCTTAATGCCCACAGGGAAACTTTGAATTTGCAGGTTATGGAATTTAAAGGCAAGCCATTGATGCCCGAAATGCCTCGAAGGAAACAGAATAAAGAGTTATACCTGTGTTTATTGTTCCATTTAATATTGCTATTCCAAATTATGTCGGGAGGTTTTGTTCAATTTTTGTTTGATTTATGGGGTTAAAATGCATGAGAGATCGAAAACGCTGATGAGCGAGAGGATATTATGACGTCATAAACACACTGTACTGGAGGAAGAAATGAAAAATTGAAAACAGATGTAGGGTCCAAACAGCTATTTAAATATTTTATTTAATGTTTCATACTTTTAACTTCAGATGCCTTATAAATATACAAGATGTTCTTACCAACAGATGAACACAACTGATCTAATGGAAAAGCTTTTAAATCTATCTGTATAAACAATTGCCTTGTTATCTTGCCAAAACGAAGTTTTTGCAAGATATGTTAGTCAGCTTGTATGTTTTTTTGTGTTTGTTTTTTTTGTTGTGTTTTTTTTTGTTTTTTTTTGTCTGTAATCACGTATAAAAAAATTCTGCAGAGCACAGTTATCATTGGAAATTTTTGTAACTTCGCACATCAGAGGCCTATAGAGGTCCCTTTCAGCGCATAAAATTTTGAAGGTCAAGGTCAAAGGTCAAGGTCACTTTGTCGCAAATCAGGGGAGTCGACGAAACCCTTATTTTTTGAGTAATTTTGATCGGATCGTCTTCAAACTTCATGGGAATATAGTTCATGGTCTGGCGCTCAGCTGATTAATTTTTGGTGGCGATTGGCCTTGACCTTCATGGTTAGCGCCTAAGGTCAAACATATTTGACCCCAAGGTCAAATTTTCAAGTTTAGGAACCATATCGTGTAGTACCTCAAATTGAACACCTCGATGAGTGCTTTCTAGATATATCAAGCTTGAGACATTATGACGTCATTTGGTGACGTTATGAGGCAAACGCATATTTTTCATGATTACTCTGTAGAACGATTCTCATCGGAATCTCTCGTAGGCAGATATTCCTCAAGAGTCGCTCCTGGTGGATAGCAGCTCTGTTCACCTCAGTGTGACCTTAAAGAAGTCACACGTGGTCACCTTTTGGCAAGATACGGGTCTTCTGTTGTTTTGTTTGTCTTTCTCTTTCTGACGATTTTCATTTTAAATACTTGACCAGAAACCATAAAACCCATATCATTATAAAGGTGTTTGTCAGAGGAGTCCTGGTTGTGTATTATTTTTCCATTACCAATGACATTGTATATTTTTTACCAAAGAATTGTGAGATGGAGGAATCTCATGAGATTGTGAATTTAACATTGTTCTGCCGTTGTTTACTTTTAACGTTGTTGTAACGAAAGGGGAGGACAAAGATGTGGGTGGGGGCAGAGAGTTCGGAAAGAGAGTTTGAGGCATTTGGAGGAGGGGTTTGGAGGGGCTTACGGACTTGGTGTTTTGGGGGGAAGTTGAGAACTTGAATAAGAAAGGGGGAGGGGAGGACAGAGTCGGGTTGGGGAGGCAGAGCAGGGACAGGGAGTCGGGCGTGGGTGGGTGGTTGAGGATTTGTGTTCTTGTGTGGATGGTGGGGCGTTGTGGACTTTGGGTTGAATGGTGGCTGGGGGAGGGGGAGTTGAGGACTTGAGAAGAAAAGGGGAGGGAGGACATAGAGATGGGTGGAGGCAGTGAGGGAACGGAGAGTTGGGGGAGAGGATTTGAGGCTTTTGGTGGAGGTTTGAGGACTTGTGGTTAGGGGGGTAAGGGGGGAGTTTAGGACTTGAAGAAGAAAGGGGGAGGGAAAGACAGCATTGGGGTAGGGACAGAGAGTTTGGAGAGGAGGTTTGTGGCCTTAGAAGGCGGTGGGGGGGGTTGCGGACTTGGGGTTTGGAGAAGGAGTTTGGGGAAGGAATTATGATCTTGAAGAAGAAAGAAGATGGGAGGACAGAGAGATTGGGTGGAGGCAGGGGGTAGCAGGGAGTTAGGGAGGGGGTTTGTGGACTTGTGGTGGGGGGGGATTGAGGACTTGGGACTGGGCGGGAAGGGGTTGGCGGACTTCGGGTTGGGGTGGGGTAGGTTGAGCACTTGGGGCTGGGAGGCAGAATCAGAGTTGACTTAAAGCCACCTTTTAGGTTACACATAATTTCCACAGGTTCCTGCTAGTCAAGAGCTCAGATAATGGAAGGGCTGGCAGGATCTAACCTCGAGGTACAGTGACCTGCAAAAGTATTCACCCCCTCCAATATTTTCATATTTTGATGCCACCCTGAGCTTATTTCATGATACTTTCAAATCAAACTTGATATCGAGAGTCTTCATAAAAAAAATACAGATAAAATGTGAATAAGTTAGATTAACAGAGAAAATCAGATGATTCTCAGTTGCATCGGTATTCAAACCCTTTGCCTAATTGACCCTAAATCACTTTCAGAGCAAATTATTTGTTTGAAAAGTAATTAAATAAGTTTAATAGGTTTCACATGTATGTAATCAGTGGTTTAACTTAAAAATTAAATTCCCCCCACTTATCGAAGGAGATTTATGGTGCAACTCACTTGGTCAACCAACAAGGCAAACATGAAGACCAAGAAGCTTTCCAAAGAAGTCAAACATAAAGTGGTGGAGAAGCATCATTCAGGAGAGGGTTATAAAAAGATTTCAAAGTCACTCATTATCCCTTTGAGTATGGTGAACTCCATCATTAAGAAGTGGAAGATGTATCATACCACCCAGACTCTACCCAGATCAGGTTGCCAATCCAATCTCAGCAGCTGGGCAAGCAGGAAACTGGTTAGGGATGTTACTATAAATCCAACAATGACTTTGAAAGATCTGCAAGGCTCTATGTCTGAGATGGGGGTCAGTGTTCATCAATCAACAATATCCCGTTCCCTTCACAAAGCTGTCCTCTATGGACAGGTGGTAAGAAAGAAGACATTACTGAAAAAGATTGCAGTCCATCGAGGATCCCCATCAAACTTGGCAGCACTAAAGCAATTTTCACGTCAAGAATGGGAAAAGATATCACAGTCATTGCTGCAAAAGGTGTTTTCACCAAGTACTGACCTAAGGGGCTGAATACTTTTACAACCAGTGAATTTTGATTTGTACATGTGTTTTTGCAGGTATTCCTGACATGTAACCTCTTTCAACGTAAGCAGTTTACTTTGATCTCTTCAGTTTTGAATAAAAAAGTTCATTTGGAAAAATTGTTTCTACATAATTCATAATTCATCTACATGTGGCATAATTGGTCAGGGGTGCATACTTTTGCAGGCTACTACATGCACACTCGCCTCTGACCAGTCTCGCCTGGGTTTGAATCTCCCCCATGCAGCTATAAACTTTCATCCTGGTGTTCTGTATGCAGGGCGATTTCATGTGTGCTGTTCCTCGGATGGATTTTAAACTGGGCTTTCCATCTGTTAACATTAGTTGGTGAGCATTAAAGATTCCACGGTGTCCTTCATGAAGAGTAGGTGAGCTATCACCGGCATCCTAAGCCTGGTGTTGGCTTAGTGGTTAGGGTGGCGGCTTGGGATCCTAGGGTCCTGAGTTCAAGCCCCGTTGGCCGCTGAATTAATATACACCAGGAGGTTGACTCAACCTGTCATCCTTCCGAGGTCGGCAAAATGAGTACCAGTGTACTGGTAAGGGGGACACCGCATCAGAGGCATAGCCGCGTCCCAACCGATGATGCAACCAGCAGCCACAGGCTGCACTCGATAGAGAGAGAGAGAGACCGGCATCTTGAACAAATTCCAAATTCCTGCTCTAGCCTACAGGGGGAACTGCAACAGCAGCACAGCTATGGCCCCAGCAAATGATGCTACCCACAGCCATGCACTGCAAATGAAAGAGGAAGTTAAAGGTCTAACCTGCACAGATTGGCTACTTCTGACACACCTCACTTTCCTGAATTGCTGGGAGCACAACTGTGCCACTCATTGGCAGGCTGGCTGAGCATTTTTATTTGATCAACAATAATGGTGCCAGATTTACTGTAAGTTTGCTTATTGGTCATAACCAAGCTGTCTGGCCATCCCCCAGGTAGATCCCTGGCCCATCCCCATCTCCTTGAGATGCCGAACAACCTGCTGCAACCACGAGACTATTTAAATATGTCATATGTGGACAGTATCACATACAACAAACATATTACAGCACGTGATTGAAGAGAACACCAGTTGAACGCCGGCACCATTGAGGTTGGTCACGGACAAATTATCTCTTACAAACACCCTCAAACTGTAACATGTGAACACTGCTTGCTAAAGAAGTTTCATAAATGTCTGCCATTTCACTGTTAAAAATCAATATTATATTACAACATACAGCAATCCACTCATATCACTGAGTGGAGTCCGAGTGCTGTGTGTTGTCTGCTTTTGTTGCTTTCTTTGTCTTTTCAATGAGACCTTCTGAGGGTCTCCACTGTAAAGGATTCCCTTTGTGAGTCTTCACAACCATCGGAGATGACCAGTGTGCCATCTCGGTTTAAGGAACTCCTGCGACTGGTGTTCTTATTGATAAGAGGGAAGATTTTTTCCTCCCCAGCATTGGAGTGAGGGATGGTCATAACTGCTTCTGCAACTTTGAACAGCAGGTCATATTCGTAGCAGTTTGCGCCTGGTTCCTTTATCACCAGAGGACATCAACGGAGTGTGATTCATCATCTTTGACACTAACACTTTCCCAGATTGTTTTAGCAATGTCCTCTGTCACCAACATCTGATAATCCAGAAATTGGTCATTGAGTTGGTCCAGGTTCATTTCAGGGAAGAGTTCAGGATACTTCTGGATGAAGTATTCCGCTGAAATGAAGCTTTTGTCAAGTCTGTGTTCAAAGTCCAACCAGGGATCAGCATTGTTGAGAAGCTCATCTTTCAAAGGGCACCACTTCAAGAGGTACTCTTTAGCTCGAACAAGAAAGCACTTGGCTGCCCTGAAAAAGCTGCAAACTGAGGTCAGGAATGTCTCCGTTCTGATGAAGTTGACTCTGACCTTTTTTTTTTTGATATACAATGTCAAGGTTCGTATAAGAGCTAACACAGAGAACGTATAACAAGGGGAGCAGGAGACGAGAGAGACAGGAGAGGGAAGCACAAAACCATGGGGAAGAGACACATGAGGAGATCTGTGGAAGGGAGAGGGATAGGGCAGGGTACATGGGATGAACATGATGGACACTACTTTCAGGAAGGAAAGCAGGGAATATGATGGAGGTGGGTTTGGGATGGATTAACGGGGGTATAAAAGATCATGGTTTTGGATGGGGGAACATAAAAGATGGTTGTAAACAGCTATTTTGAAGACCTGGAGGGAAGAGTGGGATTGAAGAGAGGGTGGGAGTTTGTTCCAAAGGCAGGAAAACGTGGAATGAAAGAGTGAATGTGAGCAGTGATTCTTGATTTTGGTAGTTTAACCAGAAGGGGTTGCTGGCGGACCTTGAGCGCTCTGCGGAAATATGGGCGGGACAGATAGCAGACAGAGTGGGGGGGAGGTTGGAGAGGACATGGTAGAAGCCAAATACCACCAACCTGCCTATTGTGAGAGAGTGAGAGACCCAAATACTCAGCCTCACCACAGGAGATACCAATGATCATAAATTGGTCATAACCAGGTCTGGTCAGTCAGGTTTCTTGACTGCCACTGGTAACATGTAACCCAGTGTTACCTGCTGCACGGTCGAGTAGTCGGTGACTAAACTGATAACCCTCACTGGCTCGCCAGAGGGGAGGGTGACTGTGACACCCTGCAGGACTAAAAACAATATTCCGCCTTTTCATGTGCAGGGAGCCAATGGCCATCCAGTAAGGAGATGGTGTCTCCATAAAAACATTCATCCGGTTAGACCGGTTTTTTAGGTAGTACGTTGTAGACAGCAACCGCTCAAGGTAGAACTACCGTTCTGACTTAGGAGCATTAAAGTGGTGCCCGGAACCATCTTACACTCTCCGTATCAGGATTGCTGGTCTTACTTTGCTCACTCAAACTAAAGCTACCAGGCGAGCTTTAATATCTCTTTCTTGCAAACAAACATCACACGTTTTTCAAACAAACATCACACACTTTTCTTACTCACTCATTTTCACTTCTCACTTTACATTCTCTCTTTTATTTCTCTTTATTTAAGGCCTGGCCTTGATGAGGACTATTTCATCCATGACTGGAGCCTTCAACATTAAAAAAAAAAATGCCTTGGTTTCCACAACGTGAAGGCGAGAAAGGTGAGAGGCAGGAGCACCAGCCCAGAGGGGAGAGCAGTACTCCATCAGGCTGCGGATGAAAGCTTTGTATGTGGTCAGGAGCTCAGGTCTGCCAAGGAAGGACTTTGCACGATGGAGGATGTCCAGTCAACGACTGGCTTTGGAGGCCAGCTTGGAAATGTGGCTTTCCCAGGAAAGATGATGGCACATAGTGAGGCCCAAAAGTTTGAATAAAAAGACTTCTTCAAGAGGATTATTGAGAAAGTAGAAAAGGGGGTTGGGGGGGGTCCAGGCAGTCCTTTCAGAGAGACATTGTGAGAGTGTGAGATTTGTCAGGGTTGAAAGACATGTTCCACGTGTTGGACCAGCTTGTAATTTTATTCAGATCTGCAGAGTGAAGAGGCTGCCGATTTCTGATATGAAGGATGAGAGATGGTACTGCAGAGGGTGTCGTCATCAGCAAAGAAATAAAGAGGATTTTCCAGAGAGTCTGAGAGATCATTGATGAAAACGAGAAAAAGCACTGGGCCCAGAACACTGTCTTGAGGAACTCCAGCCTGGACTGAAAGAGGGGATGAGAGAATTCCATTAAGAGCCACACATTGACCGCGACAGGAGAGGAAGTCTGCGAGCCAAGAGTGGCGATTGCCTTGGATGCCATAGGAAGAGAGCTTGGTGAGCAGGGCAGGGTGCCAGACCGTGTCAAGAGCACGCGATATGTCCAGGTTGATGGCTCTGATCTCATGTCTGGCATTGAGGATCTCCATCCATTGTTGGGAGAGCAGAAGCAGCAAGTCCCGGGTAGACCTGGTCTGAATCCAAATTGATGATCGGAAATCAGGCCATTGGAGAAGAGGAAGGATTTCTATTGCTGAAGAGGAAGGATTCTATAACGTTGCTGGTGATTGGGAGAAGGCTGATTTGTCTGTAGTTGTAGGGATCTGTTTTTGCACCTTTTTAATTCAGAGCTGTAGTGTTAGCTGCTTTCCAAGCAGAAGGCAGATGACCTTGAGCAAATGAGAGGGTGAATAGAACAGAGAGAGCGTGAGCAAGAGCAGCAGCGCAGGTTTTTAGGACACGTGGGCTGATGCCGTCTGGATCGGTTGCAGAATCTGAGTCGAGGTTTGACAGCATGCTCTCCGCCTTGTCAGGAGAAAAGGGCACAGAGTCCAGGACCAGCTAGGTGCGACTGGGTAAGGTGGGTACAGAAACCCATGGGTTTGGGACCCAAGATTTAGAAGCAAACATGGAGTTTAGGCATTCCGTCTTTTCACGTGCGCTGTCAGCTGCGCGGCCATTTAAGGTAAGGGAGGGGATGGAAGGGAAACATACACCAGAAACAGACTTAGCTCGATGCAACCAGGATTTGGAGGAGGGAAACAGGTTTGAGAGTTCAGACTTGAGATTAGAAAGATGTTGTTTTCTGGCTCTCCTGAGGATAGACACACACTTGCTCCAGGCTTTCTGGAAGGAACTGAGATTGCCTTCAGTTGGATTTACCTTCCTTGAGGCAAAGGCAAGTTGTTTCAGGACAACTGCCTCACCACAAGAAACTGCCTCGCCTTTTGCCTCACCTCACCTGTGTTGTTAATCAAATAAGGAGTTCTCCTCCACTTGGTTGTTTGGATCTATGAATCAGCAGAAGACAATCCCCTCACCCTTAGGCATTTCACAATAACAGAAGGCTTGACAAACCTTCCAAGAACATTATTTAATAGTTTTCTTAACTGTGGCCTCAGGACATAAATCACAGGTCACAGGTCACCCTCTGCAAGAACTGGTTTGTTTGTTTGAAGGTTGGCAGCACAGACTGAAAAACAATAAGTACAGTATCCTTCAGTCTGGGTTATTAAAGACTCCCTGAAGCCTTCTGAATCTTGCCTGTGATGCCCTCCCTGACTTGAAATATGATGTCAAACTTAGAAACAGCTTCAGGGTTCGCTTCACTGCAGTCTGGAAAGACAGCCATCGGGTTGAAACATTCGTGATGCATTCTCTGTACGCTTGGTCACAAACCAAGCAGTAAGATCTAAGCTAATTATTTCACTTTGCAGATTAGTCAAATCAGTAGTACAGATCAATAGTAAACTCTACATCAAACCCATAACTACATACATATAAGGAAACACATCCCTGCTTGCTAAGCAGCATTATTAATCATATATGACAAGGGTAGCCATCAAAATAGATTGCAGAATTTCACTTCAGGACCCTTGCCTTCAGCAGATTCCGAATACCAATATTCATTGAAGTGTTGTCAACACTAACAGAGGAGCATATACTCCACCGGTTTGGGTTCTGGAGAAGTTCTGCAAGTTTTCTATCCAGTGCATGGTCGATACCCTCGGAAGTTGCACTAGTCCATGAGCACATGTCAAGAAAGCAGGTAACAATGCTGTTTTGATTGACATAACGTGTGACAGTTACAGGGTTCATTAGCCCATCCCCCACAGCGGAAGATGGGGGTTTTGCAATTGTGTGTGTATGTGTGTGTGAGTGTGTGTGTGTGTGTGTGTGTGTGTGTGTCCATGCCATAATTTTTTTCCATTTGAGCTTTTGTCATCAAATTTTCAAAAAAACTTTATGATGAGAATATTGAGAAGACAAATTAATAATTTGGTAAAAAGGTCAAATGTCAGCATCACATGAAATCGTCAATTTTCATCAAATTGATCTGAAATAAAAAAAAATTAGCATATTGGGTCACTGAATTGGTTCACCAATCAAAAGTTATGCGCTTTACCGAGTTACGTAGTGTGAAGGTTGGCATTGCGTGGCGGAGGTATGCACTTTACCGAGTGCCCTTCTAGTTTATATCTGTGTCATTTGAACCATCAACAGAAACTGAAAATGGGTGAACTTTCATGGTTTCAAGAAGGTCTTCCATCAACACCCATGCAACAGCTTGATTCAGTATGCAAGTGGCTTTTGTTGATGCGGAATGATACTTGGCGACAAATTTGGAATCATAAAAACCATTTCTTATTGTAGGTGACAGGAGATCATGAAAGGCATTACAAATGGCAAGAACGTTACAACTGGCAGTTAAGACAGATATTTTCACGTCTTTCAGTCCTTTACATGGTTTCACTCGAATCTGGTGCATTGAAGCTTACCTTGGATTGTTCCTTCAATGCTATGAACTGCTTGGTCTTGATGGCTTTTGACTTAGAGTGCTTGATGATATCCTGCTTTCCCACATGATCACAATTATTTCTTGTCACAGATGTTGCATCAAAATATATGCAAAAAGCATCAAACATCATAATCACTCCAATATGTTTTGCATTTTAATAGTCATTGTCATACATTTTTTTTTAAAAACTAAAAGGCTTGCATTTATTAACTTCCCAAAACAATTCACTTCATTACAAAAACAACAAGAGCTCAAGTGAGCACAATATACGCCCGAACAAGAAGGTATATACAGCTTTGTGCTACTACATGGAAAACAGCATCCTGGTTGCCATGGCAACCACTTTAGATGACAAACGTATGTCGCGACACACCGTCTCCACAGTCTGTACCTATGTACCAAATATGAAACGTGAAAGTTGAAAACTTTGGGAGCTAGAGTGCGGATAGGAATGGATGGACGGACGGACGGACAGACAGACAGACAGACGGACGGACGACCGGTATCACATAATACGCCCGATATATATATCGGGTGTATAACAAGAAAAAACAGCAATCAGAGATTGCTCTTTTTCTTGATCTTATCGATCTTATCAGCCATTTCAGAGAAGAAGGTTTTTGAAGGTTAAAAACAAACAAAAACAATATGGCTGCCGAATCACGTGACCGATGACGTCATCAAAAAAAAATTTGTGGACCATTTTATCCCGAGATGACACTCATAAATTTCTATACTGATCGGATGTAGCATTCTACATAATGCAATTATGACGTCATAGCGAAGGCACCTAAGACGTCATAAAATACCACACTCATTCCCCATGAGGAGTACTTGCTATGTGCCAAGTTTCAATTTTTTCCTTGTTATGGTTTCAGAGATACAGAAGTCCAACGTTTTTCCAATATGGCTGCCACACCACATTACCTATGACGTCATAATTATCATTAAAACATTCTTCATGAGTACTCACACCAATGTTGAAAATTTCGTCTCAATCCGACAAGCAGTTGCAAAGGAAAAACATGAAAGTTCTGTGCGGACAAACAAACAGACAGACAGACAGACAGACAGACAGACACACACACAAACAAATGGCCCCAAATGCAATGCCCTCTCCGAATCCTTCGGCGAGGGTAATAAACACAAGCCTGTACCTGTCTCCATGAAATGACATGATGGATGGGAGTTCTTTTTTCCACGCTTTATCAAACTTTGTTTTGTATGAGGCTGCTCATCCTGAAAACCTCTGGGACTTTGCAGGAGAGACATGACCACCTTGTTCCTGGTCAGTCTTATTACTCCATGCTGGGTTCACTTGTGGAGGGAGCTATGTTGAGTCAACAATAAAGAACCACAAACAACCACTTCCATTCCGACACTTTCTTTTGAATTTAAGGTCCCATCTAGTCTGATGATTGCCTACTTCTGCAAAATATGGAAGAAAACCCGAACTTTTAAGATACCCATATGCAAGAAAGGCAAGATCGTGAGACATTGACTGTTTTTGTGTGTCACACGACCAAATCGTATGAGTTGATGAGACAGAGTACTATGTGAACTTAGAGGGAGTATATGAGTGATAAAGGGTGTTACTGTACCTTGAGATGTTGAGGTCGTGGAGAGATTCACTTACCTTGGCAGTGATATTCATGTCTCTGCCAGCTGTGAGTCAAGAGGTCAATAGACGTCTGGTGGTGGCCTGGGAGTCATGGATTCACTAGATAATGGGGTGTGGCGCTGCCGGTACCTGTGCGGAGGACGAAAGTCCGAGTCTTCAGGTCCTTGGTGCTTCCAGTCTTGCTCTATGGATTCAAGACTTGGACTCTGATCAAGGATCTGAGATGGAGACTTAATTCCTTTGGTACCGGGTCTCTTCGGAGAATCCTTGGCTATCGCTGGTCAGACTTTGTGTCCAACGAACGGTTTCTGAGAGAGACTAGATGAGATTTGTTACCTGCATGTCCGTGAGCGTCAGCTGCGGCTGTAGGGACATGTGGCTCGTTTTCCTGATGCTCTTCCTGCTCACCAGATTCTCTCAGCGAGGGAGTCTCGTGAGTGGAGGAGGCCAATGGGCCGACCACGTGCCTTGTGGTGCAGCAGGTTGATCGGCATCTCAAGGAGATGGGGATGGGCCAGGCATCTGCCTGGGGATGGCCAGACGGAGGCCCTGGAGTACCGGCGGAAAGTGGATGCAGCGACGCGCTCCTCTGGCATATGCTCCCATACCTGACCTGGCTGTACCTTGTGCATTGTCCTAGCTGGACAACATTGGTCCATGACTGGTGCAATGTGGTTTTGTTAGTGTATGTGCAAAGTAGCAATCAATATAGCCTCTCCATGCACTTGTGGATCAGCCTGATATTTACACCTTGCCCAGTATTCTCACATGTGGACAATTGGCTGAGTAATATTGACATGTCCAATATATTATCATTCCCTTTCCTCCCATTTTCCTTTCCTTTTTTTACTCTCCTCTCTCACAGCTCACTGCACTCCCTTCTCCCTTTCCTAACCGTTTCCTTTTTTTGTTCTCAATTTTATTCCTCTAAACCCGATGGCCCTGACCAATATAATCTTTAAATCATTTACTTGGTGTTTTCACTAATCAATCTCTATTTGTTGAACAAATGTCACTGGTTTCTTGGCATCGTCAATTGTGTGACCAGCCAGGCTTATCCTTCTCCAATAACTCATAAGCAATGTGTCAAGGAATAAACCTTTTTTGTTTTGGAGCTGCAGCATCCAGAATGTGACCAAATGTCAACTACAACACTGATACCTTGACCAAAAATACACTACAGGGTGACCGAAAAGTCAGGAAACACAGGGTTAATATTGTATAAAGTAAATAATAATAAAAAAAATAACCGAGGACTAAAATAATGCTTTCCGACAGTAAAGATAATTTATTTATGAGTTGATTAACACGTGAGATTACCACTGGTAGAGTAAATGACAGTAAATGTTCAAATTGTTGGCACTTCGATTCCATGAACACATGATGTTTGGGCATTTCTGAGGAAGCTCACTCTCTCATCTTTCGTAAATTTTGCTGACATCACTTATTTGGAGAAAGAAGGGGTAATTCATTTTATTACATATACACATCTATATCCTCACTGTAATGTGTATATTATTACACATCTATATCCTCACTGTAATTCATGGACCGGTGTTTGTGTGTTTGTCTGTTATGCTACTCCTCCGATTACATCCACACTGCTACATAGGATCAGCATGACCCCAATTAGTGTAGAGAAGTGTTTTTATCTTTGTTTGTGGTCTTGGTGGGTGAGGGGGGCTGTGATGCAGATTCTCTATGTAAATGTGTATCATGTAGCGCCGCCTCCAGGTGGAGGAGGGTATTACAAGTCTCTCATTTACAATGCAGTATTCCTGTCCCCACGTTTTCCAGTGCAGTGAGGTGTTTTGAATGATAATTAAGCATTAGGTATGTTTTTGTTTCATGCACATAACCCGGGTTTTTATTTTTATTTTTTGCATATACAAAGCTGTCAGCTGCCTATACACTGCCAAAATAAAGGTATGCTTCAGAAGAACGTGTTGC
The DNA here is from genome assembly GCA_035128595.1 of Eptatretus atami. Taxonomy (NCBI): domain Eukaryota; kingdom Metazoa; phylum Chordata; class Myxini; order Myxiniformes; family Myxinidae; genus Eptatretus; species Eptatretus atami. Next base: position 123,604,077 of record CM068957.1, read on the forward strand.
ATGCTTATAACAAGATCGCCCATCGGGTGGGTACTCTGCTAGTACCTACAAAAGGCAAAAACCTCTCGTTCTCTCTCTTTTGTTTGTATGTGTCCTATGCACAGCCACATCTCTTAAGTTACAAACTCCAAACTCGGGGTACAAATACAACTTTGTTTGGGGGGTAACATAGACTATGTGGCCACGGCCTCACACGGGGTTGTGGGGGGGCAAGCTGAGGGGGGATAAATTCCCTACGTAAATATCTCCCTACGTAGCGCTACCTGGTGGTGGTGGTGGCAGAGGGTATTACAATTTCCAAATTTCCTTTGGCTACAATTTGTGACTTATTTACCTTTCTCTTCCTGTGCAAAGCTGGGTAAATCTGACAGTTTAAAATAATACACAAGGTAAAAATTGATTATTATTGCAGTCCAACCGCCCAAATGCTATCTGGCTCCTGACTTGGCGGCCACCCTGAACATTACCATTTAAAGGATTGGCACTGCATGCAGTTCTGCAAATTTATTTACAACTCGTTATTTGATTTTCAATAGGGTTTCGCTGTCATGATCACTTTGTACAAAATGTTGGTAAATATTAGGCACAATACGGTGTCATTCCTCCTTCAGAGCAAGTGCAAGTTTTGTGGTAGGTTGTGATTTGTTGATTTTGACTCCTGGTCGGCATTCCAAAATTTCCCAGAGGTTCATTTTGTTTTAGGTTGGCCACAGCATATTCTTCCATCCTTCACCGAAGGTGGATGTTTGTTATGTTTTCGCCCCTGTCTGTCTGTCTGTTTGTTTGTCTGTCTGTGAGCAGGATATCTCAAAAGGTTATGGATGGCTTCAAAGAAAATTCCGTGGACAGGTTGGGTGTGTGACAAAAATGAATTGATTAGATTTTTTAATGAAGATTCCGATCTGGATCTGGATCCTAGAATTTTTAAAGTGATTCTTCACCATTGACAGATGGGCCAAAAACGATATATAGCACAATATTTCAAAACGTTATGGATAGATTCGAACAAAACTTGGTGGACAGGTTGGGGGTGTGACAAGGCCAAATTGATTTGATTTTAGTGAAGATCTGGATATGAATACGAGTTGTTTTTTTTAGCTTATCTGAATTGGAATGTTAAATACTGAAAGGTGTTGTCATCGTGCACCATCCATCCATCCATCCGTCTCTTTGTCCGTCTGTCCGTGTCCAATTTTGATTTCTCTGGCCAAACGGCTGCGCCGATCTGGATGAAATTTGGCAGTGAGGTTCCGCTCCTGACCTGTAACAGGGATTGCAAAGCTCGTTCCAGTCACATGACTTTATGTAGGTCAAGATGACGGACTGAGTAAATTCCTTCAAAAATCTTCTTTTCCCGACCCACCACAGTCAGAATGCTAACAAATTTAGGTTTCAATATTAGGACAGAGTACTGATGTTAAATTGTGGAGGCCATGCCGATCACGTGACCGGAGGTGTGTCAAAATGGTGGCCTTCGTAAAATTTTGGGAAAATCCATAAATTCCTTCAAAAATCTTCTTCACCAGACCTACCAGTCAGAATGCTAACAAATTTGGGTTACAACATTAGGCCAGGGCCCAGATAAGCTACAGGATCAGTGGTCCTATTTTTAATCATTCCAGTGATTCTTCACCATTGAGGGATTTAGCCAAAAACCATATGTGGTATGATATTTCAAAAGGTTCGAGACGGGTTATGACAAAACTTGGTGGATGAGTTGGGCAGGTGACAAGCAGCAGTGACCGATAACGTCATCCTGCTATATTAAATAAGGCAATTCTCTGTGTGGATGTATGTACGTATGTATGTATATCATACAAAAAAACAGGGCTGGCCCGATCCCCACTACATTTTGCATATGTGTTGGTAGTGCTCAGGGTCAGGTCGTGGGCACAAGGAACCCCTCCCCCACCACCCCCCACCCCCACCGTAATGAGGGAGGCAGATATAACATGATTGTCACCCAATGACATCAGAGTTATCAATAAATATTATTCATGGGGAGTCCCTCCTATATTTAAAGTTTCACATTGATCAGACAAGTGGTTGCAGAGAAATAAAAATTGAAAGAGATGTGCACACACACACACACACACACACAGTAGTTTCACAACCCCTTCAGGGCGAGACTAATAAATACATCTTCAGCAGACTTCACGTTAGTGCAAGACTTCTACAGGGCACTATAAAATTCAGATTGATACTGTTTGTATATAAACGTGCAAAAACAACCAAACGGAGAAAGGACAGACATTGATATTGCTTAAGAGAATTTCCTCACAACCAATAACTCTTCAGACATTCTATATTGTTACAAATCTGGCAGCCATGAGCACTCAACATTCAGGTCCCCGTAGCTCAGTTATTTCGTTAAGTAAATGTGGATAGATAGCTCTCTTTCCCCTATGTCTAATGGGAATTAAGTGTACATGCGCTGCGAAGTTGTTTTATGGAAAGGATTTTTACCCCAATAACAACAACACTCTGCTCGCGGCATTGTCCGCGCTCTTCGCGCGCTCGCCGGCATGCAGCGTGGGCGGAATTCCATGCCCCAGGCGGTGTGGATTTTGCACCAAATATGGTCACGAAGCGTTTCGCTCTGGCTTGGCCCCAAATATGGCACGGAGCGCTTCATTCTGGTTTCGCGCCAAATAAGGGTATGCGTCATTTTCCGCCCAATGGGCGACGGTTGGACCAGAGCCGGGGCGGTCCTTTTCAAGAAGGCAGAGCCGCGACACGCCGTCCACCCAATGGGAGCAGGCGACAGGGGAGCGGACCGCGCCCCAAAAGATGACGGAAAAAGGATCGATGATTGCGTCCCATATGCTCGAGCGCGCTTCTGTCTGGGTCTGTGGCTGACTGCATCCCGCGCATCCGAGGTGTCTTGTCTGGCGCATTACAACAAGCGGTCGACCATCTCATCACAGGAGATCACCTCGTCTCGCCTCCTCTGGGTTCGGCTGCCCTGGTCGGTTCTTTGGCGTCTGGTACTCTGGGAAGGTGCGGTCGTCCAGCCGCGGGAACGTGGCCAGGTAGCCAGTACGTTCTCTTCCCTCAGCTCGTCTTCCCTCCCGAGCTGAAGGGGCAATAAAGACCTCGAGGTCCATCTCTTTCTGGGTATTTGTGTGTGCGTGTGTGTGTGTCCGTGGGCCCTGTCAATAAGTGGTATTGTTTTAGGAATTGCTTGTACATTTGATTCCCTTCTTTATTCGGATAACTCTGCCCTTATGTGCTCCCCTTGTCCCCCGATTATTGTAAATAAATTCCCTATTGTTGAATGTCCCAGCTCGTTCCCCGTCATTTCTTTCATTGGCTTAGCACAGTGTGTGTTGAGAAATAGCGAAGCAGTAAATTGTTCATTTGGATCGACAGGCCTCGGTAACCATCCGCTCGGGTTACACACGGTTCGAGCACGGTACCGGCTCGTTCCGCTCGAGGCCTGTCGAGGGTGTGAATTCCCGTCACGCCCCCCCTCCCCCGGACCAATCAACGGACTTGGCACCTGTTTTGGCCAATGACAGAGGCGACGAGCGCATTTGCGTGCCAAAACCGACCAGTGAGGGAGAGCGGGTAGCGAGGAGGCGTCCCCTCCCCCTCTGGACAAGTGTGAATAAGGTTGTGGCGCGATCGGACAGGCGAGAGAGTGTGGTTGTCGAGACGGGCGTGAGAAGAAAAAGGATAACTGCGTTTGGTCCGCTTGAGTGCTGAATGGATCTCTCGACGCTGATCGCATCTCGCTGGTGCCTGGTTCTTCTGATCACATCTCGCTGGCGCCTGGTTCTTCTGATCACATCTCGCTGGTGCCTGGTTCTTCTGATCACATCTCGCTGGTGCCTGGTTTCTTTTTATCACATCTCGGCTGCGTGCCTGGTTCTTCTGATCACATCTCGCTGGTGCCTGTTCTTCTGATCACATCTCGCTGGTGCCTGGTTCTTCTGATCACATCTCGCTGGTGCCTGGTTCTTCTGATCACATCTCGCTGGTGCCTGGTTCTTCTGATCACATCTCGCTGGGTGCCTGGTTCTTCTGATCGCATCTCGCTGGTGCCTGGTTCTTCTGATCACATCTCGCTGGTGCCTGGTTCTTCTGATCACATCTCGCTGGTGCCTGGTTCTTCTGATCGCATCTCGCTGGTGCCTGGTTCTTTCTGATCACATCTCGCTGGTGCCTGGTTCTTCTGATCACATCTCGCTGGTGCCTGTTCTTCTGATCGCATCTCGCTGGTGCCTGGTTCTTCTGATCACATCTCGCTGGTGCCTGGTTTTCTCTGATCACATCTCGCTGGTGCCTGGTTCTTCTGATCGCATCTCGCTGGTGCCTGGTTCTTCTGATCACATCTCGCTGGGTGCCTGGTTCTTCTGATCACATCTCGCTGGTGCCTGGTTCTTCTGATCACATCTCGCTGGTGCCTGGTTCTTCTGATCGCATCTCGCTGGTGCCTGGTTCTTCTATTCACATTTTTCTCGGCTGGTGCCTGCGTTCTTCTGATCGCATCTCGCTGGCGCCTGGTTCTTCTGATCGCATCTCGCTGGCGCCTGGTTCTTCTGACCACATCTCGACGCTGGTCTGGTTCGCTCGTCTCACCCAAACCGCACGAGGCGGGAAGGTCCATGTCCTTCTGGGTATCTATGTGTGTGTGTATTTGTGGGCCCTTCTGTAAGTAGAAATCGTTAAGTGTTTGCTCTTTGTACATTGCATGACTATGTTCGGGATTAATTCTGCTCTGTGTCTCCCCTTTCCCAATTGTAAATAAATCCCCTGTTAAATGTATCAGCTCGTTTCT
>CM068957.1:123618782-123638080 GCA_035128595.1 Eptatretus atami
TCTGCCATAACATTTTCTTTTAAAAAATCGCCAAAATTCGGAAATAAATTCGTGTCCCATGGCTTTTGGCTTTGATCCTGAAATCATTTGATGTGCCTCATACCCAGATATTATTGCATACATTTGCCAAATATGAAAGAAATCCGTCCAGCTGTTTTCGAGTTGAGGCTCTGGATAGACGCACAGATAGAAGGATTGACAATACCCAAAATATAACCCCCAGCCAGGATGATGCCCAGTTAGGGGGCTGTTAAAAGGTTGAAAATGCTTATTATTACCCCTGCCACTGAAGATGAAGGTTATGTTTTCACCCCTCCCTGTCTGTTTTGTCTGTTTGTTTGTTTGTTTGTTTGTTTGTTTGTTTGTTTGTGTGTAGGATATCTCAAAAAGATGTGGAAGGGTCCGGATGAAATTTGGTGGGCAGGTTGGGTGTGTGACAAGGATTAACTGATTGGAGTTTGGTGAAGATCCGAATCCGGATCTGGATACGAGAATTATTTAATTTACAAAAGTGATTTTTCACCATTGAGAGATAGGACCAAAAATGATATTACAAAAATGTGTTGGGCCCGATATGTTCTCGTGGATCAGGTATTACGTGGCGGAGGTACGCGCTCCACCGAGAGCCCTTCTCGTTCCTTGCTGAAGCCATGATGATATCAGCCAGAGCTGTTTAGGGTGCTTCCCTCATTTTATTAACTTACATACTATCAAGTTATCTCGTCCCGTAAAGTCATGTCTGACTTCTGGTGACATTCATGATCAGATTTGTCCAGAAATCCGCACTATCCGGCACTGCTTCCCACAGCTCGACAGAGAGCTTGGTTGTATTTGCACATATTACCTTTTACAATTTACAAATTGCTTTTTGAATGAATTTAAATGCTAATTTAAAAGACATCTTATATAATAGTGTGTGTGTGTGTGTGTGTGTGTGTGTGTGTGTGTGTGTGTGTGTGTGTGTGTGTGTGTGTGTGCGTGCGTACAATCTTCCCACCGATTGGTTGGACAGATGCCCTGACTCGACTCACAATTGTAACTTTGATGCATATTTAAGATACTTCACGAAAAATATAATTAATTTACGATCATTTATTAACATTTAATTAAAAAAAAATTACATGCAAAGAACAACGACCGACATGCAAACATGGCAGGAAGAGCTAAATATTCCACTGTTTCAATGAGGTAATGAATAAATATGCAATGACGATAAATTAATTGCCATTTTTGATTTGAAGAACGGGAATAAAGGAGAGGAGGTTGTTTTGTGTGTTGAGGCCTTTGGGTGAGGTGGCTTGAGACAGATTTAATCCTACGGCCGCCATGTTTGTTCCCTGCTCTGGAAAGGTGAAAACTCCTCGAAGCTGTCATATTCACAATCGCTCCGCACTCCCTATACGTGTTCCCTTCAATGTAAACTACCAAAGCGACAGTTGCAAGATATTTAGCCGATCGGTGTTTCGGCCTCAGCGATCGAGACAGCGGTCTGTTAACTTATGCACCGCCCAAATATCTCTGTGCATTCTCTCAAAGCAGAGATTAAACCCCGTCGTTTGTAATTTGTCCGAGGTCATTATTTACTTTTGACCCGAGATGCCTGGCAGGAGTCTCGGAACCGGCAAGGTTGCTGTTGCGCTACCGTATGACTATGTTTTCAGGTAATTATTATTCTCTTTGCATGAGCCTACTTGTCTGCTCCGATAACTTAATTACTAAATAATTCAGTGACATAATTTGAAAAAAAAAAAAAATCCCTTCAGGTTCGAGGAAAAGATTCATTAATAGCACAACGTGTTCATTTCCATCCTGGGTTTGGGAGAGCCGACAAGGTTCTCTTCTTCTTCTTCTTCTCTTCTTCATTTTTGTATAATTTTTTTCTTTGGTTGAGCTCCCTGCATGCTTCTACAGCTTACAAATATTCCGTGGAATAAATATATAAATATTTCATTCAGGTTCGAGGGAAAAAGCTTCTCACCGTTATACTTCCCTTCCAGTCGTCTGGGTTTTCCTCATTACCTCATGAGCACGACAACACGTCATGGTAACGAATTCTAAATTTGGAGGGTGGAAGGGGAAAGGGAAGGGAATCTCAAGCTGAATCATTCTTCACCTCATTCCATCCCACTGCCAAGTATTCATGTGTTTTGTATTTAATTTCCTCCTGTGAGATTTTTAGCAGCGTCTCGCGTAGCGAACGCTGCTCATAGAGAGCTCGGCGTTGTTCTTCTTCTTATTATTATTCTTCTTCTTCTTGTGAAGACAAAACCTTAATCTCGAGGACTCGGCGCTTGTTTATACGAGATCCGGATCTCCTTAAATACTGAGCACATGTACACATCCTCACATAGACGGTGCCTTTTGAGAACGTCTATCATGAACTTTTGAATATATTCGGACATTTGCTTTAAAGTTTGTCGAAAAGTTCACGTTACTATTTAAAGATTATTCCATTTATCATATTGTAATTTCGTAAATACACGACATATGTAAATACGTAAAGACATTATGACGCGTTTCGCTTTGGCTTAATCAAGGCACGTGACGAAATATCGGAAGTTGTTGTTTTTTTTTAATTTTTTTTAAAATATATATATATATTTTTTTTTTAGCCCGACAAAATCTTTAGGACGCTGCTCGTGGACACATTTGTCCTTGTTCCTGTTCGAATGGACTTCGCTTTGCTGGTTTTGGAGCATCTTTGAGATTTGATTTGAAACGCTTCTCATCCTTTGGGAAAGTTAAGCTTATTCTTTTTTTATTCTCATGATTTTACGAGTTTCACGAGCTTTGCAAGATTATGGATCTTACTGTTCGTATTATGGGGTTTTCCAGACCCAATAACTGGAAAGGTGTAATGTTTTTAACAATCACGTTTGTCGTGTCTCCTAGACCCCAGGACTGGAAGGTGTAAAGGTGTAAAGTTCTTGATGATTGTATCTCAGGGTTAAATATATATATATATATATATATATATATATATATATATAATATATATATATTACATACATACATACATACATACATACATACATAGTACGGAGAGTAAAAGCACGCTGAGCTTAATAATTATTTGTATAAAACCCCGATGTTTAAGAAGACCACAATCTTCCATCCTCAGAGGTAAAACAATTCAAACACCCCACATGTAGCTGCGGAGACATTAGCCGTACACATGTCCGACGTGAATGGCTATGTGTCACAATTGGGCTGCGAGGGGGACCAATCAGCGTGAGATTGGGACAGATTTGATGGAGTGGGATTGGAGGGTTGATTTGCTTCTGGTTTGGATGTTTCGGTCACCTGTTTGGCGTCACGTGTTCTATGTCTGATCCGGGTTTGTGTGTTTGGTTTGGCCTTTGCACCCACAGGTGGCGGCTGTGGGCGATTGTGTAATTCTCAATAGGCAGCATGCAGCATGTGATGCCTTACAGTTGAGAGGAGGGAGGTGAGGACTTGGATTTGGGAGCTGGACGCTGAGGACTTGGGGTTTGTGAGAGTGGTGCGGGGGGAAACGGGAGTTGAGGGTTTGAAGACACATTTGGCATTCTGTGGAATTTCCACAGGTCCCTGCTAGTTGTCTTATGACATAGTTATACAGTGACCTTGCCGGGTCCCCGAGACCCCTGCCCTGCATCTAAGGATCTAAAGTAAATAATGACCTCGAACAAATTTCAAATGACACTTGTTTAAAGAATGCCACATAGCTATTTGAGTGGTGCATAAGTTAACAGTTGGCTGTCTCGATCGCTGAGGCCGATCTTCACAAGGCTGTAACACAGATTGGCTAAAAATCCTTTTAACCGTCGCTTTGGTCATTTTTCAATGAAGGGAACACGTAGAGGGAGTGCATAGCAATTGTGAATGTGACAACTCCGAGACGTCTTTACCTTCACATGGCGGCTGTAAGATTGAAATCTGTCTTCAAGCCACCTCACCACCCAAAATCCTCAACCAAACAACACCCTCCTTTCCCTTTATTCCCATTATTCAAATCAAAAGGGCAAATTGTTATATTGTCATTACATATTTATTCATTACCTCATTGATATCGTGGAATATTTAGCTCTTCATGCCGTTAACTCGATTCACAGAAAGCGCAATCTAAACAAGAAGTGGACAGATCATGGTTTTATTACAGTCGTGCGTTTCTCTTTCCATGGAATTTTAAAATAAGTGATAAGGCCTAGTTATTTTATAACTTGGTTTACGGATCAGCGACGTATATTTGCCGAAATGAAATATAATATAAAACACATTTTTAGCCTTTTATATTTATACATTTTCCGCCGAAGGTGCAAAAGTTTCAAAACCCGAAATGTAAATGTCAGCATTTATTTTCAAAATATAATTTCGTGTGTGCGCGCCTAAATGCCGAGTCACCTTTAACCAAACTGCGCAGTAGAACTGTGCAGTAGTCTTCGGTCATGGCGTCTGAGCAGTGGCCAGCGTGGTTCAGATTGACTGTGGTTTCTGGGGCGAAAATGATTGTTAAGAAGTATGTCAGCGGTATAAATTCGAGTGACTGTATTGGTGATTTCATCACACAACATCTTGACGACGAATATTCTGGCCGAACTATTGCATCAATTCAGTGCAGCAGCAGGGATGACTCGCAGGCTACTCTCGAAAGTAGTTGACACGCTGTTTCCATCGAAAGTTGTACACCGCTGTTCGTATTGAAAGATTTTGGGCCAAGTACGTCAAAGTTTCCCTGCGAGATGCTGATATTCAGCCTTCAACGGACAGAAATCAGCGTTTGATGTGCTCATGGGGATGGGGAGACTGTACGATCAGATGCCCACTGAAAAGTAAGAGCTGGTTATGGTCTGATTGACCGTTTTGAGCGTGTTGACTCCTCGTAGACACTTTTTTTTTAATCACATCTAGCACTATTCACTGGTGCACACACACACACATCTACGACTTGGACAGTAATTTTCTCAGCATGTTTCCATTTGTTTGATGATCCAACAGGTTTCTATAAGAAAAACATGCCAGACTATATTGTAAAACAAGTTTTAATCCTTCTTTATTGTTTTTCACATCTGATGATACAGTGAACATGGGCATCCTGTATTTGAATGGTCTTCCATCTTCAATGTTTTCTTAGATCCTCCTGGTCCGGGTTTATATTTATTTTCCCCCAACCTACCCTTGTCTTTTCCATGGAACATCCGAAAAAAAATCATAACAATATATAATTTCTAAAATTAATTATATTTATATTTATATTTCGACCTACGACCCTACATTTTAGCTGAAGAACTGCGTAAACCAAGTTATAAAATAACTAAGCCTAATGAGTAGCCTAATTGTGTTCATAAATTTGTTAATAAATGATAGTAAATTAATTATATTCTTCGTGAAGCATCTTAAATATGCATCAAAGTTACAATTGTGGTGGAGTCAGGCAGCTGTCCAAACAATCAGGGGAAGGATTGTCCCCCCCCCCACCACACGCACGCACGCACGCACGCACACACACGTTAATTATTTTATTAGATCATCATTTTCTTTTTCTCACATCTTCACATTGCTTGACGAGATGGGACAATGAAGTGAAACTTTGATAATTTATTACCATTGCAGCAAATGTGTGACTTCTTCCATGTTCGACAGTATTAGATGAATAATAAATAAATAAATAAGTTGTGTTTTTTTCCTTTTGGGAATTTTTCTTCAAATTTATAGCGTGTAAGATTAGTTTGAAGTGGTGAAAATTTGACATGGCAGACGAGACACTGAGGGTTGCTGACAGATGAATGATGAATAGCATTCACATTTTAAGGCTTTCTACAGCAATCAGACCAAAATATTTCTGCGTAAGAATTAATGGTGAGGAACTACATGGAAAGCTCACTGTGTATGATGAAGAAACGTACACAGTCATCGTATAACACGTGCCCACCTCGACACATTGTGTAATACATTCCTTGAACGAATTGTGCTCCCGACATTGCCAAGTTATTTTGTTGAGACACTTCAGTGATGAGTGATTATCTGGGAATATTAGTGTTCTTGGCTTGTTTTCATGTATTTTAATTCTTTAATGTTTTTTTTCTTTCTCTCATTCCTCTTTCAGGAGTGTCCAATTCTTCGTTGTTTTGTGTCAGTCCATGACACCAGACCTGATCCTCAATCTTCAGACTCTGAGCCCTCATTACCCATCCCTTAGTTCATTTTTCGCTATAAAAGCTCATGATGGCCCTGGCTGAAGAGCTTGATTCATCTCCTTTTGCGGCACCTGGTTTCCCAGCTGCCCAACGGAATGTGCTACCTGGTGTTGGTGTCTCATGTGAACAGCGACCGCGGATGTGGTGGGCCTTTCTTGCATCGTCCCTCGTCACGTTTTTTGGAGGCTTACTGCTTATATTACTGTGGCGTGGCCTTGCCTACATCTGGACTGCATGCTGTCGTTGTTCCTCACGCAGTAAGGTGAGAGCCTGATCGGAACATAGGGTCTTTTTCCGCATTTTCTGAAAGTCTTAGTCATTTCTGAGATGTAAAAAAAATATCTGGTGCAAGGGACCCTCCAGATATTCCATAACATATTTTCTGATTAAAATTTTTTTTTTGACATCTGCCTTCCCCCATCACATTCCATAACTCTGGGCCAAACTCACACCCAACCCCATGTGTGTGATGTAGTATATGAGCAGGCCCTAAGCTATGATACAGTGCTGGATGACCATGTTGCTCTGATCGAATCACAAGAATGGCCAAGTAAAAAGACCATTTACAGTTAAGATTACTTAATTCTAACATGGGTGATCAGCTTATTTTCTGCCTCTCGCAGATGTGTACAGATACATTAGGAGCCATCCATTACACAAGAATGAATTGTACTTCAGGCTTATTGATAAATGACACACAATGAAATGATCAGTTGAACGTAACAAGTACCAATTATTTAATAACTACTTCGTTGCCTGGCATTTTATTTAGGATCCTCGGGTCCTGAGTTCAAATCCCGCTCAGCTGTTGAATTAATACCAGGTGGGGTTAACTCGACCTGTCATCCTTCCGAGGTCGGCAAAATGAGTGCCAGCATGCTGGTATACTGTGTCGACGTGGCGACCCGTCCAGGATTGTGCCCAATAGCCAGGGAGACTGCTTAAAGCAGCACCAACGCTCTGCACAGAGTATGGTCCCAATGGATGGACTTCGTTGCATGTCCGTTGGTCTCTCTGGTAGACACTGGTCATCTTTTAACTCAGCCATGCATTTGTTTCGCATAAGAGAAAATCTAAATGAGAGTTCTGCAGAGATGTATGCCTTGTTACACTCAAGACGGAAGAGGAATATATTTATAGACACAGTCAAAAGGTAAATTATAAAGTTTGTCGGAGATCCTTTCCTTCCCTCTTTGGCCATGCAGGCACTAATTTTGTGTGATGGCTGGGATGAAACAGAGCAGGAGATTAGATGTTTATTAAAATCTCTCGGTTTCACCAATGTCATATCCCTGTGGTCATCACAGCTGCACACCCTTGTGGATAGGTGAAGCCATTTGCATTGCACTGTTCCAATGCAGCCATAGCATGTCTGAGCATGTCTCATGCAGGCATTGAAGAACAATCCTCAGTACTGCATATAGCAATGTTGTAGATTGAAACCTGAGTCAGACCAGGAGCTGTTATGGATCTTGTAGCAAGACCCGTCCAGCAAAAATATCACCTTAAAACAACAGCACCTGCTTTAAGCACCACGTAGGTCTCAGTTCCAGAAGCAATCCACCAGGCACAGATACACCTTTCAATCTTGTGGGGCCACAACTGCTCACCTCCCTTACCTACCACCCCCATGCTCCCTGCCCTTCAGACAATGTCGGAGATGGGGACGTTAAAACGAGTTCTGTCCGACTGACCGACCAATCACCCATCCATGTACTTTTGTGCATGCAATCCTTCAAAATCCATTGAGCATTTAGCTTTCATATTGCAGATATCTATTTCTCATGACATTATCTCAACCTGATTAGATCATGGCAGTGATTGGCTGAATTATGTTGCCATGGCAACCATCTGAGTAACTTGGCTTGTGTACGCGTTCAAAAACCGTTCGAGATTGCTTTCATATGACACGGATCTATTCCTCATACCACTTAAAAGGTAGGGGACCTAGAGTATCAGCTCCTTGTTGAAGTAACAGAGCTATCCCCATCCTACATTTTATGTGAAACCACTATATTAGCCCCCCAGTGGCATAATGGTATGAGTGTCCACTGTGAGTCTGGGAAGTCAGCGGTTTGAACCCCGGCCAAGTCATCCCAAAAACTTTATTAATGATATGTGCTGCTTCGTTGCTTGACACACAGCATTTAAAGGAGAGAGCATGGACAAACTCCAAAGGTTGACATTGCTGGAGAGCAGGAAATTCCTCCTTAATTTTCTTGCTGAGCACAGAGAGAAAAACGACGTCATAAAGATGGTGGCGCTGGTACCCAGAGTGCTCTCGGAACTGACGTCACTTCCGTGTAGCTCAGCAGGTGTTTGTCTAAAGTTAAGTTCAATGTTGTCTCATGTATTTGTCTGCATGTGTATGTATGCAACTCCTGTATGAGCTTTCTCCACATGACCATGACCACCCTCCACATGACCACATGAAAATCTCCACATGACCACCCTAAAGATTGTCTCAGGTGTCCTCGTGTCATATCACATATGCCGTATAATACCGATCAAACAAAAATCGTAACATCTTCAGGAAGAGTGTCAGCGACCCAAGGATGCTCTTCCACCAAAGAGGCCCGGATGCATAGTCTACTGCAGGTCTCTACTCGGTGACAAAAACAACATCACAAAAGTCTTAGTGAATCCATATCATTGATTCACTCAAGCTTTTTTTTTTTTTTTTTTTTTTTTTTTTGTATACCTTGTCGAAGCTCGTGTGAGAGCTAACGCGCAACGCACATGAAGGGGCATGAGACAAGAGGGCGGGAGTGGGAGGGACAAAACAGTGGGGAACAGACACATTCGGAGATCTATGGAAGGGAGAGGGATGGGACGGGGAACATGGGGAATAGAAGATGGACATTACAGGACTTTCAGGAAGGAAGGCAGGAATTTGAAGGAAGTGGGCTTGGGTGGATTATCGGGGTAGAAAAGATCGAGGATTTGGATGGGGGATATAAGAGGTGGTGGTGAACAGCTGTTTTGAAAGCCTGGAGGAAAGAATGGGAAAGAATAGAGTGAGGGAGTTTATTCCAAAGCCGGGAAAAAAGAGAATGAAAGAGTGAAGGTGAGCAGTGATTCGTGATTTTGGTAGTTTTACCAGAAGGGGTTGTTGGCTGACTTTGAGCGCCCTGAGGAAATTGTGGTGAAAATCGCAGAGAGAGCAGGGGGGGCAAGGCTGGAGAGGAGACGGTAGAAGACAGAAAGACCACCGACCAACCTGCGGTGATTGAGTGAGAGGCCAAAGACTCAGCCTCATTGCGGGAGATGCCGACCATGCTGGTTTCTACAGCGTGAAGCCGAGAAAGGTGGGAGGCAGGAGCACCAGCCCAGAGGGGAGAGCAGTACTCCATCAGGCTACGGACAAAAGCTTTGTAAGTGGTCAGGAGCTCAGGAGGGCCGAGGAAGGACTTTGCACGACGGAGGATTCCCAGTCGGCGACTACTTTGGAGGCGAGGTTTGAAATGTGGCTTTCCCAGGAAAGTTCATGGCAGATAGTGAGACCAGAACTGAAGAAAAGGACTTCTTCAGAGGATTGTTGAGAAAGTGGATGGGTGGGTTTTCTAAACGGTCCTTTCGAAGAGACATAGTGAGAGTGTGAGATTTGTCCGGATTGAAAGACATGTTCCACGTGTTGGACCAGTTTGTGATTTTATCCAAGATCTGCAGTGAGTGAAGAAGCTGCTGCTTGCCGGTCTGAGGGATGACCGATGGTACGGCAGAGGGTGGAGTCATCAGCAAAGAGATATAGAGGATTTTCCAGAGAGTCGGAGAGATCATTGATGAAAACCAGAAAAAGAACAGCCCAGAACGCTACCTTGAGGAACTCCAGCTTGGACAGGAAGAGGGATGAAAGAACTCCATTTAGGGCCACACGTTGACTGCGACAGGAGAGGAAGTCTGCGAGCCATGAGTGGTTCCGGGTTTGTTTGGTGAGAAGAGAGTTTGGTGAGAGCCATGAGTGGTTCATGGCACCTCAGCAAAAGCTTTCTGCGACTCATTGGGACTGACTCAATCGGTCAACTTCCTGACCCGGATCTCAACCAATGGTACTCCATCTCTTCTGGATCTGATTTTGACAAATTTCCCTGACAATATCTGCTGCTCTTCCTCCGCTCCAATCGGTCTTCTGACCACGTCCTTGTCAAAGTGGACATCTCTCTGGCTATTATCAGAGAACCACCTCACGCCGTCGAGCCTGGCATTTCACTCAAGCCGACTGGCAGGGTCTCCAAGAAGCCATCAAACTTATAGACTGGTCTCCTACTGCTACTTTCTCCAACATCAACTCATCCTGGGAATTCTTTCAAAGATACTTGCTCTCCCTCATGCACAGATTTATCCCCTCTCGTCTTCAGTTGTCCTACCCTCCTCCCCCGCCTTGGTTTACTGAAGCTTGTGCGAGGCAGTTGTCCTGAAACAACTTGCCTTTGCCTCATGGAAAGCAAACCCAACTGAGGGCAATCTCAGTTCCTTCCATAAAGCTTGGAACAAGGTGTATCTACCCTCAGAAGAGCCAGAAAACAACATCTTTCTCATCTCAAGTCTGAACTCTCAAACCTCTCTCCCTCCTCAAAATCCTGGTGCGTCTAATCAAATCTGTTCTGGTGTATGTTCCCCCTCATCCCCTCCCTTACCACAAATGGCCACACTGCTGATACCGCACGTGAAATAGCTGAATGCCTAACTCAGTGCTTGCAGCTAAACTTCTGGTCAAAAACCCATCACTTCTCTACCCACCTTACCCAGTCGCACCCAACTGTCCCTGGACTCTGTGTCCTTTTCTCCTGACAAGGTGGAGAGCTTGCTGTCAAACTCGACTCAGATTCTGCAACTGGTCCAGACAGCATCAGCCCACGTGTCCTCAAAGCCTGCTCTTCTGCTCTTGCTCACCCTCTCTCTGTTCTATTCACCCTCTCATTTGCTCAAGGTCATCTGCCATCTGCTTGGAAATCTGCAAAACACTGCCTGCACAAAAAAACGTACTTTAACACCAGGGTGTGTTCCATTACCAAGCAGCTTGCAGAGCACTCGCCAACTGGCTTAAGCACTCCAACAAAATGGTTGATAAGGAACGGCTGGCTTGGCAAGCGATAGCAAGCTGATTAGCAACGGAACACACCACAGAGCACCATCTTCGTGCATACAAAATGTTCACAGGTGATCGAATCAAACAAAAAATAGATGGCTATCGTGTGCAGTCTGTGGTTGCTGGTTGCATAATTTCCTGGGGGTGCGGCTGTCCCACTGATGCAGTGCCCTCTATTCCCAGGAAACTGGTACTCATTTAGCCGACTTGGAAGGATGACAGGCTGAGTCATCCCATCTGGTGTTAATTCAGCGGCCGACAGAGGCTCGCTCACACGTAAGACCCTAAGATCTTAAGCCAGCCACCTACAACAGGCTTCAAATAAGAAATGAATGCAGCCAACAACTGAATGCTTGAAGCAGTAAATGTGGAAAATTTTGATTTTTTGAATGCTCGGACAGTAGAATGATCAAATGGTAAAACTGGAAATAAAATAGGAACAGTTCTCAACACGAAATGCAATAAACTTGAAAATGAATTGTGAACAACCAAGTCAAAAAGAACATGACATGAAAGAAACTTGCGAACAAAGGGAAGCGCGTGACTAACTCAAAAATAATTGCCACAAGTTTTAAATCCTGTACAATTGGTTCGAGGGATAAAATGTTCACAGTTAATTTGAGAAACACGATCTCTCTAAAGACAATTGATTTGAGAAATACGTCAACGAAAATGCAGTGCAGCTGTTTTGATTTGAACCAGTGTTGCCAGGCTTTGTTTGAATAGAGCTGATTTGGCAGGAATTTGGAATTTTGTAAGGGTGACGACCATGACAACTTGCTTACTCTTCATCAGACACTGTGGGATTTTTACCGTCCACGAACACAGCATCGGAACATGGGTGCACCCATGTATGCATGCATTATCAAAAACTTCTGATACATCTCACTGTGGCTGCTGGTTGCATCATTTTCTGGAAGCCTGGTTGTGCCGCTAATGCAGTGCCCCTGTTACCAGCAAGCTGATACTCATTTTGCAGACCACTGAAGGATGAAAGAAAAGAAAGGCTGGGTCAACCCACCTGGTGTTATTTAGCGGCAGGACATTGGGTCGAACTCAAGACCCTAAGATCTTTAGCCAGCCACCTTAACTATTAAGCAAACACCAGGCTTGTCCAGTAACTAATACCAGGAGACGGGACACCCGGCTTTATGCCCATCCGAGGGACGGTGTACTTTGCGATGCAATGGCCTGCCCTGTGGAAGCCCCAATCCAACAGTTTTATTGTCAGGTAGAGAATGAAACGCAGATTAGATAGCTCGAAGGTAAATGAGCTATCTCTGCACTATTCTTTCGGGTCCAATGCAATTCATTTGATAAATGAACACATTTTAAAAACTAGAATGGGCACTCGGTAGAGCACATACCTCCCTCCGCCAGGCTGAACAGTTTACGTTTTGTATCCCACTGATAGTCCGGATCTGGATCCGGACCTGAACCAGAATATAATCAGCTCGTTCTTGCCATCAACCCAACTCATCCACATAGTTTTGACCATAATTCGTCCACAACTTTTTGAAATGTTGTGCGATATATCGTTTTTGACACCATCTCTCATTGGTGAAGAATCACTTAAACAAATTAAAAAATTCTCGTGTCTGGATCCGGATCTGGATCTTCACCAAAATCTAATTAGTTCATCCCTGTCACACACCCAACCTGTCCAACAAATTTCGTCCGAATCCATCCACAATTTTTTGAGATATCCTGCTCATAGATAAACAGACGAACAGACGGGGTGAAAACATAACCTCCGTCCACCTTTGGTGGTGGAAGTAATTATTGATGCTTGTGCTCTCACTTTATTGCACACCTGGTGATCATGGCAAGACACAAATAAACCAATGTCACCCGTAGGGTGATCCGTATCTTGCCAAAAGGTGACCACGTGTGACTTCTTTAAGGTCACACTGAGGTGAACAGAGCTGCTATCCACCAGGAGCGACTCTTGAGGAATATCTGCCTACGAGAGATTCCGATGAGAATCGTTCTACAGAGTAACCATGAAAAAAATATGCGTTTGCCTCATAACGTCACCAAATCGTCATAATGTCTCAAGCTTGATATATCTAGAAAGCACTCATCGAGGTGTTCAATTTGAGGTACTACACGATATGGTTCCTAAAACTTTAAAATTTGACCTTGGGGTCAAATGTTTGACCTTAGGCGTTAACCATGAAGGTCAAGGCCAATCGCCACCAAAAATTAATCAGCTGAGCGCCAGACCATGAACTATATTCCCATGAAGTTGGAAGACGATCCGATCAAAATTACTCAAAAATAAGGGTTTCGTCGACTCCCCTGATTTGCGACAAAGTGACCTTGACTTTGACCTTGACCTTCAAAATTTTATGCGCTGAAAGGGACCTCTATAGGCCCTTTGATATGCGAAGTTACAAAAATTTCCAATGAAAACTGTGCTCTGCAGAGTGATTTATACGTGATTACAGACAAAAAAAAAAACAACAAAAAAAAAACACATGAAGGTCAAGGCCAATCGCCACCAAAAATTAATCAGCTGAGGCCAGACCATGAACTATATTCCCATGAAGTTTGAAGACGATCCGATCAAAATTACTCAAAAAATGAGGGTTTTGTCGATTACACTGATTTGCGAAAAAGTGCCTTACCTTTGACCTTGACCTTCAAAATTTATGCGCTGAAAGGGACCTCCATAGGCTCTGATATGCGAAGTTACAAAAATTTCCAATGAAAACTGTGGTTGCAGAATTTTTTTTCGTGATTACAGACAAACAAACAAAAAAAAAAAAATAAAAATAAAAAACATAACAGACTGACTAACATATCTTGCAAAAACTTCGTTTTGGCAAGATAATAAAAACCCCAGTATGTGCTTGATTCTTCACTGCATCACAAAGCCGAAATTACCCAATCAGCATTAAGCTATCATGGAAACATAACTTCCAGAAGCACAAGAAATTCTGCAGCATATAAATTGCAAATGAACAATCAATGTCTTTATTTAAATCAAATAACTCTCTGAGAAATTTAAATTCTAAATTTAGTCCCAAGTTTTTCCATTCCTTCCTATTCCTCATCAATCACCCATCTTGGCTCACTGACCAGGGTAATCAGGGAGCAGCGACCTGAACGCCAACAAAGAGGGATCCAAACTATCATCTTGCTGCTGCACAGGCATGATGTGGCATCCTCGGGTGAGCTGTCCTTCAAAGAGCTAACTGTTACTTGCACTTCTTTACACATAAAATGGAAAACAGACTTGACACAAAAATAGTTCAGGTTTCTGACTACTTATTGAAAAACAGTTCTCTACTACTTGCTAGTTTTAAGACATTGAATGTATTGTTGTGGAAATGACTTTTAGTAGGTTAAAGATGCTTCATATAGCATCTTTATTTCCTTGAAGTGAATGTCTAGCATCAGCATAAACTAATTAACTGCGATTTTAGATATGCGTTACTTTTATAATAGTTAGATCATGTCCACCCAGCACCCATCTGTATGTCTGTTTCTAAAAATGATCAACCCATTTGACCCCATTTATTGATGTTTTACCTTTTGGAATCTGTCCTTTATGTGTTCTTTAAACGTTGCGACCACCACGGCTTGCCTCTGAGCTGCGGGGGGAAAGTTCACGGCGGGGTTGCTCTGCCCACCAGGCCGATCGACACCCAATGGTGAGTGAGAGGGGAGGGGCGTGTGACATCATGGCGTGAGGTGAGAGCCAGAGACAATAAAGGCGCTTGTAGTTGGGGGGGGGAGTGGTGTCGACAGAAGAAAACTGCCATGCAGAGCCTAGCATGGAAGGCTGCTCATTATACCTGCTCGTGCTGAGGAAAGCCACTCCCCACCCAGCTCACCCAGCTGACCATGCTTTTCCTCCTCGATGGCAAAGCGGCACACAGACCAGTGGGCCCATTTATAGCCGTGGACGGACCCCGTTCCCGGATGCAGTTCACCTCCTCTCCACCAGCTCTGCTGCGTTTGGCTTGAATGCTCTTCTGCCCTGTCCGTGCCCACTCTACCTATCTCTCATGGTGTTGTGTCTGAGGCCTTAAGGTTTCGGACAATTAAGGATCCCGATCATTCGTTGGTACCGTGGACACATTCAGAAGTGGATTAATGGGATTGTTGCATCATTTATTGCTCTGTATTGCTTTATTATTGTATTGCTTCTGTATTGCTTACTTTTGTTTATTTCCCCCACGCCATTTGTTCTTCATGAAATATACATGGTCTCGGGGTGATTTCTGGCTGAGGTGGGTGCTTAATTTGATGGTATTGGAGTACCTGTGAAGAGATTAATTTGTTTTGGTGTCCATGCCACATGGAAGACTGTGTCACGTGTCTTAGGTTGCTTGGCCTACTTAGATCCAGACACGTGACACCAATCGGCATGACGCTGGACCCTTTGGGGCTCCAAATCTTTGTGGTAGTGCGGCATTTAGACATGAGATCCAATAGGGGGAGGGGGGGGGGGGGGGGGTCTTAAAAGTAGTCAACTGTTGTGGTCTCTAACGCCACCCGCCGGATTCGAACCAGGTGACTGGGAGGAGTTTGACGGCTGCAACAGTATAATCTCCCACTTATTTGTTTGTCTCCTTGCTGTTTGGTGGCCAGCGTGTGGAAAAAAAACCCCAAAACAAGTGTTGGGAGTGTGTGTGTGTGTGTGTGATGTATGTGTTGTCATGGGTCTGGCGTTTAAGTCAATCCCCCGTACCTAATTGTGGTGGACGGGCGGTTAACACCAGCCAGCCCGGATAGCTGAGCGGTTTTCCTTAGGAGGCGGACATGGTGATCCTCAGAGATTATAACGCGTGCGGGAGGAGTAGGGCGTGGCATTGGCGGAGTGACGGAGGCACAGGGAAGCACAGCACAGGGGGGTTTATACTCAAACCCCGTGACAAACACAAAGACACAGCAACTTAAAATAAACACAGGATTTAATGACAATATAAATATTTACAAGGATAATTCAAAATGTAAAAATAATTTTTGAAGCAAATTAAGGTCTAAAGTTGAGGTGTCTTGACACACAGACTTAAATACAGACAAGGGGAAAACGAAATCAAAGAAAAGCAAATCCTCCCTTTATTCTGGCATCCTCCCAAAATGGCGCCGAGCAACTCTCTGGGTGGGAAACGTACGTACGATAAATCGTGAGGCGATATTCAACGCCAAGGCTCAGAGACCGCCGTGCAGCTTCTTCGTCGATCGCGCTTACCGACTCGCTGCTTTGCAGAATGGCGCTGTCTCGTCAGTGATGTACACAAGGCTTCGAGGTTGGTCTCTCAGAACCCAACTAAGAGCCAATGGCCTGCGTCTTGCTCCACCACGTGAGCCAATTCGCCTCAGCATGAACACGAGAATCGCGCCGTCTTCTTCACGCGTCGAAAGAAAGCCATTTTGTCGTGCCGAGAAGAGAGCTAAACGAGATCCTCGGTTCCAGCCACGTTCCTCTCTCGACTGCCTGCGTCCCTCACACCGAACTCATGTGTTCGCTCCCGATCTCTTCTCGACGTCACACCGAACAACCATCCACCTCCGGGGCATGGCTTGCTGGCACGAAACTCGGGAAGTCGGGGCCTCTGCCTGCTCGGCACACCTGGCTTGCTTGTGGTTATGGTTGTTGGGATAAAAACACAACTCCTTCATGGTTGGCTTGTAAATGCAAGAACATAGGAATAGGTCACAGGTGGCAATCACATACTGGGGGAAATTATCCTTAATCCCTGTCTAATGAACGCTGCACCACCCCTCTTGTGTTGACACGTAAGACTTAAGCTCACAGTTTCCAGACTTAATTACATCGAGATGTCTCCTACACTTCCACGCGCCAAACAACTCCACTCAATCCTAAGTTTCCTATTATATTCCTCCATCTACCCCCACAACCGGAACAGTATGTATGTATTAACATATAATATATATATATATATTGTTACGTCTGAGGGGGGGGGTATGCATCAAGGGTAATTAGGATGTTTAATTAGGTATGCCATGCTGTTCGAGTTGTACCAGGATCTCGATGTAATAAGTAGCAATTCAGTGATGATAAATTGTCTAGTAAATGTCCATTTCTTTAAGGGGAAATGATAATTATCACGTAATTAGATAGGGAGAGGGTTAGGGTAAGTGTTTATGCGTATCCCCTTTTAGTATTCCCTGTAGGCTTCCGTGACGTAACAGGACAGTGCTGCGGATGGCTCGCCCCTTGATCACGATTGGCGGAAGGCGACGGCAGAGGGCCAATAAAAGGGCTCGATGGAAGTGACGAGGACTCGAGTATAAAAAGGTTCTGTTCGGGAGAAGAAAAAAAAAAAGAGTCATAAAAAGAAAGGGTCTGGTCGAGGCTGTTGGTCTCTGAGCGTGCTCTCTCGTTGCGCTGGTTTGGTCCTGGATTCATCATGTCTCGTGGCCTTGCTGTGCCTCGTGCCTCACCTCGGTTGGCTCTGGAGTTCTGCTGGCTCGGAGTACGGGACCGAACGGCGGGCGGACCTGCCTCCTCTCCTGCTCGCATCTTGCGCTAGAACTGGCTCCTGGCGGCTGTGAGCGGTCTGGGCCTACACCAGGAGGTCGACACCACCAGGAACAGCACACGGTGGCTGGTTGGAGCTCACAGGCCGGAAACACGGTCTGCGCAGGCCGAAAGGGCTGACGAACCTCTGCACCACCGTGTCTCCTGCCCTGACAGCGCCAACGCCAGCTCGTCCCGGCACCAATCCCAGTGACTGTTACGTCGACACCACGGGCAAGCCTGACCACTAGCTACGTTTTGTGTGTGCGTGTGTGTGGTGTGTGTGTGTGTACCTGCGCCTTAGAGGGTTTGAGATTTGTATATCCATTGGAATTGTTTGTGTTTCCCCACGCCGAACCCACACACCTCCCGTCGAATGCCCCGGATCCCTCCTCTTGCAAGTCTTATTATCGTTCTGGTTTAGAGAAATAAACATTATTAACTCAGTGAAAAGCGACTCGTGCCACCTTCCTCGTCCCGTTTGCTGGAGAGCGTTAAAAACCGCCATCCTCGTTTATAAAAATAAACCGCCTCATCGTTTCGCTCATTCTACGTTGGCGGGACTGTTCAAGTCCCGTGGACGTCACAATATATATGTATGTATGTATGATAAAAATATATGTATGTGTATGTATAATGTATATATCTATGAATATATATATGTATAAATCACAAATATATATCCATATATATACATATACATATATATATATATATATATTATATATATATATATCATATATATATTACAGGTTTTGAGGAACGTATGCATACAACATACAGGGTCCCAAGTCAGTTATTCCTTAAGTATATGTGTAGACAGATCCTTCCTTGTGTTTAGTGGGAAAATTAAAGGGGTGCGTTGGCGACGTTTTTTTTTTAGTTAGATTAATAAATTTTTTATATCCCCACTGCCATTTAATTGCAAGGCAAATCCACGACAACCCACAGTACCTCTTGCCTGCTTGCCCTCCTCTCGCTTACTACTCGCGCATGGCTGCTGACAACCACGTGTTCACCTACTCGCCTAACGGCGACTCGCTGTCCGAGGCAAAATCCTCTTACAGTAGTTCCTTTTTGGCGAGTCCGCACGTGTGGAGGGGGCGGGCCTCCGGTATGGCCGAAACCCCGCCCAGAAAGGGCGGAGCCCATTGAAAGCCCCGTCCAATAAGGTGGACAGTGATGTCAGTTTCACCAAGGCCCATCCCCGCTGAGGGAGATGGATAAATTACGACACCATCCTCAGGGTGGCATGCTTGGAGTTCGGAGAGTTCGTGAAGTGCTGAGACAGTTCGTACTGTGCTGAAGTCTTGAGTTATTTGGGGGTCGTTCGTTCTGTGCTTGGAGGTCGGAGAATTCATTAGTGAGTACTTGGAGGTCGGAGAATTCGTTAGTGAGTACTTGGAGGTCGGAGTTGGTTGGGAAGGAAGGGTTCCCGCTACTTGGCTCTGCTCACGTCTCGCGCCGACGGCCCGACTACTGGTCCCGGCCCACTCGAGCTCCTCCACGGACCCGAACTCCACACGGGCGGCTG
>CM068957.1:123644247-123656368 GCA_035128595.1 Eptatretus atami
GCTTGGCTGTTGAAAATAATACCAGGTGGGGTTCACTCAGCTTGTCATCCTTCCGAGGTCGACAAAATGAGTACCAGCTTGCTGGGACGATTGAGCCATTTGAGTATCCTGCGTCGGAGTGGCGACCAGTCCGAGATTGTGCCCAATAGCCAAGGAGACTGCTTCAGCAGCACCGATGCTCCGTACGGAGTATGGTCCCAATGGATGGATGGATGGATTTGTGACTGTATGAACTGTATTACGGAATCAAGTACTTGACATTTGCACACACACACACAGCGGTTTTTGTTTTGCTTTATCAGCACTATCTTTGTACCCAAGTCAGTAATGGCCAAGGGAATGGGTTCGTTACAGTACCTTCAACTTCAATGAAGCTCTGTTATTCAAGCTTCTCTCAGCATTATTTGCAATGCATTGTATTGTATTGTATTTGCAGAGTATTTTTAAGGACTCGGCATTTGCTAATTTTGATATAAATTCACTCTTGAATTCATTTGCAGGGAATATTTACTTGTCGAAATCATCCTTTCACTTGCCTGAACTATATGTATATTTCTTACGACTTTGCGAAGCCCACCAGGCAGATGAGCTGCAGCCAAATAAATGGAGAAACACAGTTCATCTCCACCTTAGTTCATCCCCCATATTATCCTTATTCATGATTTTTTTCTACCCTTATTAACCCTCCCTAAACCAAACCATTGATTTGCAGGTTACTCTTTTCCTTCCCATTTTCCTCCATTCACCTTTAAATATTTATTTATTTCATTGTTTGTTCATACCCAGGCTTTCCTTATCTTTCAACCCATTGCACTTGTGCTTGCATGAGAATATGTGTCCAGCTTGTTAATTCACTTTGGTCTTCTTCATCCCCCCCCCTCTGCCCTTCCTCATACACTCATTTTTCTCATCTTCTTCACATTCACTCCAAGTGGCCTTCTGCATGAATGCTGTTGGGTGCGTTTCCACTTCCCACTGCATTCTCATGCTTCATTCGTCTCGACCTCATATTAAAATGGATCGTTAAAATGGTTTAAAGACTAAATTTAGCATTGTGGAGTACGTAAGGACACTAGCTGAGACAATGGGAAATTGTATCAATGCGCTTTCATCGATGAGCTCAAAAAACGTGCTGATGGTTTAATAGAACCATTTCTGTGGTGTAGACAGACGTACATTCATGCTTACAGATGCCTCAGATACATATATACCTGGTAGTATACCACTCCCCCTCCCCTGCCTCACAGAGCTTTAAAATTCGTGAAGACCTGCAGAATCTACCAAATATGCGACTCAAGGTCACGCAAACCTTTCTTGGACTCTGCAAATGTTTTGAGTGATGCGGTGTTTAACACAAAGGACAAGTGGTGCAATCTCCCGACAGACAACAACATTGCTAACAAAGAACTGGTGAGTGATCTGACAGAAGAGCCTCCAGGTTTCGACTTTCCCCGGAAACAGTGGTCTGTGCTCAACAGGATCCGTACTCTCCATGTAAGGACATCACACTACCTCCTCAGATGGAATTTCAGAGACAGCTCAGCATTTGACTGTGGTCACCCAGATCAGACTATTCATCATATTGTAAATGAGTGTCATCTTCAGAAATCTCATGAAGAATTGAGGGCAATCCACCGAACAACAGACAGTGCTGTGACTCGGCTGTCCAACTTATACTTATACAGTATCTGTGAGCTGCAATTTGTCATACACAACATTCGATTCGACCATTTCCCCAGGATAATACTATAGCAATGGGAATTCCTTCAGCCAAAACGGTTTACATTCTTAAGATCTTCACTTTTCAAAATGTTGCTTGTTTTTATTTTATTTTGCTGAGCAAAACCTTATCTTCTTCCATTTTATTTTGTTGGTGACAAAATCGCAAAAGGAAACAATCTTGTCTGCTTCGTTGAGCAAATTGGATCATTCATTTGGCAAGCCTCCAACATATACCAGCGCATGAGAAACATACACTTCATGCTAATTAACATAAAGTAATCAGATCTTGCATTACCATGGTCCATCTTCAGAATCTCGCAATGCTCTTATACAAGAGCTTCCAGTGCCATTGGTTCCTCATCATCAGAATCTCGCAACAACATTGGCTGCTGAATTATTAGTTGTCAGAGCATGCCTCATTCATACTATAAACCATTCTCGTGGTTGCTGTGAACTGTCGTCAATGCAGTCGCAAATCCAGCGACAACGCCTTCATCCACAGCTTGATGGAGTAATGCTTTCCCCTAAGGCCTGGCTCCCCTGCCTCACACTTTGATCAGCCTGATGACGTGGAAAACAAGGCCTTCAAGATAATTGGAATCTCCCGCATTGAATGCTGCGTCTATGGGCCCATCACTTTCCTATTTGCAGACAGGTCGGTGGTCTCTCTGTCTTCTATCGCCTCCTTTGTGATCTTGCACCCTCTGATCCTCTGTGCTTTGTCCACCCCCCCCCCCCCCAGGTTTCTGCAGGGTGCACGCAGGCGATCAAGTCCTTTATGGTCAGGTCAGGTATGGGAGCATGCGCCGGAGCAGCAATGTCGCTGCGTCCACTTTCTGCGATACTCCAGGTGCTTCCATTTGACCATCCCCCAGACAGATGCCTGGCCCATCCCCATCTCCTTGAGATGCTGATCAACCTGCTGCAACCACGAGGCACATGGTTTGGTCTATTGGCCTCCTCCACTCACGAGGCTTCACTCACTGAGAGAATTTTTGTGAGCAGGATCGCTTTCACGAAAATGAGCCACATGTCCATACAGCCGCAGCTGATGCTCACGGACTAGGCCGGTAACAAATCACATTTGAGTCTCTCTCAGCAACTACTCGTTGGCCACAAAGTCCGACCAGTGACGGCAAAGGATTCTCCGAAGAGACCTGGTACCAAAGGAATTAAGGCTCCATCTCAGATCCTTTGTCAGAGTCCATGTCTCACATCCATAGAGCAAGACTGGAAGCACCAAGGACCTGAAGACTCGGACTTTCGTCCTCCCGCACAAGTACCGGTAGCACCACACCCCATGATCCAGTGAATCCATGACTCTCCAGGTCTGACCCAGACATCTGTTGACCTCTGGCTGACAGCCAGCAGAGGCATGAATATCACTGCCAAGGTAAGTGAATCTCTCCGTGACCTTGGCATCCTAGCCTCAAACAGGTACAGACAGGATAGCAGCATCCAAGACGTCATTGAAAGCCTGGATCTTAGATTTGTCCCAGGAAATCTGTAATCCCAGTGGCTCCGACTCCTCATTCAGCACCTCGAGGGCCCCCAAAAGGATATCTAGTCTCCGCAAAGATGACTGCATCATCTGCGAAATCAAGGTCAGAGATCTTGACATTCCCAAACGGTGCACCGCAGCTTGATCTCTCCGACATCCTTCCCAGAATCCAGTCCATACAAGTGCTGAAAAGTGTGGGGGCCAGTGCCCACCCCTGAGTCAGCTTATTGGACACAGCTACAGCAACTCCTTGGGCATGGTAACCATCAGAGCTACCAGACCAATAGGAGGTGTAACCACCGCCATGATCTCACCGCAATCCGGTCTCCGACCTCAGAGTGCTGCAATACCGATGTCCAAATGCTTGAGCTCAATGATAACAGCAACAGGTGGTCATCCTCTCTTCAGGATAGGACATTCCAGGCACCACCCAGAGGGACCACTGAGGTTAACCCAAGGAGAACCACCGTCTGGTGGACGACACCTCAGCACCACCCCGACACACACTACTGCACTCTGACCCGGGAAGGTTACCCTGTGGTTTCCCTCCGATCACAGATTGGGGGTCCCGAAGGCTTTGCCACAATCCCGTCATCCGGTGAGCTGCCTTGCAAAGGGCAGCTGCACAGGAGCTACCCCCACGGAGTGGGTTTTCAGGTTGTTGTTTTTTTAATGCTTTTGGAATGTTTTTCCGGAAGGAATGGTTTTATGGTGGCCCGAGTGCAAATCTGCCACCAACCTCCTAATAAGAAGTAACCCAACTGCAGGAGACGTCCGCAGACACAGTTGGGCACTAGATATGGATGGCCGTTGCTCACAGAGGCTCCTCCGCCTTTGACAAGCTTTGTTCTTCATCCTGCTGGTGTCCATATAATACACCCTCCTCACCCACAAACTTGGTGGGAGACGGTTTAGTCACTGACAACCCGACCATGGAACAGGTTAGTACAAGTTTAAATGGTACCTGCAGCAAGTCACAGATCTAATATGACCTGACCTGACATCTGACTTATATGAAACCCTCAAAATCCCAAATCACTGCTCACTTACATGAATTTTTGAATTTGTTCCTATGTTTTTTTCCCACCTGTGGAATCAACTTCCACGTTCTCTTCAATCTCACTTTTCCCTCCACGTCTTCAAGACAGATGTTCACCAACATCTCAGATCATCCCCAATCTCAAATCTTTATCTTTTCTACCCTCTCTCCCACTTCCCACCCCCAAGCCCACCTCCTTTCAAATTTCCAGTTTTTCCCTCCTGAGATTCTGCTTCTGTATCCTTATCAACCCTGTTTGTCCTTCCCTCACCCTATTCTTCTCCACATCTCTTATTTATTCAAGTCTCCCTCTATATTATCCTTCAACCCTGCTGTTAGTGATCCCCCCACCCCCGCCTCTTTCTACGGTTCCTTTTGTTCTGTTGCATAATGATCCATTCAGTGTTCTCACTCTTCCACAAGCCTTGACGTTGTACACAAAAAACTAGAGCTCATAGAACACCTTACCCCATGCTGTCATGAGAAACTAGGACATGGCCAGGGTCTGCGAGCGGCAAATTTGAATGGTCGTGAAGATGTAAAATGCAGTAATATTTTGTCCAAGTACTGTTAAATGGATTGGTTTTGAAAGTGCCAAAAAGGCAATTTGTTCTCCAGTGTTCAAGGGAACTTCACAGGATGGTGTACCATAGTCAGGTTGCTAATGCACAAACCATTCATAACACCTGCAATGCCCATTTGCGGGTCTATTGGTGCAAGAAGCATAGGCAATGGACTGCCGAGCACTGGAGGAATGTGATGTGGTCTGATGAGTCGACCTTCACCGTGTTCTCGACTAATTGGCGTGTGCATGTGTGGTAACAGCCAAGGGAGTTCTACAGGCCTGAGTGCCTAGTTCCAACAGCAAAAGGTTCTGATGGTTCCATAATGTTGTAGGACATGTTTTGCCGGCATGGCCTGGGTTCACCTATGACATTAGAAGGCAAAGTTGATGCAGCGTGCTCCGTTACTGTCCTGAGTGATCATCTGCATCCCATGATGCAGCGTTTAATTCCTTGCTGGGAGGGGTGTCTTTCAGAACCACAGTTTTCCAGTCCACAGGGCACATCTTGTCACCGGGTGGATTGAGGACCATAGAGACAAAGTTATCCATCTTCAATGGCCCTCCCAATCGTCGACCCTCAATGACATAGAGTATTTGCAGGACTGTCTGGAGACACACGGTAGACAGCAGTTTCCATCTCCATCAAATCGACGTGAATTTGAGGCCTCCTGATGGAAAAATGGTGCCACATTCCTGAAGAACAGTTCCAGTCCCTTGTTGACTTCACGCCATGTTGTATCCATGCCATCCTGGATGCACATTGTGGCCCAACACCCTACCAAATGACATTCTGTTGGTCTTTCCAATTTTTTTTTTGTCCACCACCTGCACCTTTTCTAATTGTGTATTTTCAGAATTTTTCATTTTTTGCAGAACCTTTTGTTGCAGAAATTTTACAAACTATTAATAATACAAACTTCTTGTTTGAAACTTTGGTCTCTCCCTTTGTCTCCTGTTGAGTGTTCTTTTGGTGTCAGGCCCTCTCTGTATACAGTATAGTATTCTTGATTTAATTCCCTCGGTGTCCACATTTCTACCCCCATTCTGGCTACCATCCACTCTGCATATCCAATGACAAGACTTGGCAAGCCTTGGTCTATCAGGATTACCTCCTCACCATTGTTCCTTTTTTTTTTTTTTTTGGCTCTAAAAAATTAACACTAAGCTAAAGTATCTGCCAAAACTGGAAGGATGGAAAACGAGAAAAAGCACCTTAATAACTTCAAGGTTAATGAACAATCTAAGTTAAGAAACAATTTTGACTTTTGTCTTGTCCTTTGTAATTACTCATCCTGTGAGATTTGACACATCGAATATTGGATTATTTGCTGAATACAAAAGCTACTATACCACACTCCATTGCTCGTCATTTCCTTGGTCTCCTACTGCCACCTACAAACTCCCACTTGGGAACAGAAAACATTATGTTGTCAAGCCAAACGATGTCCCTGTTAGCTTCCAAGGCATCGTGTCTGCCTGGTAACCAAAGGCACTTTGTCATCTTAGTAATCAGAGCTTTGACTTCGTATGCCAAGGCGTTTTGGCAAATCTTGCCGAATAGTTACGAGCACGCCAGAATTGTCACATTGGTTGCAACGTTGTAATTCCTAAAGTTATTAATCACAGTCAGTGAGTAGTCGCATAGATTCTCAATATTCTGATAACATTCTCAGTGCACTCTGTCATTTCTAACAGGTGTCACGTCTATGATATGGAGAAGAGTAAACATAGTGGCAGGGGAAAGGGTGGTATTGCGGTGTGAGGTTAAATAAAGATCGACCCAAGGGGGTGGGGTGAGAAAGACAGGGCTCAGGGGGGAGGGGTTTGGGAGAGTAGTTTGGGAGGCACCTGCTCCCGCATGTGACAACTGGAACAAGGGCTAAAGGGAATGTGTATGGTGTGCACAGTGCATCTTTGCTGGTGACTAAACATTCTGTATTGCTATCCCTCAAGTCAAGTATCATAGAGTTTTGTAACTTATTCAAACAAATATTTTATATATATATATATATATATATATATAATAATATATCTTCTTCTTCTTCTTTCGGCTGCTCCCGTTAGGGGTCGCCACAGCGGATTAACCGTCTCCATTTCGCTCTATCCTCCACATCTTCCATTGACACTCCAACCACCTGCATGTCCGCCTTCACCGCATCCATGAACCTCTTCTTTGGCCTTCCTCTTCTCCTCCTGCCTGGCAGCTCCATCTTCAGCATCCTTCTCCCGATATACTCGCTTCCCTCCTGTGCACATGTCCAAACCATCTCAATCTCGCCTCTCTCACTTTGTCTCCAAACCTCCTACCTGCGCAGTCCCTCTAATATGTTCATCCTTATCCTGTCCATCCTCGTCACTCAACGAGAATCGCAGCATCTTTAACTCTGCCACCTCCAGCTCCGCTTCCTGTCTTTTGTTAGCGCCACCGCCTCCAAACCATACAACATAGCTGGTCTCACTACCGTCTTATATACTTTCCCTTAACTCTTGCAGCTACCCTTCTGTCACAAATCACTCCTGCAACTCTTCTCCACCCACTCCATCCTGCCTGCACTCTCTTTTTCACTTCCTCCCACACTCTCCGTTACTTTGGACAGTTGATCCCAAGTTATTAAACCCATATATACACACATGTATATATGTGTGTGTATATATATACACACACACACACCACAACACACACACACACATATATATATATTTGTGTGTGGTGTGTGTGTGTGTGATGTGTGATGTGTGTGTGTGTACACACATATATACATGCACATATATATATATAATCAGCTCATTGAAGGCCTGTCCGCAATTGACAGCTGTGGGTTGCCAAGCAAGTACAAAATATGGTGCTGCCAATTTGGATTGTTGCCCATCTTTCTTGGCCTCTCCAAATGTGAGATTGCTCAAACAAGAGTCAAAACGATGGAGAAGATTGTCAATTCCTACATTCAAAAATGGTTGGGTTCACTCAAATTGTAGCTAGCCAGGTTTTATGCAGTAAAAGCATGAAGACAAAGCTGCTGTTCAAGTCACTAATTGAAGAGTGCAAGATCAGCAAAGCCAGATATCACGATGTGATGCTTCGAGACTGAACAGACCCAGTGATTAGCAAATTGGTGATGGAGATTTTAACAGGAAGAAAGTGGATCACTTGAAAGCTCATTGGAGATGCAGAGAGCAGACTGAAATTGACGGAAACCATCGAGGCTATTTCTGAAAATTTCTGAAATAAGACACTGTGAGATTTTTAACATCAATCAACAACTAAGGTTGGCCGACAGGTCCGGCTTAACATGCACCTTATGGACGGCACACACGTTGATTTATTGCCCTGCATTCGAAAAACGAGCATGATCATTTATAGCTCTATCGTGATTCAAAATCAGATGAAAGAGCGAAAAGGCAAGTCTGTCTACCATCAATATATTGCAACAAAGACCGAACAACATGAGGTAAACAGTAGCGATGTAGATGTTCGGAGGACACGGCTAAGATTTAATTATCTGAACAATGGTAATTGGGTACCTCAGGTAGTGAGTGATCAAAGTTAGAACTTGAATATGAGAGAGACAAATCCAACCCGGTACTGTACGCCGAAGACTTGGAGAGCCGTTATGGATGCATGAATGCTTGCAGCACTCACGTTATTTGCTCAAGGGAGGCTCTATGACTGTCGAGGTGTGTACTCGAGTTTTCATGTGAAGGAAACTAAAACTAATGAAGATGAACTAAAAGTAGTAAGTAAATGAGATACTGCAGCACCATACACGTTCCATGGGAAAGTTTCATATCAGAAGAGGATTCATTTTCCAACAGGATAATGATCAAACACTTGTAATAGAGGCCTAATAGTAGAGTATTTGGAGACTAAGGTGAGCAGTGTTGCTCAAGTGGAGGATATTGGACATGTCTAAAAGCCATATAGTATTTACCTGGAAACAGAAATATACAGAGGAACTAAATGGACTTAAAGTAAATTTGAAGCACAGTATTACCCTACATAGGCGTTTTGCACAAAATTCTGTAAGAGTACATAGTCATACAGCATCCATGGATAAATAGAGAGATATGGTACTCAACTAAGACAAGGTAGGTGCAGAGTAGTTGACTTGACACTGTAAATAATCAGACCTTCTATGTTATTTTATGTAAGCATGTTATATGTAAATAACAGCATTATGAAGGCTGTTCATTTTCAACAATAAATCACTATAATCACTGTGCTGATAATGATTATACCTCGATATATATGAATATCATGACTATAATGCAATACTTGTTGCAGCAGCATACATATGACATAAAAATACTATATTCTTCCTATTTATCTCTCGAAGGAGAAGTGAGATAATGCAGAAATTGTTCCTGGAAGGGCTCACTTGGCGGCGCTCTCGATGGTTGAGGGTTGTGAGGTAGTGGGTGAAACTGAATCCTATCTGGTTCTTCCTGGACTCCATTGTTGCTCTATACTTCTTGTGGTTCTTCGTGGGATGGGTGGTATTTGGTGGAGGGAGGGTTGGGATTGGTGTGGTATGTGTGGAGGGGATGTGGGATGGTAGATGTGGTATTGTGGAGGGAGGTGTGTGGATGGTGGTGGGTAATTGTGTGAGGGGGGTGTGGGATGTTGGTGGTATGTGGAGGGGCATGCTGGATGGTGGTGGTATTGTGGAGGGGGGGAGTGGGTATGGTGGTGGGTATTGTGGATGGGCGGTGGGATTGGTGGTGAGGTATAATGAAGGGGGGTGTGTGAGGATTGGTAATTGGGTATTGTGAAGTGTTGATTTTGGGGGATGGTGAAGGGGGTGTTGTGGGATCGTGGGTGGGTGTTGTGAGGGGGGGGGATGGTGGTGGTATTGTGGTGCGGGGTGTTGGGAGTGGTGGGATTGTGGAGTGCGGGTGTGTGGGATGGTGGTGGCTAATTGTGGGGAGTGTTGACGTGTGGGATGTTGATAGTTTTGTAAAGGGCGTGTGGAGGAAGGTTAAGGTATTGTGGAGTGATCGATTTTGGAGGGGAGGTGGACAGGGGGGGGTGGTGATGTGGGTGTTGTGGAGAGGGGGTGGAGGGGTGTTTGTGAGCAGGGGGTATACGATGGAGGTGTAATTGTGGTGGGGATTGTGGGATGGTAGGTGTTATTGAGTGTGGATGATGATTTGGGTGGGATGGTGAAAGGGGTGTTGTGGGGATATGGTGGGTAATTGTGGAGAGTTGATGTGGGATGGTGGCGGGTTTTGTGAAAGTGGTGTGTGGGAGGTATGGTAAGGGTATGTGGAGTATGATTTGGGGGGATGGTGGTGGGGGATGGTGTGGTTATGTGGAGATGGGAGTGTGGGATGGTGGTAGGTATTGTGGAGAGGGGGTGTAGGATGTTGAGTGGGGGATGGGGGGGGGGATGGATGGTGTGGTATTGTTGGAGGGGGGTTGGGATGGTGGTGGGTATTATGGAGAGGTGGGTGTGGGGTGGTGGTGGTTTGTGAAGGGGGGGTGGATGGTATGGAATGGGTATGTGGAGTTATGATTTGGGCAGATGGATGGAGGGGGGGGGGTGGGATGGTATGGTAATGGGATATTGTGGAGTGATGATTTTGGGGGGATGTGTGGAGGGGGGGTGGGATGGTATGAGTAAGGTATTGTGGTGTGATTTTGGGGGATGGTGGAGGTGGTGTGGGATGGTGGTGGTATTGTGAGGTGGGTGTGGGTGGATGGTAATGGGTATTGTGGAGTGATGATTTTGGGATGTGGATGGTGGGTGACCTGAAAGTAATTTGCATCCTTCGGTCAATCCTCTCAAGGAGTAGATGATATTTATTCCACAACAATAGAATGGTTCATTTGATTTGTAGAAATTTGTGTTGAATTAGATAATTATTTTCAAGTGCTTGTGGTAACTGCCGGGCAATGTCAACAGGTGTTTGATTCATTCTCAAATCAACTGATCGCTGGTATCTCGTGGAGATGTGTGTACAGTTTCGAGGTGACGGTTATTTTTCTTCCGTTAAATTGGTCAAAAAGTCGTGTGCATGTGCTGGTAGCTGGTAGAGATGGTGTTACAGTTTCGAGTGATGGTGTTTCTTCTTCTGCTAATCGTGGTGATAGCAACGTCTCTCATTGTGGCAGATAACCACAGATCTCGCCATCTCGTTGTTGTTTCATAACAGTTCTGTAAAATGTTCGCGAACAAAAGCGATTGTAGGCCGATCTACACTCGGTATTTGAACAAACCGTCGTCCAATTCTAACCCTAGGATTTCCGCCATTGGTGTAAATGAAACCTCTCGGTTTGTATTACCAACACAAAAGGTGCATCGACTCGGCATAATTGTAGAAATTCGAAAGATATTCGCGTTTGAGTTAAATCGTACCACATGTAACCCGTAACAACATGGAAGTAGCGTTCGCTTCATGGTAGGACATCATGGATATTGAAGAATAAGAATAATAATAAGAAGAGATTGACTTTTAATCGCAATATACCTATTTATCAATTGGAAATCGGAAAAGACACATATATCTATTTTGTAGGATATCGAGGGAATAGATTAGTGTCAAGGTGGTCTGAGCGTTTGGCTTCCCTTTGGGTCTGAAGGCTAAGGTTCATGTCACACAAAAACATGCTCACATGGCCACAGGGCTAAAATGCCATATAACAGCTCATTCATAAACTTGTGGAGACACTAGCTGACTCTTTTTGAAACTGCCTGCTTTTTAAATAAAAAAGAAAAAAAATCAAACATTGAAAAAAGCTGAACCTCAACAGTGCACCTCAACTGCACAGCAAGTAAAATCGTCAACAAAGCTGGTCAACTAATGTATTCATGTACTTGGTCAATAAACACACTCATCTTAGCCTCGAGGCCAGAAGCATGTTCATCAAGAAACTGGGAACCACACTATTAGAACATACTAGT
This sequence comes from Eptatretus atami, assembly GCA_035128595.1. NCBI lineage: Eukaryota > Metazoa > Chordata > Myxini > Myxiniformes > Myxinidae > Eptatretus > Eptatretus atami. The sequence continues at coordinate 123,655,977 of CM068957.1, forward strand.
GGATTCCTTCAAGAGTGAGTCTCACCTGTTATTTTGCTCTTCAATTAAGTCAAATAAAGACTTCTACACTGGAACGGTAACCATGAACTTGCATTACACAGCATTCCTGCAGGGTTACTGACCAATAGAGGATGCCTGGCTCTTACCTCCCACCAAGCCTCCCCCCCCCTCCACTTAGACATCTATTACACAGTTTACAATAATTTTGCAGCCAGGAAACAAGATACTAACATCAAAGGTACGTCCTGTTTTTAGTTCAGTCTGTAAAAGTCACAGACATAAAATGCTGGCACACACACACACCACAACACACACACACACACAACACACCACAACACAACACAACACACAGCACACAACATCACACACAATTGACCTGTAGGATAGCTAAA
>CM068957.1:123656393-123678609 GCA_035128595.1 Eptatretus atami
GACATAGCTAGTGGATTCCCTTCAAGGGTTGAGCTCACCCGCTGTACTTTTGCTCTTCATTAAGTCAAATAAGACTTTTACACTGGAACGGTAACCATGAAACCTGCATTACACCAGCATTCCTGCAAGGGTTACTGGACCAATAGAGGATGCCTGGCTCTACCCCCCACCAAGCCCTCCCCCCCCCCTCACTTAGACATCTATTACACAGTTTACATATTTTGCAGCCAGGAAACAAGATCCTACATACAAAAGGTACGTCCTGTTTTTAGTTTCAGTCTGTAAAAGTCACAGACATAAAATGTGCGTGCACACACCACACACACACACACACACACACACCACACACACACACACACACACACACACCACACACACACACAACACACACACACACAAACCTGTCAGGATAGCTTAAAGGTAGACAGACTTGCCTTTTCGCTCTTTCATCTGATTTTGAATCACGATAGAGCTATAAATGATCATTGCTCGTTTTCGAGAATGCAGGGCAATAATAATCAACGTAGTGTGTCCGTCCATAGTACGATGGTTAAGCCGGACCTGTCGGCCAACTTTTGGATTGATGTTTAAAAATCTCACAGTGTCTTATTTCAGAATTTTCAGAATGCCTCGATGGTTTCCTAATTCAGTCTGCTCTCTGCATCTCCAATGAGCTTTCAAGTGATCCACTTTCTTCCTGTTAAAATCTCCATCACCAATTTGCTAATCACTTGGTCTGTTCAGTCTCGAAGCATCACATCGTGATATCTGGCTTTGACTGAATCTTGCACTCTTCTTTAGACTTGACAGCTTTGCTTCCACTTTCACTTTACTGCATAAAACCTGGCTAGCTACAATTTGAGTGAACCCAACCATTTTTGAAGTTAGGAATTGACAATCTTCTCCATCGTTTTGACTCTTGTTGAGCAATCTCACTTTGAGAGGCCAAGAGAAAGATGGCAACAATCCAAATTGGCAGCACCATATTTGTACTTGCTTGGCAACCCACAGCTGTCAATTGCGGACAGGCCTTCAATGAGCTGATTATATATATATATGTGCATGTATATATGTGTGTACACACACACACACACATTATATATATATAGGTGGGTGTGTGTGTGTGTGTGTGTGTATTATATATATACACACACATATATACATGTGTGTTATATGGGTTTAAATACTTGGGATCAACTGTTCCAAAGTAACGGAGAGTGTGGGAGAGAAGTGAAAAAGAGAGTGCAGCAGGATGGAGTGGGTGGAGAAGAGTTGCAGGAGTGGATTTGTGACAGAAGGGTGGCTGCAAGAGTTAAGGGAAAGTAATATAGACGGTAGTGAGACCAGCTATGTTGTATGGTTTGGAGGCGGTGGCGCTAACAAAAGACAGGAAGCGGAGCTGGAGGTGGCAGAGTTAAAGATGCTGCGATTCTCGTTGGAGTGACGAGGATGGACAGGATAAGAGATGAACATATTAGAGGGATGCGCAGGTAGGACGGTTTGGAGACAAAGTGAAGAGGCGAGATTGAGTGGTTTGGACATGTGCACAGGAGGGAAGCGGAGTATATCGGGAGAAGGATGCTGAAGATGGAGCTGCCAGGCAGGAGGAGAAGAGGAAGGCCAAAGAAGAGGTACATGGATGCGGTGAAGGCGGACATGCAGGTGGTTGGAGTGTCAATGGAAGATGTGGAGGATAGAGCGAAATGGAGACGGTTAATCCGCTGTGGCGACCCTAACGGGAGCAGCCGAAAGAAGAAGAATAAGAAGAGATATATATATATATATTATATATATATATATATTATATTATATATATATAAAATATTTGTTTTGAATAAGTTACAAAACTCTATGATACTTGACTTGAGGGATAGCAATACAGAATGTTTAGTCACCAGCAAAGATGCACTGTGCACACCATAACACTTCCCTTTAGCCCTTGTTCCAGTTGTCACATGCGGGAGCAGGTGCCTCCCAAACTACTCTCCCAAACCCTCCCCCCTGAGCCCTGTCTTTCTCACCCCACCCCCTTGGGTCGACTCTTTATTTAACCTCACACCGAAATACCACCCTTTCCCCTGCCACTAGTTTACTCTTCTCCATATATCATAGACGTGACACCTGTTAGAAATGACAGAGTGCACTGAGAATGTTATCAGAATATTGAGAATCTATGCGACTACTCACTGACTGTAATTAATAACTTTAGGAATTACACGTTGCAACCAATGTGACAATTCTGGCGTGCTCGTAACTATTCGGCAAGATTTGCCAAAACGCCTTGGCATACGAAGTCAACTCTGGATTACTAAGATGACAAAGTGCCTTTGGTTACCAGGCAGACACGATGCCTTGGAAGCTAACAGGGACATCGTTTGGCTTGACACATAATGTTTTCTGTTCCCAAGTGGGAGTTTGTAGGTGGCAGTAGGAGACCAAGGAAATGACGAGCAATGGAGTGTGGTATAGTAGCTTTTGTATTCAGCAAATAATCCAATATTCGATGTGTCAAATCTCACAGGATGAGTAATTACAAAGGACAAGACAAAAGTCAAAATTGTTTCTTAACTTAGATTGTTCATTAACCTTGAAGTATTAAGTGCTTTTTCTCGTTTTCCATCCTTCCAGTTTGGCAGATACTTGCTTAGTGTTAATTTTTTTAGAGCCAAAAAAAAAAAAAAAAGGAACAATGGTGAGGAGGTAATCCTGATAGACCAAGGCTTGCCAAGTCTTGTCATTGGATATGCAGAGTGGATGGTAGCCAGAATGGGGGTAGAAATGTGGACACCGAGGGAATTAAATCAAGAATACTATACTGTATACAGAGAGGGGCTGACACCAAAAGAACACTCAACAGGAGATAAGGGAGAGACCAAAGTTTCAAACAAGAAGTTTGTATTATTAATAGTTTGTTTAAATTTCTGCAACAAAAGGTTCTGCAAAAAAATGAAAAATTCTGAAAATACACAATTAGAAAGGTGCAGGTGTGGACAAAAAAAAAATTGGAAAGACCAACAGAATGTCATTTGGTAGGGTTTGTTGGCCACAATGTGCATCCAGGATGGCATGGATACACATGGCGTGAAGTCAACAAGGGACTGGAACTGTTCTTCAGGAATGTTGGCACCATTTTTCCACTCAGGAGGCCTCAAATTCACGTCGATTTGATGGAGATGGAAACTGCTGTTTACGTGTGTCTCCAGACAGTCCTGCAAATACTCTATGTCATTGAGGGTCGACGATTGGGAGGGCCATTGAGATGGATAAACTTGTCTCTATGGTCCTCAATCCACCCGGTGACAAGACGTGCCCTGTGGACTGGAAAACTGTGGTTCTGAAAGACACCCCTCCCAGCAAGGAATTAAACGCTGCATCATGGGATTCAGAATGATTCACTCAGGAACAGTAACGGAGCACGCTGCATCAACTTTGCCTTCTAATGTCATAGGTGAACCCCAGGCCATGCGGCAAAACATGTCCTACAACTTATGGAACCATCAGAACCTTTTGCTGTTGGAACTAGGCACTCAGGCCTGTAGAACTCCCTTGGCTGTTACACACATGCACACGCCAATTAGTCGGAGAACACGTGTGAAGGTCGACTCATCAGACCACATCACATTCCTCCAGTGCTCGGCAGTCCATTGCCTATGCTTCTTGCACCAATAGACCCGCAAATGGGCATTGCAGGTGTTATGATGGTTTGTTGCATTAGCAACTCTGACTATGGTACACCATCCTGTGAAGTTTCCTTGAACACTGCGAGAACAAATTGCCTTTTTGGCACTTTCAAAACCAATCCATTTAACAGTACTTGGACAAAATATTACTGCATTTTACATCTTCACGACCATTCAAATTTGCCGCTCGCAGACCCTGCCATGTCCTTTTCTCATTGACAGCATTGGGGTAAGGTGTTCTATGAGCTCTAGTTTTGGTACAACGTCAAGGCTTGTGGAAGAGTGAGAAACTGAATGGATCATTATGCAACAGAACAAAAAGGAACCGTAGAAAGAGGCGGGGGTGGGGGGATCACTAACAGCAGGGTTGAAGGATAATATAGAGGGAGACTTGAATAAATAAGAGATGTGGAGAGAATAGGGTGAGGGAAGGACAAACAGGGTTGATAAGGATACAGAAGCAGAATCTCAGGAGGGAAAAACTGGAAATTTGAAAGGAGGTGGGCTTGGGGGTGGGAAGTGGGGAGAGAGGTAGAAAAGATAAAGATTTGAGATTGGGGATGATCTGAGATGTGGTGAACATCTGTCTGAAGACGTGGAGGGAAAGTGAGATTGAGAGAACGTGGAAGTTGATTCCACAGGTGGGAAAAAAACATAGGAACCATTCAAAAATTCATGTAAGTGAGCAGTGATTTGGATTTTGAGGGTTTCATTAATAGTCAGATGTCAGTCAGGTCATATTAGATCTGTGACTTGCTGCAGGTACCATTAAACTTGTTACTAACCTGTTCCATGGTCGGGTTGTCAGTGACTAAACCGTCTCCCACCAAGTTTTGTGGGTGAGGAGGGTGTTTATATGGACACCCAGCAGGATGAAGAACAAGCTTGTCAAAGGGCGGAGGAGCCCTTGTGAGCAACGGCCATCCATATCTAGTGCCCAACTGTGTCTGCGGACGTCCTCCTGCAGTTGGGTTACTTCCTTATTAGGAGGTTGGGCAGGATTTGCACTGGGCCACCATAAAACCAATCCTTCCGCGAAAACATTCCAAAAGCATTTAAAAAAAACAACAACCTGAAAACCACTCGTGCGGGGTAGCTCCTGTGCAGCTGCCCTTTGCAAGGCAAGCTCACCGGATGACGGGTGATGTGGCAAAGCCTTCGGGACCCCAATCTCGTGATCGGAGGGAAACCACAGGGTAACCTTCCCGGTCAGAGTGCAGTAGTGTGTGCGGGGTGGTGCTGAGTGTCGTCCACCAGACGGTGGTCTCCTTGGGTTAAACCTCAGGTGGTCCTCTGGGTGGGTGCCTGGAATGTCCTATCCTGAAGAGGGGATGACCACCTGTTTGCTGTTATCATCTAGCTCAAGCATTGGACATCGCTATTGCAGCACTCTGAGGTTCGGAGACCGGATTGCGGTGAGATCATGGCGGGGTGGTTACACCTCCTATTGGTCGGGTCTCTGATGGTTACCATGCCCAAGGAGTTGTGTCCGTGCTGTCCAATAAGCTGACTCAGGGGGGGGCACTGGCCCCCCAGCACCTTTTCAGCATTTGTATGGACTGGATTCTGGGAAGGATGTCGGAGAGATCAAGCTGCGGTGCACCGTTTTGGAATGTCAAGATCTCTGACCTTTGATTTCGCAGATGATGCAGTCATCTTTTGCGGAGACTAGATATCCTTTTGGGGCCCTCGAGGTGCTGAATGAGAGTCGGAGCCACTGGGATTACAGATTTCCTGGACAAATCTAAGATCCAGGCTTTCAATGACGTCTTGGATGCTGCTATCCTGTCTTACTGTTTGAGGCTAGGATGCTAAGGTCACGGAGAGTTCACTTACCTTTGCAGTGATATTATGCCTCTGCTGGCTGGTCAGCCAGAGGTCAACAGATGTTCTGGGTCAGACCTGGAGAGTCTGGATTCACTGATCATGGGGTGTGGTGCTACCGAACTTGTGCTGCGAGGACGAAAGTCGAGTCTTCCGGTCCTTGGTGTTTCCAGTCTTGCTCTATGGATGTGAGACATTGGACTCTGAGAAAAGGATCTGAGTGGAGCCTTATTCCTTTGGTACCAGGTCTCTTCGGGAGATCCTTTGCCGTCACTGGTCGGACTTTGTGTCCAACGAGTAGTTGCTGAGAAGACTCAAATGTGATTTTGTCCGCCTAGTCCGTGAGCCAGCTGCGGGCTGCTTATGGACATGTGGCTCATTTTCGTTCGCAAGCGATTGCTCACCAAATCTCTCATGTGAGTGAGCTCGTGAGTGAGGAGGCCAATAGGACCAACCATTTGTGCCTGCGTGGTTGCAGCAGGTTGTTCAGCATCTCAACGCGAGATTGGGATGGCCCGGGCAATCTGCTGGGAAATTGGTCGATGGAAAGCACTGGGGTTCGCAGAAAGTGGACGCAGCCGACATGCTGCTCCGGCGAAATAACTCCTACCTGAACCTGACCATAAGGACTTGATCGCCTGCGTGCACCCTGCAGGAAACCTGGGGCGGGGGGGGGGTGACAAGCACAGAGGATAGAGGGTGCAAGATCACAAACCGAGGCGATAGAAGACAGAGAGACCACCACCTGTCTGCATAGGAAAGTGATGGGCCCATAGACTCAGCTTCAATGCGGGAGATTCCAATTTATCTTTGAAGGCCTTGTTTCCACGTCATCAGGCTGATCAAAGTGTGAGGCAGGGGAGCAGGCTTAGGGAAAGCATTACTATCCATCAAGCGTGGATGAAGGCGTTTGTCGCTGGATTTGCGACTGCATTGACCACAGTTACAGCAACCACCTGAGATGGTTTATAGTTGAATGAGGCATGCTTCTGACAACTATAATTCAGCAGCCAATGCTTGTTTGCGAATTCTGATGATGAGGAACCAATGGCACTGGAAGCTTTCTTGTGCATTGCGAGATTCTGAAGGAGTGGACCATGTAATGCAAGATCTGATTACTTTATGTTAATTAGCATGAAGTGTAGTTTCTTCATTGCGCTGGTATATGTTGGAGGCTTGCCAAAATGAATATCCCAATTTGCTCACGAAAGGCAGACAAGATTGTTTTCCTTTTTGCGATTTGTCACCAACAAATAAAATTGGAGAAGATAAGGTTTTTGCTCAGCCCAAATAAAATAAAACACAGCAAAACATTTTGAAAAGTGAAGATCTAAGAATGTAAACCGTTTTGGCTGAGAGGATTCCGCGAGGTTGCCTAAAGTATTATTCCTGGGGAAATGGTCGAATCGAATGTGTGTCTATGACAATTGTCAGCTCACAGAAATAACTGTATAAGTATTAAGTTGACAAAGCGAGTCACAGCACTGTCTGTTGTTCGTGGATTGCCCTCAATTCTCTCCATGAGATTTCTTGAGTATTGGCACTCATTTCTTTGATGAATAGCTCTTGTCTGCCGTGTGACCACCAGTCAAATTGCTGAGCTGTCTCTGAAATTCCATCTGAGGAGGCTAGTGTGATATGTCATCCTCTTTGCTATGTCTAATGAGTGGTTCCCAGTTATTGTATGAACATGCATTCTGGCCCTCGAGGCTAAGATGAGTGTGTTTATTTGACCAAGTACATGAATACATTAGTTTGACAAGCTTTGTTGGACGATTTTACTTGGCTGTGCAGTTGAGGTGCACTGTTGAGGTTCAGCTTTGTTTCAATGTTTGATTTTTTTTTCCTTTTTTTATTTAAAAAAGCAGGCAGTTTCAAAAGAGTCAGCTAGTGGTCTCCAAAGTTTATGGAATGAGCCTGTGTTTATGGCATTTTAGCCCTGTGGCCTAGTGAGCATGTTTTTTGTGTGACCATGAACCTTAGCCTTCAGACCCCAAAGGGGAAGCCAAACGCTCAGACCACCTTGACACTAATCTATCCCTCGATATCCTACAAAATAGATATGATGTGTCTTTTTTCCGATTCCAATTGATAAAATAGGTATATTTGCGATTAAAAGTCAATCTTCTTCTTATTATTATTCTTATTCTTCAGGTATCCATGATGTCCTACCATGAAGCGAACGCTACTTCCATGTTGATTACGGTTACATGTGGTACGATTTAACTCAAACGGCGAATATCTTTCGAATTTCTACAATATGCCGAGTCGATGCACCTTTGGTGGTTGTGGTAATAAAACGAGATGTTTCATGTTACACCAATGGCCGGAAGATCCTAGGGTTGCCAGGAATTGGACGAGTTTGTTCGAATACCCGAGTGTAGATCGGGCTACAATCGCTTTTGTGTTCGGAATTTTACAGAACTGTTATGAAACAACAGAGATGGGAGATCTTGTGGTTATGCCACAATTGAGAGACGTTTGCTATCACCACGATTAAGCAGAAGAAACAGCCATCACTCGAAACTGTAACACCATCTCTACCAACTACCAGCACATGCACAACGACTTTTGACCATTAAGCGGAAGAAATAACCGTCACTCGAAACTGTAACACATCTCCACCGAGATACCAGCAGATGTATGTGGGATATTTGAGAAGTGAATCAAACACCTGTTGACATTGCCGCAGTTACCACAAAGCACTTGAAAATAATTATCTAATTACAACACAAATTTCTACAAATCAAATGAACCATCTATTGTTGTGGAGATAAATATCATTACTCCTCTGAGAGGATTTGACCGAGGATGCAAAATACTTTCAGGGTCACCCCTCCACCATCCCCCAAAATCATCACTCCACAATACCCATTACCATACCATCCCACACCACCTCACAATACCCACCACCATCCCACACCACCCTCACATCCCCCAAAATCATCACTCCACAATACCCATACCATACATCCCACCCCCCCCTCCACCATCCCCCAAAATCATCACTCCACAACCCATTACCATACATCCCACCCCCCCTCCACCATCCCCCCAAATCTCATCTCACAATACCATTCCATACCATCCCACCCCCCTTCACAATACCCACCACATCCAACACCACCTCCATAATACCCCCCACCATCCCACACCCCTCCACAATACCCACACCTCCACCCCTCCCCCCACCACAATCCACCCCATCTTACACCCCCTCTCCACAATACCTACACCATCCACACTCCCTCTCCACAATAACCACCACCATCCCCCCCTCCACCATCCCCCAAAATCATCACTCCACAATACCCATTACATACTCACACCCACTTACAAAACCCACCACCATCCACATCCACTCCCTCCACAATACCCACCACTATCCACACACCCCTTCACCATCCCCCCAAAATCACACTCCACAATCCTACACATCCCACACATCCCCACCACAATACCCACCTCCATCCATACCCCCTCTCCACATACCACACCATCCCCCCCCTCTCCAAACATACCACCATCACCCACCTCCACCATCCCCCCAAAATCATCACTCCACAATACCCATTACCATCCTTCCCACCCCCCTTCTACAATACCCACCATCCCAACACTCCACTCCTCCACAATACCCACCCACATCCCACACACCGCATCCCAACACCACATCCACACCCACCCACCACAATCACCCCACCACACATCCCACCCCCTCACACACCCACCATATCCCACAACACCCTTCACCATCCCCAAAATCAACACTTCACAATACCCATTACCATACCATCCCAACCCCTCACTTATACCCACCACCATCCCACATCCCACCTCCACAATACCCACCACCATCCACACCCCCTCCACAATACCACACACATCCACATGCCCCCACAATACCCACCACCATCCACACCCCCTCCACAAACACCAACCATCCCACACCCCTCCTCACAATACCCACTTACCATCCACATCCCCTCCACAATACCCACCACCATCCCACACCCCTCCCTCCACAATACCCACCACTATCCCACACGAAGGAACCCAAAGAAGTATAGAGCAACAATGGAGTCATCAGGAGAAACCAGGATAGGATTCAGGTTTCAGCCACTACTCCACTACCCTCAAACCCATCGAGGCGCGCCAAGTGAGCCTTTCAGGAAAATTTCTGCAATAATTCACTTCTCCTTCGAGAGATAAATAATGAAAGAATATATATTTTATGTATATGTAGTGCTGTGCAAAAGTTTGCATTATAGTCATGATATTCATCATTTCGGGTAAATTAATCAAATTATCAGTGATTAGTCATGTGTTTATTGTTGAAAATTAACAGCCTTTATAAATGCTGTTAATTTACAATAACTGCTTAAGTAAATAACAAGAAGAGTCTGATTTTACAGTGTCAGTCAATACTTCGTGTGTCCTACCTTTGTCTTGTTGAGTACCATCTCTCTTTTATCCATGGTTGCTGTATTTGACTGATGTACTCTTACAGGAATTTTGTGCCAAATAGCCTATAGTAGGTGTAGTACTGTGCATTCCAAATTACTATAAGGTCAGTTAGGTTCCTCTTGTTATTCTCTGTTTCCAGGTAATCCTATATGGCTTTTGAGACATGTCCATTCCTCCACTTGGAGCACACCAGCTGTCACCTTGTTCTCCAAATACTGTCTTACTATAGGCTCTATTAGAAGTGTGTTTTGAATCATTATCCTGTTGGAAAATGAATCCTCTTCTGATGAAACGATTCCCATGGGGAACTGTATGGTGCTGCAGTATCTGCTTGTACTTCCTCTTTTGTTATCATTTCATTAGTTTTAAGTTTTCCTTCACATGAAACTGAGATACACCCTCAGACAGTCATAGAGCCTCCCCTTGAGCAAACATTAACAGTGGGCTGCAAACATTGTGCATCATAACGCTCTCCAAGTCTTCGGCGTACGTACCGGTGTCTCTTCGATCATTCAAGTTTAAACTTTGATTCATCAGACCTGAGTACCCAATTCCATTGTTCAGTCATTAAATCTTAGTGTTCCTCGCAAATCTCAGTCCTTTTACCTTGTTCTGTGGTCTTTGCTGCAATCATTTCTTTGCTGCAACTCTGTCATGGAGACCTGCTGCAATCAGCCTTCTTTGCACAGTGCTGGACAAGATGTTAATGTTCAGACCTGCTCTCATTTCATTTTTCAGTTGCTGACTTGATTTTCTTCTTCCGCATTAGCTGAGTAACTTCAAGTGCTTCTCTTGCCTTGGGGAGATTCATCTTGATCTTCCTGGCCTTTTCTTGTCTTGTACCGAGCCACTGTCTTTCATAGTCTGGATGCAGAACTGGAATTTTACCCTAGGTGTGTTTTGGAGTACATACACAATTTTATTGCAGATTCTGGTAACATAGACTATACTAAACTCAAATCCGAGTGATGCCACTTTGTCACGCTTGAGAATTTTTTTAGGAGCAAAATTCAAAATGGCCGCCATCAAAAACCGTTCTTTTTGGCCGTAACTCGGCCAAAAATCGAAGATATGAACCCGATTTCAGTGGCAAACCCTATGTTTTGGGGTCAAGGAATACACTGATATGTTTAAATAAACCATACACTCATAATAATAGTCTATATTGCAATTTTTCTATTTAGATATAATATTTTGACTGAAAAATTATCGACCGAACTATTTTCAACCGTAACTATGCCAAAATCTATATGAACCTGATTTAAGTGGTAAACAGTATATTGTATTGTATTGTATATTTTATTTCCAACAGTAAGTTGAGTAATACAATGATTAGGTAACTACAAACTATAATTAATTATATTAACACATAACCAAATAACGTAATAAGTAAGGTTTACACAAATTCAAATCCAAAAAGGGGTCTGTACATGCTATCAACTATGAATACACTGTGATTGGCTGATGAACTTCTTTCATTCTGCTTTCACTCAATCTTTCTTTCACTCAATCTCACATACAAGACAGCTGCATAAATCAAATAACTAGTGTTCACTCAAGTTCCACAGCTTCGCTTGCTGATACAGACTTTGTTTGGTCGTTCTGACATTCCTCCATACCATGGCAGCCACAGAACAATGAACAGGAGAGCCTGGCGCAGAGCAACTACATCTATTCGTTGCACAGGGTCGCACGAGCTGCACCCACACCTGATCTCTTTGAGAACATTATCAGGAGCTCTGATGACATTCGGAGGCAGAGACACAGGGAGCAACATGCTCGACACTTCTTCATGTGACCATCCATGACTCGTTGGATCGATCAATGGTGGGTCTGGATCTAATGCAGCCCGCCATATTGCTGCCTGCAAGTGCGCCCTGAGAACGTGTTGGATGAAAACCAAGTGGTTGTGAGAGATTTTTAACTCTGTGCTGATGTCAGCTTCTTGTTAGCCCTCTTTGAAGCCCAGACAATCAAATCGAATAGCTGACATGTCTTCTGTTTCTGGGATCCATAGCAAGCAGCAAAGAAGGCAGTTGCTTCAGATATGACATCTGGTAATTCTGCATCAAGATCACCAAGATAATTTAATTGATGACCATCTTTGAGGTGTTTCACAATTGTGCCTTTACTGTGAAACACGAGTATGCTTGCAAAACCTGTACCTGATAATATCAGAAGATCTGATCCAAAGTGTTCGGAAAAGAGGTATCAGGAGTTGCCTGCGCGACAGCAGTTCTCCCTTGTGTGAATGGTACATATCAGCACTTGTATTGAGTTCCAAATCGAGAAAGATCATCTGACAGGTCATTCACCAGACATATAAAGGCTTCGTCATCAGGTTGTTTTTCCTTCGAGGCAAATGATTGGACATTACAAGGACCACGAAATACAGACATGCAAGTTTTGTGTATTGGGCATCAGCAGCATGCAGGTCACTGACTGCCCCCTCAACGGAAGTCGCACTTGCTGAGCCCACTCATCATCTCGCAGTTCACAGGTCTTCAGTATCACATCTTTAAATGTATCCTGATTCTGTCCTCGATCAGCAGTTCTGCATTGAACAACACGCCGCCAGCGAGATGGATTTTTTGGCTCTGGGATGGCATCACACTTTTCACCACAAATGAGACATTGTTCTTTAAAATTGAACATATGGCATCTGTTCGGCGCGTTCTCTTCACGACAGGCTCTTCATCTTTTTCTTTCTTCTGTAAACAAACGTTTAATGTCGTCTTGGAAGTGTATGTTGCAACGCAATTCTTGTGTGTGTAGAGTGTCTCAGTAGAGTCTTGTAACAGGGTTTCTAGAGCGACATGCCACCCATCACCTCTACGTTTGCTCGCTTTCACGAGTGGTGTGAGCCTTTCAGGTCCAGCTACACTCATTGGCTGTTTACTGGCACTGCATTTCATGCGACTATTGAGCAGGCAAGAAATGTTAAGCTGTGATGCCATCGTTCAGTTCAAGCGATTCAAGATCACAGCTGTCGAACGTTGTCACTAGAAAAAGACAAGCAGAAATGTTCAATTGTTGTTAGATCAATATAATGCAAAACAATCACGAAATAACTGATGTCTTATATTAATTTTCAGAAGTTAAACACCCCTATGCATTCTTAAATGGAAGACATTTACAAGGGGTGATGAACAAATTAATCATTTCATTTATTTGTAAAATACATGTATAAAAAAAATCAGAAAACCTGTTCCACCCTGTGTACTTTAAATCATCAACACAAACGGTGCTATGGTATCAAAACAATACAATAAAACGTCTTGCTTTCAAAAGAAAATTGATTCGTCTACTGATAACAATACTTTACTGTTAATTAACACACAGTTTTGCATGTTTCTTTAAAAATATCCAAGCATATATAACTTACTTGATCTGTTGACACAGTTCATTGATCTTCATGGCAGCCATTTTTTGTCACAACTGTACTGGGGAAAACTGCTCTGTGAAAATTATTTTTAACACTTTTCTCGCTATACCATGAAACTGAATTGGAACCGTGCTACAGCTATATATAAAGACAATAAAAGCACATCAGCAACCTTTCAGTGTCTTCATCGTATGTACCCTTGATATTATTTGGCTCAAGCTTTATAGGTCTAAACTTCAACAATTGGTCAATAATTTATTACAATTTTATTATTATATTACCAATATTGCAATATGGACTATTTATATGGATGATATGGTTTATTTAAACATATCAGTGTATTTCCTTGACCCCCAAAACATAGGGTTTGCCACTGAAATCGGGTTCATATCTCGATTTTTGGCCGAGTTACGGCCAAAAAACGGTTTTGATGGTGGCCATTTTGAATTTTGCTCCTAAAAAAAATTGCTCAAGCGTGACAAAGTGGCATCACTCGGATTTGAGTTTAGTATAGTCTATGTTACAGAATCTGCAATAAAATTGTGTATGTACTCAAAAACACACTTTAGCCAATGGCTGCCAGACTATTCAGGTGTTTCAAAGTGTACCTCGTACCATGTCAGAGATCGTCCGCTTTTCTCCTATTTTCTTCATAGATTTCTCCTATTTTTTATCTTCACACGCTGTTCTGTTGAAAGTTGCTTCCTTGGTGCCATTATGAACTCACTCATAGTCTTTCAAGCAAGGGAACAAGCGGATGAAAACTAATTTCACATATTCACTAATTTGTAACTTTTATTGTGGTTTCTTGTAATTTGCACGAATGTAACTGGTGTTGATTACTTCAATAATTTTTTTATTATTTACTGTAAAAAAAATCCACAAACCGTTTCCTGCATCTTTTCTTTGTGGTAAGTGGATATTACTGGCACATGATAAGATAATATGTATAGCAAAAATAATACTTTTTCTATTTTTAATTTATTTTATATACTTAAAGGTAACCGTGATATTAAGTTAACTCACAAAAATTTGAATTATTATCTGCGGTACCTATATAAAACAGTGTGTACTTGTGTATTTGTTTGTCCCCCTTCAGAAGGACGATTAAAAAAGATGCTTGGTACTACAAAACTTTAATATAGACATAAACAGAGACATTTTGAAGGACATTATCATAAAAAGAAAACCACAAAGCTTTTCGTTGTGCTCTCTTCAGGTGAAATTCGCACAAAGTGAGTGAGGTTTTCTTTTTACGATAATGTCCTTCAAAATGTCTCTGTTTATGTCTAAATTAAAGGACGATTTAAGAAGGGTTTTAAAGGCCAATTTTAACACGACTGTGTGTTCACTGTGGTCTATTTTTGAGGTTAAAAAAACCCCAAAACGTTTTTCAGGAAAGAGTAATTACGTCTTATCTATTGGGATTGTAGACGGTGACTTGCAATCCGAGCTTCAAAGGCGGCGGACAGAAGCATTTTTTCTAAAATTAACAATAAATACAAGGCGCAGGGAGGTGACATTTTCTGCATGTGATGTGCAGTGCATGCAGAGTAAAATTAGTGTTAATTTATGTCCGTAGGATGTCTAATAAATAAAGAAGATATAAGCACACCTGATGCGAGGCCAAGTCTTCAGATTTTGGCACGCTTACGAGGTTGTACCGTTGCAACAAAACGTCCCATAAGATAAAGAAAATGGGATCACATTTGTACATGTAGTGTTTTAAAATAATGCTTGCTATGAAACATCATATCTTCCAGTTTAATAAAATAACTCCAACCCATCATTTTGATGGGCTTTTATACGAGTCTACTAATATTGCACACCTCTAAATACCCACAAATGTTTAATTGGGAGTAACACCACAAAAGTGAAAATAACCCATACCACTGTGCAGTACTGTATATGTTTTCCATGATGGTTAACTGTTGCTATGCCATTTTGTCTTTATTTGCTTATCTGTCTTTTTACCTCCTCCACCAAAGGTGGATGGAGGTTATGGTTTCACCTCTGTCTGTCTGTCTGTGAACAAAATATCTGAAAAAGTTGTGGACAGATTCAGACAAAATTTGGTGGAGTGCTTGGGTATGTGACAAGGACAAAATGATGAGATTTTGGTGAAGGTCTGTATCCGGATCTGGATCTGAGAATTTTCAAGTGATTTTTCATCATTGAGAGATAGCGGCCAAAAATGACATATAGCAGGATATCTCAAAATGTTGTGGACGGATTTGGCCGAAACTTGGTGGGCAGATTGAGTATGTAAGAAGGAAGCGTTGATTCGATTTTGGTGAAGATGTGAATCCAGATCCGAGAATTTTAAGTGATTTTTCACCATTGAGTGATCGGGGCTAAAACGATATATCGCACGATATCTCAAAACAATATTCGGATGA
Source organism: Eptatretus atami (assembly GCA_035128595.1). Classification (NCBI taxonomy): domain Eukaryota; kingdom Metazoa; phylum Chordata; class Myxini; order Myxiniformes; family Myxinidae; genus Eptatretus; species Eptatretus atami. The sequence goes on from CM068957.1 coordinate 123,672,149, forward strand.
AACTTGGTGGTTGATTTGGTTAGGTGACAAGAACAAGCTGATTAAATTTTTTAGTTCAGGTCCGAATCCGGATCCGGCCTATCAGTGGGATACAAAATGTAAACTAATCTGCCTGGCGGAGGTATGCGCTCTACCGAGTGCCCTTCTTGTTTGCTTTTTTTTCTTTATAACCTTGCTCTCTTCTTTTGTTTGTTCTTGTTGCTGTTATGCCCCTTGAGACATCCCCTTTTTGAAATGTGCTTTTTAAGTAATTAATATAACATTCTTTTTATTTCTCACTATTTCTCTGCTGTAAATTGAATAATTCATAGATCTAAAGAAAATACAATTGATTTTTAGACATTTTCCAAATGCAGTATCTTTCCTTTGACATTGATAGAACTCTTTGTTTCATGTCATCAAATATTCCTTCCTTTTTTATCTTCAGGAGCTGGAAAAAGTCAAGGGAGGATCTAGTCCACCATCAGAAGGTCTGTATTGTGCACGGGAGGAAGGTGGACTCCCACTTGGTGGTCATGGGGACACAATGGGGGGTGAAGTTGGCTGGATGACATCTGTCAAGGACTGGGCTGGGGTCATGATATCTGCACAAACGCAAACTGGCCGGGTCTTGGTAAGTGGATATTCTTGAGTGTTGAGTTTCCTTGGCGAAGAGTGTGTGTATGTGCGTGTGTTAAATATAATGGAATGTGCAATCAGCATTATGAATATGTGAGAATACATTACATCCTCTCACCAGAAAGGTAAACATTTTTCGGTAAAATTGAATGTTACTAGTGGAAAGTTTTCATAGTTAGGTTGCATTTATTGGTTGACTGACACTTTAGATGGACAGGGCTGAGGTTGTGAACCTACTGATGTTGCCCCATGGCCAAAGTTGTGGACCCATGTTTGAAGAGGTTTTGGGCTGAAAGTGTCCTCGAAAACTCGTCAAAGAACAGAGCCCAGCTGATGATTTGGGTAATCAGTCGTGTGTGTGTTTGTGTTTGTGTTTGTGATCAAAATGGCCAAAATGAAAAACTTGATAGAGAATGGAACTCAACTGTTGATCCAGACATTTAGAAAATCAATCAATAATTTACTAATTTCTGAAGTCCTTTCTTGAGGTGTACAATTATTTTGACGTTTGGCATTAAATGAAGGTAGGTTACATTTTTTGACATTGCAGAATAAGTATTTATAACCTCATTAATGTTAATTCATCACATTATGTAAAGCTGTTATTAGCCTATTTCATCACAATTTGGCGAGTTCAACTAAGAATCCGATCTTATAATGTTGATTGAGATAGAATAGACTAGGAGTTAACACAATTGTATCCAGGAAACAAACTTCTCAGTGAGAAAAGCTTGGCACAGACAAAACCACAAGCAATGTTTGATGTGGATAAATCTTTGGGTCAGACGTTGGATTGATTCCTTTTCTCAGGAGGTAGTCTGACAATGGAGCCAAAAATGGTTTTGAAAGCCATACAGGCTGTGACTGATGCTGTGGTGAGCAGTATAACAGCTGACACTGCATTAGGCAGTGGGCAGTTCTCTGTTTTTTCCCAGACTGTAACTGAGCCAGTTTTCCCATTTAATGGTGATGGTTATTATCCTGGTTGCAACTTAAAGTTCTTATTAACTGACAATGGGTATTTAAACAGGCTGGATGTTTGTCAGACCCTTGCAGCAAGTGTTGGTGAGACACATGGGGTTCATGGTCACCATTCTAGTTAAGAAGTGATAAATATTATTAGCGAAAGAAGTAAAATGAGTGACGGACATAGCTTCAGGACGATCTTTATTTGGACAAGCTTTCTGCCAAATAGGCCTTCTTCTCGGTCTACAAGAACAGCAGGCATGCATCAAAGATAATGTTACGATAACAATACCTTAAAAAAAAGAGAAAGAGGTTCCATAACTGCTCTCACCTTCCTCAACAAGAGTGAGTGTACATTTCATACAGTACACGTATACTTATATAAACACACACATGAACATATTCGTACACTGTTTATATTCATATACACACACTGCCTACATCTATCAATAAAATGGAAAAGTAAAAATGATGATTTTTTGAAAAAGGTGAAATAAATGAAGTGAATGAGTTGAAGTGCTTTGGAATGAATGAGTTGTTACTCATCAACATTTGTACCACTGGTGAGCTTTGTTTTAAGTTTCTGTATCCAAAAAGATTCACGTCTCAGGATTGTGGTGTGTGATTGATTGGCATTGATTCGATGGCAGAGATTTGAATGTCGTCCATTGAGTGATCTGGTTGATTGAAATGTATGGTGTAAGGTAGAGATTTGCCCTGATTGGTGTGAAAGTTTCTAATTTCTGACCATTTGTTTCTAACTAAGTTTCTAATTTCTGAAAAGTGTGTAAAGTGTGTTCTCAGCTTTTCCAACATATTGTTTAGTACATTTTTATAGGTGATTAGGTATATGATCCATGTGGATTTACAGTCGATATATGAAGTGATGGGAAACTTTTGGCCAGTGAAATAACTGCGGAATTTGTTTCCTTCCAACGCGTGTTCATGCATAATACATTTTTTTGCTGGACATTTATGGAAGCTAGGAATCTGGGTTTTTTGCTGTTGGGCTGTGGGTGCTTTGCCTTTACTAAAAGGTCCTTGGGTGTAAGACCACGTCTAAATGATGTTAGTGGAGGTTGAGGAAATGTAGTGCAGTGTTTCTGACTGATGGAGGCTAGGAAGGGCCTTATTCAAAATACTTGGCAGTTGTGATGAGGTAGGGAAGTTTCTGGTTACCAGTGGGACACAGTGAGTTATAGATTTGGGTTTGTAAGTCAGAAGGTCCTGGCGTGGTGTGCATTTTGCTCGGTTTATGGCTTCTTTCACAGAGTGAGGATCAAAGTGTCCAGCAATGAAGTGTGTTTCCAATTGGGAGAGAGAAGTTTCTTCTGCTTCTTTTGTTGATCAGAGGCATCTTACTCTGATTGCTTGACTGTATGGTATACTTGTAATTGTATGCTTAGGATGAGACGAAGATGGGAGAAGGTAAGAGTGTGTGTCTGTTGGTTTGGTGTTCAGCTTCGATCGGAGAACAGGTTTCACAACATCATTACTGATCCTGACCGCATTCAATTAATGGCTCCAGGTATGTGTGTTTGAGCGAGAAATAATGTTCCTGCGTGGCAGGCAGGGCTTGTCGCTTCCAGGACTTGCAGCAAAAGCTGCATGGGACACGATCCTGGCGCTCACCACTCACAGTTTGGAGCCATATAGTGATATAACCGAAAGGTTTGACAGTCACAAGTGGATGGAAACGTGCAAAGTTACTCTGGTGATACTCTAATGAGGGTGAAACCGGTCGGTGATTGTAATTTGCGCTGCGAGATTCTCTCTTTCGGGAGCCGCAGACATGGCTCTGCGTTGTGACGGTGAGGTCACGGCGTTCGGCTTCGGTCAGAGAACAGGTTTCACACCATATGTATGTATGTAGTGATTATAGTTATTATATACAGGGGGCTGCAAAAGTAGGTATACAGTAAGGAATATACCAGTATATCATTACTGTATACCTACTTTTGCAGCCCCTTATAATTATATATATATATATAATATATATATATATATATATATAATATATATATATATATATATACTATATATATAGAAAGACACACCCACATCTCTCACCTGTGAATGGAGGGAATGAGGACCTGATCGAGCTCGACCAACAATGGGCTGAAGAAGCAACAGAAGAGGACCAATCAGAGAGGGTTTTAACGTGTAAAATTATTTCAACCATCCTGAATGAAGTTCATGAGGTTCTAGATCTTGCGTATAAAAATGATCCTGACTTGGAGCTCAGCACTGCAGTTAAAAGAATGGCATTGAATGCTTTTTCATGCTACAATAAGCTCTACAAGGAGAGGAAGAAGATGACCAGCCAACTTTCTCTCGACTCATTCTTCAAGAGAAAACAGCCTGAACCTGCACCAGACTCTGAGGGTGATACGGACATCCCCACTACCTCTCCCTCACCCTAGCATCCCCTACCAACCCCACCGAAAGCACATCAGAGCAAAGGCATTCAGCGACATCAACACAACCGACATTAGCTTCGAGATAAGACAAGTGAGTGTTAAATTAACTTTGTTTTTGTTCATTTATTTACGACCTGTGGAATGTTTTTCAGATACAGTATGTATTATTTTAGCATCTATATACCGTATATTAATCCGCATTATGCTATCGACGATGCGAATGGAAGTTATAATTACAATTATAACATTGACAGAGCACATCCCCCCAATAAGACATGTAAGTCCATGAGAAATTAGACCCCGCTTAACATAGTTTCGCTTAACATCGTGTTCTTCTGGAACGCATCTACAACGCTGAGTGAGGTATACCTGTATTATTGTTTTTCAGACCAAAAAGATTTGATGATGTGAAGCATGGGAATGATGATGTGAAGGTTATGCAGCTGTTATCTAAGTTAATTTAACGAAATGTAACCACTGGTAACACCTCAGATTTATTTTTTAAACAGTTATTATTGGTCAAGAAGCGCTTCATGGTTTCCCTTTTTATTTCAGGCAATGCTGTTTGCTGTTTTGGTGGAGAATTCAATGCCCTTTTCAATGGCACCTAGGCTTATTGAACTCGTGAAGGAAATGGCAAGAGATCCCAAAGCACTGAATGGGACTGTCCATGGATCGGACCAGTGCATTGTACAAAATGAAGTATGGACTGTCTGCTACAATGGAGGGGGACACACTCCGGATTCTAAGGTCCACTCACTTCTCCCTGAAAATGGATGAATTGATGAGTAACAATCTTAAAAGGTTCTTTGCATCCTTATCAGTTTCTATTCACCTGTTCAATAAACATCTGTAATGCACCACTTGGCATCTTTCAGCTTGATAAAAGCTGATGCGGTCACCACTCTAATGGTGACATATTGAAGGCGGTCACCACTCGAATGGAGTCAAAATAAATTCTTTTGGAAAACCTTGTATCAGTTCTTATGGACTCCTGCAATGTGATGAGTGGTTCTAAATCTGGATTTGAAATACTGCTGCATCAAGGACCCACCCCTCATCTCTTAGATGTGGATGGAAATGCATGTCATCATGTCCATAATGCCACTCGACAATTTTGCCAGCCGTTTCACTATGGAATTGAAGAACTTCAAACTGACATCTTCAATGATATCAAGTGGTCCACCGACTTACGAGATTTTCTCCAAGAGATCTGTGAATTGATTGGTATTGGTTTCACAAGGCCCGAGAGATTTGATTCACACAGATGGCTATCCAACGATGACGTGTCTGTCAAATCTGAGGCTGTTCGAAGCACACACACCATCTTCTACTATTCTTTCCTCAACAAAGCTGACAAATCTCTTTACCTTCCAACTCTGGTAGCAATCTTCCACAAAAAAGATCTTTCACCAGAAGTGAGAAGTCGCTTGAGGGAAATCATGTCATTCCTTGGTGTCAAGAATATGACTGAAGATGGGAAGAATAGGAGGAAGAGGATTTACTTAAATCTCTTCTATACAATGTTGGACACACTGCTGACCCTGAACTTCTATACTTCAGTCCTCTGCATGTTGAAGCAGTATGTGATTATGTTCGAGTTGAAGACCCCTTTCATCGACAAGCTCCATGACAAGCAGATAGACCTATTCAAGAAGTTTCTTGTGTGTATCATCAAGCCTGAGGGCCTCCTGAATGCTGGGCCATCACAGCTCAGACAGCTTTATTTAGATGCTAACGTGCAAAGAAACAAGGATTTGTTTTATGGAAGCTGTGGGTCACTGATCAAGCGTGACAAGAAGAACTCTTCTATTCAGGACTTCAAAACAAAGGCCAGACAAGCATACCTGCAGTGTGGCAAGTACTTGCAGAAAAAGTTGCCCCTTGTAAACAAACTTCTGGAGACTGCCTCAGCCATTGACCCCCTGGCACGAGGCCACGGCACAACCATGCGGCGATTGAATAGTCTGCCCTCATTGGTTAGAAATGTCTTGAAGCAATCGGAAACAAGTTCCTATGACCTAGAAGTCTGATAATTTCAAGTGGACAAGTCATTGCCATCTCCACTTGATGCTGACGACAACGAAGTGCCTCAAGATGGTTGGTGGACGGAAGTGTTCCAACAAGAAAAGTATCCACATTTGTCAGAAATGGTCTAGGCACTGATGAGCTGTTTTCACAGCCCTCAAGTTGAAGGATCATTCAACACTTTGGGGGACATCATTGACAAGAAGTCCTGCAGAATGGACATTGGCACATATAGTGCAATCCAGAAAGTTAAGTTTGTGCTGAGGACAAAAGAGAAAGGATTGGTGAAGACATTCTCCTGGAAAGATGTCATTATGGACCCTGTGGACCCCAAGTTCTGTATCAACATGAGGACATCCAGCAAGCGGTACAGAGAAGGTTTGAGCAAGGCAGAAACAGAGAGAGAGAGAGAGAGAGAGAGAGAGAGAG
>CM068957.1:123693856-123702231 GCA_035128595.1 Eptatretus atami
CAAACCACTTCATAAAAATACTGGTTGAGGATGGGAAAATCAATATTCAAATCCGAAAGCATCACCTGTAACTAGTATTAGCTGCCCAGCATCTCCTGAGCCTTTCCCATTGAGCAGATGTATTAGATGCGGTACCTTAAATATTAACCACAAGTCACTTATTCACCACATAATACGAGTGTGCTCATCCCAATCATTTTGGAAGCTTGAATTTTGAGTTTTGAGTGTCAGCTGGTGTCACTTTTGCAATTACTCGCAATATATATCGTAACTCTTAAAAATTGTGGATAATTATGCTTGCAGCTGTTAGGGTTACTCACTGCTAATATCTCGTTAACCTCTTTTCAGTTCCTTATTAACCCGCTTTATACACTCCCTCGACAATTGACATATTGATGAAGCACTCATAAGTAACTACAAATAGTTTATGCATACATTACTGGACATACTTTACACATTGATTAATTAATCATTATGATCTCATTTCCCACTCTTTAGCCATTGGTTGAAATGATGGCGTCAACTAATGTCCATGACAACTACAGATGAACAATTCACAAAATTTATCATTTTCTTATCATTGATGAAATGTTTACTCCTTTGTGTAATTATTGATTTATTTTTACAACTGATAAACGAGCAAGAAGTACGTTTTAGCACATCACTTGCTCACTAATGATAATTTAATCATCTTCTTGACCTGAAGGGCAGGTAAATCATCACTATCACACGTAATACAAATTTTTCAGTTTTCCTTATGCCACCTTCCAAATGAGGATTTGAATGCTTTGAGCTTCTGTCCCCAATATCCAGGGATTGGCAAATCAGATCAAATGCTGTACATTGCATTATATGGACTTCACAGCATTGTTGATTTCATTGAATTTCTTCCTTGCTTTCTTTGATCCCTCTCCGTACACCATTATTGCTCTTCCCTGCACAGTTCATAGCTGCGAGCGACAAGCTGTGGTTTTGGCTTGAAGTAAACTCCATCGTTGACTTTTTCACCGTCCCACCCGTCTTCGTCTCCGTGTACCTATCTCGCAGCTGGCTAGGTAAATTGCATTCATTGTTGCATGACAAAATACTGCAGATCAAGCGTTCATTACTTACATGTGCCGATACATCTATAATTTTTTTTCACATTCATTATGAACAATAATTACCAAAACGTTTGTTTATTGAGCGGTGCAGTAGCACTCCAGCAGAAGCAATATGACGACTCGACCAAAGATAATTAGAACAGCTCTATAATTACTGTTTCATGTCGACAGCTCTGGTGAAAGAACAATAATGATAAAGTACTCTCACTTACTTGCGCTCCCCCATTCCTCCACCAAGCCAGTGATTTATTCATTAGGAGCTTTATTGATTATGGCCATTGGCTGGTGCAAGGACAACGATTTGATCTACTGCCACGGCTGAGAGGCCAGAACGGATGTCACTCGAGTGGCAATTGATTCCCAGCCAGGTTTCTCATTGAATATACTGATGATTAAACATAATGTTTGTCATGGATGAACAGGAAGACGCATGTCTGCAGTCATTCCAGCATTCATCTATTGTGGTGCATGCCAAGATCTTCCTTTCACAAATTGTGCAAATAAATCCAAGCAGCTTGAATGGTTTAATCTTGTCGACTGATGTGATGCATGATTTATGCAGGAATTGAATGAAGCTAGGGTTACATTTGTCTGTGAAATTAAATGCTTTAGATCCATCTGATCAGTAGCTGTGGATGTGCTCATACCCCTATGTGCATTGCCATCGTGCTTATTCGTCTGTTAATGCCTGTCGATGCACCTGGCAATGCGACATATTGTGTTTACTGTGCCATATTAAATGAGGTCAAATTCAGGGTAGCAACCCAAATGCCTTTGGGTACATTCTTCTTCTTCTGCTTCTTCTTTTTTCTTGAGCATGCACCACATGCCTGGGTTTAGCTGTGCCACTAATGCAGTGCCCCTGGAGGTTAGAGCAATAATTTTGAATTTGGCCACAGCACCAGTGATAGCAATCAAAGCCTACTCTTTCCGACGGATACCGTGGGATCTTTAACGTCCACCTACTAATGCTGGCAGATCTGACACCCAGTTTATTGTCTATCCGGGGGACGTCACACATGTTGATGCCTGGCCTTGTCTGTGAAACACCAGGGTGACAGTTTATAGCTGGGTAAATATTCAAACCCAGGCTAGACAGCTTAAAGGTGAGTGTTCATACCTCTTGGCTATCCCTCCAGCAAGTGAGTATCAGGCACTGAGCTCATCTCAAACATTTGTATCCAAGATGAACACAACTGGTCCAGCTTGATCCTTAAACGTTCAATGGCATATTAATTATTATTAGATCGTCTTTGCTGTTGCAGGGGGATTTAAAGAGGTGATAAATGATACCAACATATGCGGCAAAGATGTGATAAGTGGTAATCTACCAATCTGGACAGTAAGTAGGAAGTTGACACCATGCTAAGCAGAGATGCATCATGAAGCAACTCACATGCTTGCTAGCCATCTTCTTGTGAAATAATGTTGATTGATGGGTTCACAAAATAATGCTCTTGGAAAATGTATTGACATTGCATGAATGGTCTGTCGTAATGTGTTTTTAAGCCAACCTCCTCTTCCAATATTTTGACAATTGAGCGATGTTATAATATGACCAATTTTATCACAAATATTATAAAATGTTTTGCTTAAAATCACTAACTTAGTCACCCGATCAGCTACCATTTTCTATGAGCAGTGGCCAATGAACTTTTTGCTTGATAATTAGTTATCAGAGGCTGCGACTGTTGATGGTCCATGAAAAAAAACTATCCTAGACCTTATGGGACAGACACGGAACACGGGAGTGAATATGGACAAATCTCAACAGCCTTGCCCTTGACAACAAAGATACGTCATCCGCAATAACAGACGAACAACACAATGTCATCGTCAATAACAGACAGGTCTAAAAGCCCAAAGTTGTTGTTGTTTTTATTGTTATTATTACATGTTTTTTTATTTTTTACAAATGCAACTGTGGCCTTGTTCTGTCAGTTTTCGCTGTTTTATTGTGGCGCTGCCAAGGAGGTTCTGATTTGTGCATGCTCGGCCAACAATGACTCATTTCTTGCTCATGGATTTCAATATCATCTCCAAGTTTTCCCACACTGACTTTGTTCTATTTTAAGATTTTGTACAGATTTGAATGGGTGGCCATTTTTTTGTATAAGATTTTTTAGAATTGTATAATTAATTTGTCAGGTGAAATTAAATCAAGTGTGGAAAGATGTGAAGACTTAACAAGAAAATACATTTGTTTAGTATTTATCAAGCGTCCACCTGTGACGTTGAGAATGATTGGCACAGGTAGCAACAAACATTATAGAGTACAACTAAGGTGGGTAAAAAGAACGGGTTAAAAAAGATCAGGTTTTCCCTTTCCGCTACCACGGAAACACCCCTGGAGTGATAATGAGAATGGTGAATAATTAAACATTGAGGCAATGGGGACCCAGCGAGCTTAATCGCAGGAGGTCATCAGCCAGAAAGTCACACAGCGAGTGTCCCAATGGTGGCCTTTTTGAGCCGGATAACAAGCATTCACCATCATGAGCTAGGAAATCAAACTCATTTGCCCAGTTTGTTGCTTCCATTGCCCTCTTTTGTCATGCTTTCCATTTATGCCATTGGCCAAGTTTGTGTCAAAACAACATGAGTAAAAACAAAAAAAAACGTTTGGTTACTTTAAATATATGAGGTTCGTTCAAAATATGACTGTACTTTTTTGTCTCTCATTAAGTGTAACTTTGTGGGGTGCTATTTTTAATATCTGGCAACTCCTGACTCCTGAGTTAATGGGACGTCACAGGAGCACAAAGCATTGTGGATATTCCGAATAGGGTGGCAAACAGTTTGTCATATGATGTGGGACAGCATTGTGCAAAAAGGTTTCTGATTGGTGAACAAAAATGTCAAATCTGCTGAAATTCACAGGAGAATATCATTACAGTTCAGAGACGCACGTCCCTTGTGCATAAACAAGTGTGTGATTTTAAAAATGGGATGTGAATCAATATCATGGATGATGAACTTGTTCACATGTTGATGTGAACTTGATGATTAACCATAAATATTACCCATGTTCAACAGTTAGTTTTAGTTAAAATAGATAAATAAATAATGTACCAAGTGGGTTCCAATAGACCTCCACAATTATTCGCAAATGCCAGCAGCAGGTGGTTTACCTACACCTACCAAGTCGGACTCCGTCGCCGTTTATTTCTGGAGATTCAAAGTGAAAATTTACAAGTTTTTCCCTTTCTAACCTTTTGTATGTTTTTGAAAAGTGTTTAACAAACTGTTAACGAGTCCGTACATTTTTTTTGTTCAAAACATCCTGGTAATCTCAAACATTGTTGAACCATCTGGAGAGCAAGCTGCATGCATGCTTTTGTAACGAATGATGTGTCGATTGCACAACTAGCCAATCGGACTGCACAGCACAACTCAAACGTCACTGGGATCAACAACAAAAAATACTTCTTTTTTTTTTTCATTCAACAGATTCCTACTTTCACACTTTCCTACTTTCACACTTTCCTACTTTCACATACCTATCTTAAAGATTTATGGTTCTGGCATGTAGACATTAACACACCAATGGAACAAATATGTCCTCAAAGTAGAAGGGGGAGAGCTCAAAAAAAAAAATAGACCGTTTCATTAACTTCACTTTATTTTCAAATTTACCCAAACAAAAAGTGCAGGTGGACACTGAAATTTTCCTGTATTTATTGCAAAGCATGTGAACCTTCTTTGACATCTCCATCATTGTTTTCTTTCCTCTCACCCAGGCCTGAGGTTTCTTCGTGCTCTTCGACTCATCCAATTCTCAGAGATTCTGCAATTTCTCAGTGTCCTCAAGACAAGGTAAGTCAGAGTCCACTCAATTGCTTAATGCGTTACATCAGGTTGACAGCATTGGGAGTTTGAAAGTTAGAATTTCTGTTCGAATTTATGTTCAAATGGATTCACGGGTTAAACATTATCACCTTCTTGGAACATGACCTTAATCCCAGGATTGGGTGGGAAATCCTGTTGAATACACCACTTTTGCCATAACTCATATTTCTAATCCGTGCTGCTCTTACTCGCATGTTTAAGCAACCTTGGATGTGATGCAGTCGTCAATAGTACAGGGAATTCCATCAATCTCTTGACACATTTATAGTACCTTGGCATGATAAATTGTGTCATGAATTCGTCGATAACCCGAAATAAGCAAAAGCCTTTGATCAGACTAATTTAAAACGAGCTTCAAGCTGATGAGCCTCAAAGGGGAAATAGCTGTTCTTTGATGGTTTTTCATTTTATCTGATCTATGTACTGCGATTTCCTTCCATATGAGAGGCACTTCCTGGTGGTTTGTTGGTGTGGCTAAAAATATTTTTTAGCGAAAAGAGGCTGCAGTTGCTTTCCTCTTTTAGGATAGGTGTTTCATATGATGTAAGCAAATTATTTTCATACTTTAAGTTTGAGAACATTCACATTGGCCTGGTCCCAGCTGCTTTTACTTACTTTGGGTGTGCGTTTTCAATCTTTTGTGAAAATTGCATTGATGGTTCAATTCCCTAAAACGTACAATGCAACAATATAATTGTCATCGTAACATTAAAAAATGTCAAGAAACTTCATCCCAAGTATCAATGAAGTCTTAAAATCTCCATCAAGGCAGTAACTCGTTCATTCCTTGTAAAAGTCTGCCTGAATGATTCATCTTTAAAACTTGTAAAGCAAAACCTCATATTTGCATTTATTACTCTTGAAGTTGTCACGAATGTTCCAGGTTCGAATATGTCATTTTGGAGCTTTTAAACTATGGAGATGACTTTCCTCGACTCGGTGAGGTAATGGTTAGAGTGTCCGCTTTGAGTCTGGGAAGTCAGCCGTTCGAACCTGACCCCAGCTGAGTCAAAAGAGACTTTAACTAGAAGGGCACTCGGTGGAGCGCATACATCCGCCACGTAATGCCTCATCCACGAGAACATATCGGGCCCAATACATTTTTGAAATATCATGCTATACAGTACTTTATCATTTTTGGCCCCATCTCTCAATGGTGAAGAATCACCTAAAAAAAATTATCAGATCCGGATCCGATCGGATCTTCACCAAAATTGGATCAATTCGACCTTGTCACAGACCCAATATGTTCACCAAGTTTCATCCGAATCCGTCCACAACTTTTTGAAATATCATGCTATATATCGTTTTTGGCCCCGTCTCTCAATGGTGAAGAATCACTTTAAAATTCTAGCAGTCGGATCCGCATCTTCACCCATATCTAATCAGTTTGTCCTTGTCACACACCTAACCTGTCCACAAAATTTCATCCGGATCCGTCCACAACTTTTTGAAATATCCTGCACACAAACAAACAAACAGATAGAAAGGGGGTAAAAAAATGGTCCTTGTTGCTTCCTTGTTTGACACTCAGCATTTTAAAAGGATAGAGTATGGTCAAACAACGATAGGTTGGCAACCATTGTGCAGGCTTAATAGGCCTAATGGCCTCCTTTTGCATTGAATTTCCTTGTAAAGGAACTTACTTGTATTATAACAAGACTGCAAGGGTCGTTGGTTAAAACTCCATTCAAATAACTTGCCTCAAATACTTAGAATTCTGAAAAATGCAACCTGGGTGTTTCAAAGGTCTTGGTACCATTTGGTAATTAGTCTGGAGTCAAATACTTGGTCTTCACCTAATTTCATTAGTCTGGAGTAAATATTCCATAAACAACACAATGACGAAGTGCAATTCTAGAATGGTACCTTGAGATGAAGTATGTGATTACGATTCAGCGGCTTTATTGCAAACATCAAAGTGATAGACCCACTCAGCTAGAACTGTATTCTTCACAATGTCAAGAAGTTCCAGAAAGAAGGCACTGTTTACCATCTTCAGAAATCATGGAGAATGAAGACTATTCATTCAGAAGAGAACACTGAGGCAGTGAGACAATCTGTCACTCAGTCCAAGGAGATCCTCTCGCCGGCGTTCACAAGAGCTTGGTCTTTCACACACTACTGTCTTTCGGATCGCGACACAGGACATGAAACTTTATCCAAACAAAGTGCATATCAAACATTCTCTCACAGACACTGACAAGGCAGAGAAGTTTGGCGACAGGGTAATCTCCTCCAAGACAGAACACATCTGGTCTCAGACCATTCCCCAGACTGCAACCCGCTGGACTTCTTTCTGTGGGGCGAGGTGAAGGACGATGTTTACAAAGATAGCCCTTGTAACATCTAGCAGCTCGAGAGAACTATGAAGGAGTGTGTAAAATCCATCTCACCTCTGACATGCAAGAGGGTGTCACAAAACTTTGATATCGGAGTGAACGCTTGCTTGGTATGCCGTGGAGGTCACATCAAATACGTCATTCACGCTGCTTCAATTCAAAAATTTCCCAAGTCTCTACTTTATGATGGGTGATCGTTAATTTTGAATCTTGGATACCTTTTTACAGATAAAGCAATGAAATAGCTGTACAAAGACCTTTGAAACATCCCGTACATTCATGAAAAAGGTGTATCTCAAGGACTTGCAGGACAGATGAGATATAACGCTCTTTTCTCTTAGCTGTTTAGGTCTGAGGTCGAAATATATTAGATTTGAAGATAACTACCTTCTCTTCCTAAAAATGTGACATTAAGCCAGCTGTCTTTCACCTTTGCCTGGTGTTGGCTTAATGGTTAAGGTGGTGGGCTTTGGATCCTAGGGTCCTGAGTTCAAATCCCGCTCAGCTGTTGAATTAATACCAGGTGGGGTTAACTCGGCCTGTCATCCTTCTGAGGTCGGCAAAATGAGTGCCAGCATGCTGGTATACTGTGCGGGTGGTGACCCGTCCAGGATTGTACCCAATTGCCAAGGAGACTGCTGAAGCAGCACCAACGCTCTGCACAGAGTATGGTCCTAATCTCCTCCTCCTCCTCCTTTCACTATAGTTTGTGGATATTAAAGATCTCATCATATAACTTATTTTGCAAAGAGTCATCGATTGTATATGTGTTGCCTGGTGAGTTTATTTTCTTCGTCTTCACAGAAGTGATGCTCATGTTTGAGCAAGGTAGATCTGACAGTGGGACAAACATCAATGGAATGAAGGAACAGGGAAAAAAGGAAAATGGAGGAGGGAAGGAAACACTCAAACTAGCAAGTGAAATAACAATAATGATAATAATATGAGTTCCCTTATGAGGAACGTCGACACAGGATGACGCCATTATGCCCATCAAAACCTGCACTATAGTTGTTTGTCCATGCTATATGTTTTTACATTTCTGGACTTAAAGCAAGGAAGCAGTACATACCATATATAT
>CM068957.1:123702241-123712465 GCA_035128595.1 Eptatretus atami
TTGGTGTGACTCGGCTAGCGTTTGAATCGCAAACGTCCCAGATTCAGAGCAGATGCTCTAACCAGCCACCGAGCCTTGTGAAGATGGTTGGGTTTTTGACATTGAGCAATCAATATTGCATGTTTCGATTTGATAATGATAGTCAACTGCAATACAAAATTAAAATTTCAAACCTCGGTGGCATTGTTTTTAAAGCATCCACTCTGAATATGGGAGGTTGGTAGCCCAATGATGACCAAAGACCAGGGCATGGAGGAATTACCAACAGCCATTTCCATTGATGCCTTCTTGTGTGCCCGTGATGCTATTGCAAAACAACAACCGAGTTTACAGCCACTTTGGCTGTGCCATTTTTATTATTGGCCACAAAGCCCCTTTCCATTAACCATGAAATTGAGGCATTGACTAAAAAATACATTAAAAACTGGAAAGCATCTAAAAATGCTGGTGTGGTGGCGTGTTGCTGAGGTGTCATCCAGCAGGCGGCGGTCTCCTCAGGTTAACCTGAGATGGTCCCTTCGGGTGGATGCCTGGAATGTCCCAACTGCATGAATGCAGTTAGAATTTAGTTAGAATTTATCTGTATGCTTCCGTCCATTCTCCGCACAAATTTGAATTTTTCTCCATGTTCTTCTGGACATCTCTTTCCATGTTGAGGGTTGGAGGTCATAAAACAGCCCCTGACAGCTGTTTTGGGGTCTTCAACTGTCAAGAATCAGCTATCCTGCTAAGAATCAGCTATCTTCAGCTATCCTGCAACAAGACGGTGCACCATCACATTATGCTCTCACAGTTAGAGAATATCTCGATGATGAATTCAGTGGACGATGGATTGGACATGGATCTGGGATAGCGTGGCCTCCTCGAAGTCCGGACTTAACAACTTGTGACAACTCCCTTTGGGGCATTGTGAAAGAGGATATTTCTCATCTCCGCCGAACAACAGTTGAAGACCTCAAAACAGCTGTCAGGGGATGCTTTTATGACCTCCATCCCTCAACATGGAAGATGTCCAATAGAACATGGAGAAAATTCAAATTTGTGCAGAGAATGGAGGGAAGCATACAGATAAATTCTAACTGCATGAAAAGGGACTTTGTGGCCACTCTGTATTTTCTCAACAACTGTCTCAAACTCTTGGGTCTCATTCTCAGCCATGATCTCTCTTGGGCAAGCCACAATTCAAAGTTGGCCTCCAAAGCAAGAGGCCGATTGGGCATCCTCCTTCGTGCAAAGTCCATCCTTGGCACACCTGAGTTCCTATCTCTCTACAAGGCCTTCATCCACAGTCTGCTGGATTTGTGCTCTCCCTTCTGGGCTGGCTCCCCTGCATCACATCTTCCTCAGCTTGATGCTGTGGAAACCAAAGCCTTCAATATCATTGGAATCTCCCATGATGATGCCAAGTCTCTGGGTCTATGACTATGCCACCACAGACAGGTCGGTTGTATCTCTATCTTCTACCACCTCCTTTCTGCTATTATGCCTGGTGTTGGCTTAATGGTTAGTGTGGTGGGCTTGGGATCCCAGGGTTTTGAGGGATCGTAGGGTCCTGAGTTCAAATCCTGCTCTCCGTTGAATTAATACCAGGTGGGGTTGACTCAGCCTATCATCCTTCTGAGGTCAGCAAAACAAGTACCAGCTTACTGGGATGATTAAGCCATTCAAGTATCCTGTGTCAGAGTGGAGACCCGTCCAGGATTGTGCCTAATAGCCCAGGAGACTGCTTTGGCAGCACCAATGCTCTGTACAGAGTATGGTCCCAATGGATTTTTTTTCTGGTATTACACCCTCTGCTCTTTCTGTGCTTTGACCCTCCCCCCAAGGTTCCTGCAGGACACACACGGTCCAACATCAACCCACTTCTGGTGAAACTACCAAAATTCAGGATCACTGCTCACCTCCACTCATTTGTTCCTCTTTTCTCCCATCTGTGGAATCAACTTCCACATTCTCTTCAATCTTATTCTTCCCTCCAGGTATTCAAGACGGCTGTTCACCACCATCTCAGATCGTCCCCAATCCTAAACCATGATCTTTTCTACCCTCGTTAACCCACCCCAATCCCTCTTCCTTTCAAAGTTCCAGTTTTTCTTCCTTGGAGTTTATTTCTGTATCCATATTGTCCCCATGCATCCTCTCCTATCCCTCATTCCTCCCCACACCCGTTGCTTGTCCACGCCTCCCGCCATCTTGGCCTTCAACTCTGTTGTTGGTGTTTTTCCCCTCTCTTAACTGTTCCCTTTGTCCTGATATGTACTGATCCGTTCAGTGTACTTCTACTAGCTCTTCCACAAGCCTCGACTATGTATACAAAAAAAGGAGAAGAGTGTGTGCTGTGTCATTCGTTGTTATCTCCATATGTGGATTTCAGAAGGTGAAACAGAGCCCTCCTTGGACTCAAAGTATCTACCTCCGTGTGTGTGTGTGTGTGTGTGTGTGTGTGGTGTGGTGTGTGGTGTGTGTGTGTGTGTGTATATCCAGTACCGTCACCTGCTTGTATTCTTCTTGCGTATGGCAGTGTGGCTGCCGGGCAGCCATCATTTTGTTGGGGTGCGACTATCCCGCCGATGCTGTGCCCCATACCAGTACACTTGGTACTCATTTCGCCGACCTCGTAAGGATGAAAGGCTGAGTCAACCCCACCTGGTGTTAATTCAGTGGCCAACGGGGCTCAAATTCAGGACCCTAAGATCCCAAGCCAGCCACCCTGATCATGAAGCCAACACCAGGCTTACTTGCTTGTATTAACAGGAAATGATAGGAGCTAGACACTCTCTCATCCACGGATATTTCTCGTATTTCCTATTTTCTTGTGAGTTTAACTTGCATCCAGGAACACAACATTTATGGAGAACCATTTTAAAATTGCCACTCTTTCTTTTAAAAGTGAAAAATATTTTTAAAAGTCTATTCGATTTACATATTTTGTGTTCGCGAAGGCAGGTTAAAAGTGCCCGGCGAGCAGAACCGAGTCACTGAAAACGCACGCACAGCACATGCACAAAACGCCTCATTGGCATTCATACGTCATTTCGAAAGTCCCGTTGTCGGGGGTATACGCACCTTGGTGTTTCCTTCCCTTTGGTGTGCATATGTTGTTCATGGTGCCGAACCCAGCGCGTTCTCTAACGACTGCAGTCCAAGCTTTGAGCTTTACGAGTCTGAACGAATGTACCTGTCAGCTACCACTCAAATGGATCTTTGTCAGTTGGTGTCTGTGACTTCTGAGTGACGTTGCAGTGATCACATCAACAGCGTAACGTTTTTGAAACTTGTATTTCAAATAAACAGATACAAACTCAAGTGAGGAAGTTCACCATTAAATACCATGTCCAACTCTGATTCCCACGTTGAGTTTCTGCCACCCAATGTCCCAGTCCTGCCAGCACAACTCACGCATGTTCACCTCGTCCACCGTGGCTGTTGAACGACTGAGTCCTGTTGCGGTGTTCTCTCTCTTACCCTGGCCCATCCAGGATGATTGAGGAGCTCAAACGAATTCCTTCCCGATGCACAATCTTGATGAGTTTATAATCAGCTCCACACGTTAACAACCGCTCCCAACATTAACACCTTGTTCACTCATCAGAGTACAATCAAGCATGGGGATGATCAAAACACGTCTCGTCACGTGTCACCCGTCTCTCTACGCCTCCTACTCGCAGGTTTATATAGTATCACAGAACAATCCCGTGCCTTCCAGCAAATGCGATTCTCGTCGATACTGGATGTTTCATCTGAGAACATTCCAGCATCTTCACGAATCTCACCACGCAGTTTACAATACAATACTGCCATCTACAGTCAAAATTAGCCCTTTCATCAAGCAGTTCAGATTACAATTTACCGATCTGTGATAAACGAAACTTGTCACATGTAACATTCA
This sequence comes from Eptatretus atami, assembly GCA_035128595.1. Taxonomy (NCBI): domain Eukaryota; kingdom Metazoa; phylum Chordata; class Myxini; order Myxiniformes; family Myxinidae; genus Eptatretus; species Eptatretus atami. The sequence continues at coordinate 123,706,131 of CM068957.1, forward strand.
ATTTAATTGTTCATTCATAGGCATTTACTAATGTTTATTCACAAATATCACAACATCTAGCTTTTAATTGACACTTGTATTTAGGAGAAAAAATTCTTCCTTCCCATGGAAACCAACCTATGGGTTTTCTCCTGGTGAGACCCTTCCAGTGTCAAAGCAGATGTTATCTTGTGCTTTGCTTTTCCTTCATCTGCTGATTATAACAGTCACTCACATTTCTCACTGTGAGCTTTGCTACATCTACGGAGTGACTGATCCTGTGTCCTATTTCCCTTTCAACCCCACTTTGTTACCTCTGCCACCGAAGGTGAAGGAGGTTATATTTCACCCCTCTGTCTGTTTGTTGGGTGGTCACTAGACTACCACTATTCTCAGGTTTTCCGTCTGTCTGTATGTCTGTCTGTTGGTTTGTATGTAATGGACAGCTCTGGAGGCCAGAGGAGTCAACCGATTTTGATGAAACTTGACTGGTAGGTTCATACCAGGATCTAGTTCTAAGATTTTGAGCACCGTTGCTATGGACACCACCGTTGCCTCGCAACGGGACTTTGAATTTTTTGGAAAAATCCGAAAAAGTTTTTTTTTCTTCTTTTTTTTCCGAAAATCAAAAATCGGCTTCCGCGCTTTTATGCGCACTATAATCAACCTCTTTGTCAAAAAATTTCAGCCCGATCCGTCAAAAACGGTATGACTAGTATGCAATTATATAGCAACCACACATGTCGCCTACCGGCTTGTTTGTTTATGTCCGTTTGTTTTTAATAAATGACTCAAATGTACAGAAGGAATTGAGAATTTCTTCAACAGATGCTATGAGAAGAAAGCTTGGCATGCAGTCAGGTGCCAGACAGTGTTAAAGGCCCAATATGTTTTTAAACAGATAGCAAGGCTGGAGTTTGAGCAGAACAATGAAAACTAGAAGGGTACTTGGTAGAGCGCATACCTCCGCCACGTAATGCCTGATCCACGAGAACATATCGGGCCCAATAACTTGAAATATCGTGCTGTACAATCGTTTTTGAGCCCGATCTCTCAATGGTGAAGAATCACTTTAAAAATTAAAGAATTATCATATCCAGATCCGGATTCGGATCTTCACCAAAATCGAATCAATTTGTCATAGTGACACATCCAACCTGTCCACCAAGTTTCATCCGAATCCGTGAGCTACTTTTTGAGATATCGTGCTATATATGAGTTCAGCCCCATCTTTCAATGGTGAAGAATCAGTTTAAAATTTCTCGTAGTCGAATCCGGATCCGGATCTTCACCAAAATCTAATCAGTTCGTCCTTGTCGCACACCCAACCTGCTCACCAAATTTTATCCGGATCCGTCCACAACTTTTTTAGATATCCTGTACACAGGCAGACAAACAGACAGACAAACAAGCCGGTAGGCGACATGGGTGGTAGCTACATAATTGCATACTAGTCATAGTTTTTGATGGATCGGGCTGAAATTTTTTGACAAAGAGGTTGATTATAGTGCGCATAAAAGTGCGGAAGCCGATTTTTGATTTTCGAAAAAATATATATAAAAAAATCTTTTTCGGATTTTTTCAAAAATTTCAAAGTCCCGTTGCTAGGCAACGGTGGCGTCCATAGTAACGGTGCTCAAAAGCATACAACTAGATCCTGGTATGAACCTACCAGTCAAGTTTCATCAAAATCGGTTGACTCCTCTGGCCTCCAGAGCTGTCCATTACATACATACAAACAAACAGATAGACATACAGACAGATGGAAAAAGTGAAAATAAGGGTAGTCTAGCGACCACCCAACAGACATACAGACAGACGGAAAACCTGAGAATGGTGGTAGTCTAGCGACCACCCAACAGACATACAGACAGACGGAAAACCTGAGAATAACGGTAGTCTAGCGACCACCCAACAGACATACAGACAGATGGAAAACCTGAGAATAGTGGTAGTCTAGCGACCACCCAACAGACATACAGACAGACAGAAAACCTGAGAATAAGGGTAGTCTAGTGACCACCCAACAGACATACAGACAGTCGGAAAACCTGAGAATAGTGGTAGTCTAGCGACCACCCAATACAAACAAACATGAACATATTGATATGGAGAATTGGAGAGGCATTTCAATAAGCAACATAGTCTTCTTCTCAATTCTCCAGTACTTAGAAACTGAATTCTTATATAGTGTTCAGTGAGATGAAATATGCTTTTCTTCCCCATATGCTGGCACCGCAGTCTGCAGGTTGAGGTTTCTTGGAAGAGATTACTTTAAGCTTTTGTACAGCAATCAGTTTAATTTTGAAGGGCTATAACATATAAATGCAGGAACCAGATGTTTGAATTCTCTTACGGCACAGAATGACAAGACTGCAGCCCTTTGGGTACGTTGATGGAGTATATAGTTCTATGGTATGGAAGGGGAGAAGGTCAGCCTGTTTTGAAAAGGCTAGGGAATGATATATATATATATATATATATATAATCAGAACTGTCAAAAGCATAGTGAACACATCTGGATATTTCCTTAGACCAACATTCCAGTTGAGCTAAAATAATATCTCCAACCAAACTTTCTGGTGCCTTATATTAATTGTTTCATAAAAATCCCTCAGCAGAAAAATTCAAACAATTGGTAATTCTATTATCCTGAATAATGATTAAAGATTACTTGAAAGGTCAATCTGCTTTGGACACCTTTACTAGGCAGATTGATCATCTTTCACTACATAAAAGAGATACAAGGTCATTAAAATGCAAATAGATATTATTAAAATAGATGCATGTTCAAGCACATAGACTTGTAATAATCATGTCGTATTTGAGTACATTTTTCCATTAAAGGTTTATAACAATACATTTATTTTGAATCAAGTTTAATTGGCAACATTTTATTATTATTATTATTATCACCCTCAAACCCATTATGCAAATTTTGGACAAATTGCATTGACACATCCAAGACCTCCTTAATTTCTCTCCCACACACTTCCGTCAAACAAGCAATCAGTGTGTATCTTTCAACTACATTCTTTGATCTCCTCTCACAGTGAAGGCTGGAGTGCCAAAAGTAAACATATTGAACTGCTTTTTTTTCTCAAATACATAAACAAGAAAAAGAGCAATCAGAGATTGCAGACCCTCGCCAGGATTTGTTTTGTGTGGTGTTTGTGTAGTTTTGTGTCGTGTATTTTGTGTGGTGTTTGTGTACTGGTGTGTTACGTAATTAATAAGAGACATAACTAGAACTGCCACTATATAACTGCTGGCAGTGATGACCTGGTACCAAGACCTCCCGCTTTGATGCAACCACGCTTTCATTGGACACTTGACCCTGACCCATGACATTGATGATTATTATTCAATTGAATTTAGAATGGGATTAAAATAAATTCATTTCAAATCAAATGGAAGAGCAAATAGGTACAGTCCTGTATTGGAGTAATCAGAAGGAACCCAAACAAGCAAAAAGCAAAGATGATGTCATCAGGAGGAACCTGTAGAGAATTCGCATTTCAGCTGCTGCTACTCTACCCTCAAACCCATCCAGGTACAGCCAAGTGAGCCTTATTCAAAAAAAATCAAAAATAACCCACATCAATGTTTTTTTTAAATAACTCTGGCTGCCAGACCATGCGTCCGACCAGATTGAAATTTAAAACATATATTCCGGATCACGAATAGATAATAATTGTGAAGTTTCATGTCGATTGATAAAGTAGTTAAAGAGAAATATATATATTTTTAAGATTTTCACTCAATCCAATATGGCTGCCAGACCATGTGACTTATCAATTATTTGTGCATACTCTGGTATCCCCAAGGCTTGGAGAACATTTGTGTGAAGTTTCCCCTCGATCTGGCCAGCTGTTCTGGAGAAGAAGATTTTTTTATAGGTTTTAGGGTAAATCCAATATAGCTGCCAAACCATGTGACCTATGACATCATATGTGTGATATTTTTGTTCCTCAGGGATAGGCAGTCATACATGTAAAGTTTCGCCTCGATCTGTTTAGCCACTTCAGAAAAGAACATTTTTGAAGGTTAAAAAAAACAAACTATATGGCTGCCGAATCACGTGACCAATGATGTCATCAAATTGTTTTCTGTGGACCATTTTATCCCTAGATGATCCTGAAAAATGTTCATACTGATCAGATATAGCATTCTACATATGCAATTATGATGTCATAATGAAGGCACATATGACATCATAAAAAAATCACACTTATTCCCCATGAGGAGTACTTGCCATTTGCCAAGTTTCAATATTTTCCTTGGTGCTGTTTCAGAGATAGAGGTCCATAGTTTTTCCGTTTTTCCAACATGGCTGCCACACCACGTGACCTAGGGTGTCATAATTGTCATTAAAACATTCTACATCTGAAGTCACTCCAATGGTGAAAATTTTGTCTTGATCCGACAAGCGGTTGTGGAGAAAAACACTAAAGTTCTGTGTGGACAAACAAACAAACAAGAAAAAGATGTGCAGAGCACGATACCTGCAAAATCCATCAAACAAATTTGACCTCAATAATAATTGGTGGTTGAATTAAATGACCAAATGTGCAACTCCTCTTCAAATTTCAAGTCAATCGGATGAAAATTGAGGATTTTAGAGATCTCACCTAAGTTGGTGACCTTTGGCCAAGGTTGACCTCAAAAATAATTGGTTGAATTCAGTCAGCTCATATGAAAAATCCTTTTCAAATTTCTCGTCAATCTGATGAAAATTGAGGATTTTAGAAATTTGATAAATTTGTTGACCTTTGGCCTATGTTGACCTTTTGACCTCAAATAATAGGCTTCTTGCTTATGACAAACTCTACCATGTGGTGAAGTTTCATGAAAATTGGTTTAAAATTGTGACTTGTAGGTGACAAACAGACAGACAATAACAAAATCGACTGACCAATATACTTGAAAAATCTTCGATTTTGCAAGTAACAAACATAAAAACAGACAAACAAACAGACCCAAATGCAATACCCTCTCCTCTGGCGAGGGTAATAACCACCTATGTTACTCTATAAAATGCTCTTTTCCACTTTGTAGATGTGTGTGGTCGTATGGCAGCTTAGCTGCTGGGGTAACGATCATTTCTTGAAGCACGACTGTGTCGCTGATGCAGTGCCCCTCTCCCAGTACACACACTGGAACTGGTACTCATTTCACCGACCTCGGAAGGATGACAGGCTGAGTCAACCCCCTGGTGTATTAATTCAGTGGCCAACGGGGCTTGAACTCAGGACCCTAGGATCCCAAGCCGCCACACTAACCACTGAGCCAACACCACGCTACACTTTGTAGATGATTCCACATTATGCTGTATGGCACCCCATCTCACTGACCGGTAGCAGCTACACCCCTCTCGACAGAGTTGGAAAGCTCAAGATGCTGATCTGACAAATGAAACATCATTCATCCTGGCATATCTCATGTTATCACCATTTCTCTCTGGAAGGATATTCTGCTGAACCCACCCACCACCCTACCCGCTGTAAGAGTTCAGTCCATTGTATTTATCGACGTCACCGCGAGCCACGACCTTCCCAGGGCAGACCATATACCAAAGCTGGCCTCCAATGCAGACAACAGACTATGTATCTTCCATTGTGCCAAGTCCTTTCTCAGTAAATTTGAACTCATCACAGCTCACAAGGCCTTTGTCTGTAACTTAATTGAGTACTGCTCACCTGTGTACTGCACTACTGGAAGCACCGTTTCACATGTCTCGTTCCTGGATGCTGTTGAATCCCAAGCTCTCAACCACATTGACATCTCCCACAAAGAAGCAGAAGCACTTGGCCTGTTGCTCTCCCCAGACATGTTAGTTTCATTTATTTTTGTTTTTATTCCGTCTCTCTTCTGCTATTTCTCCCACTTGTTTTTCACCTTCCTACACATCCCCATACACTCTAGGATATACACTGCATCAATGCTCAAACACTGCATTGTTCCTCTTTTCTTCTGCCTTTGGAATCATGTCACTGAGTCATGACAATTCCACTTTCCCCCAAGTGATTCTTGTTGCAGTACACCACCATCTCGTGTTATTCTTCATCCTTACCTGTGATCTTTTATATCCTTGTTAGTGTTCCTTACACCTTTCTCTGTTGGTACTTTTTCTTTCTCTCTCTTTGTTCTCCTTTCTTGTTTGTTCATCCACCTATTTTGTGGCTGGCTGTTTCCCCACCACCTCCCTGACAGTCTGTTACACTCCACCTTGCATCACCTTGTTTTTGCATTCGTCAAAAAAACATATAAATAATTGAGAGGCAAAACATGTGATATTACACTTTGTGACCTCATTCGCTTTTACAGTCGTGGCCAAAAATATTGGCACCCTTGCA
>CM068957.1:123731707-123750374 GCA_035128595.1 Eptatretus atami
ACACCGCATCTTACACCGGTACGGAAGTCATGAAACAGGCTGAGGTCAACCCCTGCATGTTATTTCAGGAGCAACGGTGGCTCGACCAGGACCCCTAGAATCCCAAGCCAACACCCTAACACTAAGCCAACACAAGCTTCAACTGAACATTGTACATGGCTTATTTATAATAAGTTACAGGAAGAGTTCGACGTTTCATGGCATTTTTTTCAATGTTCACAGATTATGCCACTTTTTAACTCGGAAAATTATCTATTATACTGGATCAGGTTTGAACAGGTCAGATATAGTTTTACATGTACCGTGCAGAAGTCACAGATCTAATCTTGGCCTGACTGACAATATAATTTGTGTGGGACAAGGATCTGAGATGGAGACTTAAATTCCTTTGGTTTACGGTCTCTTCGGGATATCCTTTGGCTATCGCTGGTGGCGTTGTTGTCCGCAAGTGGTTGCTGAGAGAGACTTTCAAATGGAGATTTGTACATGGCATAATCTGAGCATCAGTTGGGCCTGCATGGACATGTGGCTCGTTTTCTTGACACTAATCTGCTTCACCAATTCTCTCAGGCGAGCGGAGCCTCATGAGTGGAGGAGGCCCATAGGTGACCTCACGCCTTGTGGTTGCAGCAGGTTGATCAGCATTCTCAAGGAGATGGGGATGGCCAGCCAACCTGCCTGCGGGTGGCCAGACGGGATGGCCCCTGAAGTTACGGCGGAAGTGGACACTGACGTGCTGCTCCAGCACCTGTCCCATACCTGACCTGACCGTCAGTGTTCAGGCTCCCTGACTCCACAATACTGCTTTACCACCATTGTTGGGACAACTGGCCGTGGCTCCACCCCAATAAATCACTGTGCCGCCATTGCATGAAGCTTGCACAGGCAACGGAGGCCTCATGCCTAGGGCTGGGTGTAATCCAGGCGTGCAATTGATGATCCAGGTAGATTAACCTTCTTCTTCTTCTTCTTCTTTCGGGCTGCTTCCCGTTAGGGGTCGCCACAGCGGATCAATCCATATGATCCGCATAGTGATTTGGCACATGTTTTACACCGGTGCCCCTACCTGACGCAACCCCTGGTCGCTGCTTAACGACAGGGATTGGTACACCTATTTTAACCGGGGTATACACCAGCCAGTACACTGGTATCCATTTCGCCGACCTCGGTAGGATGACCAGGCTGAGTCAACCTGGTGTATACGACTTGTATTAATATTCCACACATACATTATATATGGTACATATATACATACATTATACATACATTACACACACATGCAGCATATATACAATATATACACACCATATATATATATATATTATATATATATCATACTCATATATATATTTATTCAGGGACCCAACGGGGCTTTGAACTAGGACTTTTGGGTCCCAAGCCGCTTGCCCTAACACTGCCGCAACACCAGGCTGATCCCAGGTATGATAACCCGGATGTGTTATATATGCCACAAAAGCCGAACGCATATATTTTTCTCATTGCCGTACCTCAGGTTATGTTTAATATGAAATTGGCAAAGCTGGAAATGATCAACATTGTATGTAGGAGAGTTTCTTCTTCTTCATTATGGTTCCAAGTATCGGCTCGAACGTGCTTTTAAGCAAACAATTTTTACTCTGGTTTGTATATCCTCGTCTATTGGTGTGTAGTCTGCAAAAATTATCAGTTAATTGAAAATTGTTTTTCCTTTAATTCCAAATCGACCCAAACCACGGCGGGATTAGGAGTTGTCTTTTTCTTCTTTTTGGTTCCGGTATCAGTCGAGCATGATGTTAAATGCAAATGAATCTTTATCTCGCCAACATTCATTGGTAGGGTCGTTGTGGACATGTATTTGCAAAGCAATTCTCGCTCTTGTTGTACGGCCACTCCTCACATTCCATGTCAGGCGATGCTTGACTCATCGCTGGGTGCCGAAGGAAGGGAGTACTCGGTTTTTACTCCGTTTATTGTTTCTTGCTGTTCTTGTTTGTTTGTTTGGGGGATTATCAACCATCCTTGAGCTAGGAAGCTGAAATTTGTGGGGACAAAAGTGAGGATGTGCTTTGTTTTAAAAACATTATTTTTTGATTTTTTTGATTAATCAATTAATTGATTAATTCTTACTTTTACTTTTTTTTGTGTTATACCATGTCGAGGCTCGTATTGAGGAGCTAACACACAATGTACACAAGGGGAGCAGGAGATAAGAGTGGCGAGAGGGGAAGGACAAAACAGTGGGAGAACAGAGAAATTAGGAGACTGCGAAGGGAGAGGATGGGCGGTATAAGGGGTAAACAAGAATGGACATTACAGGGACTTTTCAGTCTCTACACGACAGCGACTTTTCAGAAGGAAAGGATGGATTTTGAAGGAGGTTGTGTTTCGGGTGGATTAACCGGCGTTAGAAAAGTATGTTTGGTGGGGAAGAATAAGAAAATTGTGCATGCAAACAGCTGTTTTGAAGACCTGGGAGGAAGAGTTGACATTGAAGAGAGTGTGGGGTGTTTGTTCCAAAGTGGGAAAAAGGGAATGAAAGAGTCAAGGGTGAGCAGTGGATTCAGTTGATTTTGGTAGTTTTACCAAAGGGGTTGCTGTGGACCTTGAGCACCCTGCGGAAATATGTGGGGGGGGGGGGACATATCGCAGACAGAGCAGGGCGACGGACGGGGTGAGACGTAGAGCCAAAAAGACTCCGACCTGCCTCCTGTGGTGAGAGAGTGAGAAGGACCCACAAGACTCAAGCCTCATCACGGCGAGCATCCGAATGATCAAATGCCTTGGTTTCCAATGTGAAGCTGAGAAGGTGAGGCAGGCGGAGAGCACCACCAGAGGGGAGCAGTACTCATCCAGGCTGTGGACAAAAAGCTTTAGTATGTTGGTCAGAGCTTCAAGTGTGCCAAGAGAAGGACTTTGCTGGCGAGGCATGCCCAGTCGGCAACTGGCTTTTAGGCCAGCTTTGGGAAATGTGGCTTTTCCACGAGACATGGCAATAGTGAGACCCAGAAGCTGATTGAAAGGACGTCTCAAAGGATGTTGAGAGGTAAGATTGAGGGGGGGGGCTGGGGTGTTCCAAGACGGTCCTTTCAGAAAGACATCGTGAAAGTGTGAGATTATCAGTGATTGAAAGACATGTTCCATGTGTTGAGGACCAGGCTTGTATTTATCCAGATCTATGCAGAGAGTGAGAGGCTGTTGCTTGCGATTCCGAGGGCATTTACAAGCACGGCAGATTGGTGGAGTTCATCAAAAAAAGATACGCAGGAATTTTCCAGAGGTCGGAGAGATCATTTGATGAAACGAGCAAAAAAGAAACGGGCCCGAACACTGCCTTTGAGAACTCAGCCTTGACAGGAAAGGATGAGAGAACTCCATTAAGGACCACCACGTTGGCTTCGACAGGAGAGGAGTCTGCGTAGCATGAATGGAGGATGCTTGGATACTATTGGTAAGAGAGTTTCACATAGCATGGCAGGGGTGCAGACCCATATTTAAAGACGCGTATTCCAGAGAGATGCTCTCGATTTCTTCGTCTGGCATTTGAGATCTCCATCCGTTGTTGGAGAGGCAAGAAAGCAGATATCCAGGGTAGAGTGCCTGGTTGAATCCAAATGTATGATCGGAAATCAAGCGTATTGGAAAGACGAGGATTCTAATGTCTGAACCATAATTGGATCCCTAACCTGCTGATGCGTTGGGAGAGGATATTGGTCTGTCGATGCAGGGATAGTTCTTGCACCTTTTTATGCAAAGTGGGTAATGTTTTGCTGCTTTCCAAGCAGATGGCAGATAACCTTGAGTAATAGGGTGTGAATAGAACAGAGAGAGGGTGAGCAAGAGGCAGCAGAGCAGGGTTCTTAGGACACGTGGGCTGATGCTGTCTGGGACCGGTTTGCAGAATCTCGAGTCGAGTGTTTGACAGCAAAATCTCCACCTTGTCAGAAAGAAAGGACACAGAGTCCAGGCACAGCTGGGTTGTGACTGGGGTAAGGTGGGGTACAGGAAAGCATGGTTGGCGGACACAATATTTGGAGCAAACACAAAGTTTTAGAATTCGCCTTTTCATGTGCAGTGTAGCTACACAGCATTTGAGGTAAGGGGAGGTTGGAAGGGACATTACACCAGGAAACAGACTTGATTAGATGCCACCAGGATGTGAGTATAGGACAGGTTTGAGAGTTCAGATTTGAGATTAGAAAGAAATTTTTCTGGCTCTCCTGAGTGTAGACACACATTTCTTCCAAGCTTTGTGGTGGGACCTGAGGATTCCTTCAGTTGGATTTTTCCCTCCATGAGGCGAAGAGGTAAGTTTGTTCAGGGACAAAGTCTTCGCCACAAGCGTCAGTGTTAACATGGGCATTAGGATAGGACATCTGAAGGTCGAGATGGGATAAAAATTTGTGCATGAGAAGAGGCAGTTTCTTTTGAAAGAAATTCCAGGACGAGTTGATGTTAGAGAAAGTAGAATGGAGAGACCAGTCTAGGAGTTTGATGCCTGCTCAAAGGACCCTTGCCGGTCGGCCTGAGTAAATGACAGACCTCACAGCAACTGAGTGGATCTCTTAATAACAAGCCAGGAGAGTGCACTTTGACAGCACGTGGTCAGAATAAAGATTGCAGCGGAGGAAAGAGCAGGCAGATATTTAGGGAAATTTGTCAAAAATCAGATTTCAGAAGAGATGGAGACTTTCGTTGAGATCCGGGTCGGGAGTTGACGGGTTGTGTCAGGCCCAATGAGTCGCAGAAGTCTTTTGCTGAAGTGCCATGGCAGGTGAGAGAGGTACCCCACCCAGCAACTGGCATGATGACAATTGAAGTCACCACATATGAGGAAGAGAGAGTTGGGAGAAAGGATATAAGTTGGTCATGTTTCTGAGAGCTTGATGTAAACGGATCATCACTGTAAGTTGTGGACGGCTTTACAACAACATATAAACATGAGGTGGGAGTGGAGTGGAAGCCGTAGCCAGAGGTATTCCTGGTGGTGTGGGGGAGTTGAGGGCAGTGCATGGAGAGTGATGAATAGTCTTTATGAAAGAAAGCAACTCTGCCACCAGGATGCGCGTCTTCAGGCTGTTACTGCAGGATGGGAGAACCAGGGAGAGACATGGGAGTCAGAAATCTTGAAGGAGAATTTTTTTTTGCTTATGCAGATTACGTCTGCTTTGTCAGTTGGCAACTTCTATGGAAAGGTCTGTCCGGTTGAGCGAAGCCTGGATGTTTTGAGGTCCACACTGTTAAGGAGAGGGAGGGGAGGAGGCTTTGGGTTCAGGGGAGGGGGAAGGTAGGACAAGGGATTGAGGTGGGGGAGGTAAAGGAGGGTTGTTGAAAGAGTGTGGGGATTTGCAGGAAGAACTTACTGGGAGGGGCCGGATGAAGAGGAGAAAAAGCTCGGTGGTGATGGGTTGAGGTACAGTGGGGAGTCTAATAAAGAGAGGGGGCAGAGGGCAGTTTGAAGATTGGGAGGAGGTGAGAGTGATGAGATGGAAGAGAGAGGCAGGGGAAGGAGGCAGCCTTTGTGGATGTGAAGGGAGCAACTTTGAGAAAGCGAGGCGAGTGAGGGTTAATATTGGAGGGAGAAGGGTGAGAAGGGGAGCAGAGTTTAGGGAGATGGGTGTAGTGGGGAGTGTTTGAGAAAGGTGAGAGGGAAGCTTGGAGGCGGAAGAGTGTGAATGTTGCTTTGAGAGGGAGGAGACACTATCAAGAGCAGGCACGGCCAAGGTGCAGGGGATGGGAGAGGGGATAGGATGAGATTTGGTAGTTTTTATGGTGAAAAAGGAGCGGGCAGGGGGAGGGACAATATTTGAAGGGGTGGGAAGAGGGGAAGTGTGATAGGGAAATACGAGCATGTTTGGGGTTGAGGAGTGTACTGATGAGAGGGTGGTTACATCTGTTTGTTAGAATGAGCCCACAGATGTTTAGAACACCTAACACACTTTGGGACAACGAGGAGGAGACACTGAAGCAAGAAGACAGTGATGAAGGTGCTTAAGAGCAGAGTTAGGATTGAGGGGCAAGATGGGAGGGCTAAGGGAGAGGGGCTAACAGGTGTAGGGTTAGGATGGTAGAATTAAGGTAGATGGGTGAATTGTCACTGAAGTTGGTATAAAAGGAGATTGATGGAATACGAGCATGCATTGCAAACTGGGTTTTTAAAATGTTTAAGTCAGAGATGCGATTAAAGACATTACGTGAGGGATGCAATAAAGGAGAATTAAGAGCATGGAGAAAAGAAATGTTGTAACAGTGGAAAGTTTCAGACACGGGAATGAAGGAAAGTCGAATTGAAACGGTCTTTTGAAGAAGGAACAAGCAAGTGAATTATGAAACAATACAGAGGACCACACGTGTGAAGTTTGAAGTTGAAACATTTTAAGAGAACCTCTTTTTTGTTTTTATTTTATTTTTAAATTAAGATTGGTATAGAGTAGGTAAAGGAAAGGTTGAAGAAAAAAATCGTGAAGGTTTTATGTGTGAACGGTGGTCGGGCGAAAATAGAAGGAAGATGGTATGTCGGCAGAAGGAGGAGGTGGAAGAGTCAGTACAGGAAGTCACCTGGTTACGTGGGGATAGGTAAGGAGGGAAAAAAGGGGTTTTTGTTGTATGTTTTATATTTTAAGACAAGAAACCAGAGGGTATTGTTTGGGAGGGATAGAAGGAGAGTGGTGGAAAAGTGAGAAAATATGAACTGATGGTAATTGGGAGAAAATACAAATAAACACGATCGTTCACCACAGACGCTTGAAGACGGTAGGCCCCAGGGAAACCGATATGACAAAATCGATGACAACTCACCAAATAGCACAAATTTTGAAATACAACAGAAACTTGGAACAAACAGTAAACATGGAGGTAACAAAATAAAGTAAAAACGCGACAAACGACTGGAAACTTATCTTTGAGAAAGTCGGCAGAGACCCCATAGAGAACCAAACGTCGCCTCAAAAACCGAACCGGAAGTGATAATACTTATTATTATCGATTTATTAATTAGTTGTTTATTATATTTCTCCTCCTGGCAATATCTCAAGCATATTTTGAACTAGGACCTGATATTTGGACATGAGAGTGACCAAGTGATTTTGGCTCTCAAGGGTAATTTGATTTATTGATTATCAATTAATCGATTAATTATTCATTTTTCAATTAATTGCTTAATTTCAAAAAGTTAAGGTTCGGATGAAACAGTGGTGGTTTAGGCACTGCTATTCGGCAATTGATTGAGAAGTTAATTATTTTATGATTATTATTTATTTATTTTAATTATGCAATTAATCAATCAATTATTATTGTTACACCGCTCCCTCTCAATTCCGACTCTATTTGCCTGCAAGGCGGCATCGCCAGGCGCGAAGACGCGCGCTAGAGGATTTGTTCTTTATTTATTTATTTGGCAAGGGGCAATGTACTTTGAATGTACCACGACATGTTCTTCCTTTTTTCTAGTTTATGCAAAAAAGGAAACAGTATAAAAGGAAAAGAAACAAAAATATTTTCTCATAATTGTTCAATTTCTTTGTAACATTAAATGAATTTGAATGCACTTATATTTGCATAGGACTGTCATAAGCCATGATTACCCTCGCCGAAGAAAGGGTCATTGTGTTTGGGTCCGTTTGTTTGTTTGTTTGTCTGTCTGTCTGTCTGTTTCTTTCTTTCTTTGTTTGTTTGTCGCACAGATCTTTCATGGTTTTCTCCGCGTCCGCTTTGTCGGATTGAGCCAAATTTTCACCAGAGGGCGACTACTCATGTATAATGTTTTAATCATAATTATGATGGCATAGGTCATTGGCGTGGTGGCCATGTAAGAAAAAACTTTGGACCTCTGCACTCTGAAACCGCACCAAGGAAAAAAATTGAAACTTGCACGTGCAAGTACTCTCATGGGAAATAAATGTGATTTTATTATTTATGACCTCATCGGTGCCTTTGTATGACGTCATAATTACATATGTAGAAGCTACATCTGATCAGTATGAAAATGTTTGAGAGTCAATTGGGATTAAATGGTTCACAGAAAAAAAATTGATGTCATCGTCACGTGATTCAGCAGCCATATTGTTTTTTTGTTTTTTTAAACCTTCAAAAATCTTCTTCTCTAAAGTGGCTTGAACAGACTGAGGCATATTTACATGTATGACCGCCTATCCACGAGGAACAATAGGGTCGTAAATATGATGTCATAGTCACATGGTTGTGGCAGTCATATGGAATTACCTGAAACTATAAAAAAATCTTGCTCCAAGAATGGCTGGACAGATCTAGGGGAAACTTCACACAAATCTTCCCAAGCCTTGGGTGTTCAAGTTTGAGGAATATTGATAGGTCATACGGTTTGGCAGCCATATTGGATTGAGAAAAATATTACAATAATGTTTTCTCTGGAACCGCTTCAATCAATCGAAATGAAACTTCATAATTATTATCTAGTAGTGATGGAAACACATGGTTTAATTTCAATTTGATCCGAGACATGTTCTGGCAAGCCAGAATTTTTTTTGATTTGGGTTTTTTTTTTTTTAATTTAAAAAGGTTCACTTGGCTGTGCCTGGATGGGTTGAGGGTAGGGAGTAGTAGCTGAAATGTAATCCTATCCAGGTTCCTCCTGACGACTCATCTTTGCTTTTGCTTGTTAGGTTTCTTCTGATGATCCAATGCGGGGCTGTACCTATTTGGTCTTCCATTTGATTTGATGGAATTTATTTTAATCCCATTTATAATTCAATTGAATAATGAATACTATTTTTGAAACGTCATGTGTCAGGGTCAGGGTCAGGTGTCCAATTAAGCGGGTGATTCAAAGCGGGACGTCTTGGTACCTGGTCATCACTGCCAGCAGTTGTAAAGTGGTAGTTATTATGATTTCTCTTATTACCTCTGCCACACGAAGGTGAAGGAGGTTATGTTTCACCCCTTTCTGTCTGTTTGTGTTACAGAGTATCTCCAAAATGTTATAGATGGATCCGGATGAAATTTTGTGGACAGGTTGGGGTGTGACAAGGACTAACTGATTAGATATTTGGTGAAGATCCAGATCCGGATTCCGACTACTAGAATTTTCAAAGTGATTCTTCACTATTGAGAGATCGGGCAAAAACGATAATAGTACGATATCTCAAAAAGTGCGGGATGGATTCGAATGAAACTTGGTGGACAGGTGAGTGTGTGAAGGAAAAACTGATTTAGATTTTGCTGAAGATCCGAATCCAGATCTGGATACGAAGATTTATTTAATTTTTAAAGTGATTCTTCACATGAGAGATAGGGGCAAAAACAATATAGGACTGTATGATGATATTTCAAAAAATGTATTGGCCTGATATGTTCTCCTAGATTCAGGCATTGTGTCGGAGGTATTGCGCTCTACTGAGTGCCCTTCTAGTTTTTAATGTACATGTATACTCGATTTAAGTTGCCCCTTTTTACATTGATTCGGAGTTGCATCGTCCATCAATATGTACCAAGCTTGAATACGTTCTTTACATCGAGGTTACGTCGTTCAGTCACGTGCTTTGGCTTTTTCCGTCAACCAATTTTCCTGAACGCCCAGTGGTTACGCCGAGACATGATTCGATAACGTTATGAAGCTCGCAGGCACGAACACAGCCACAACATGGTTTGCTGTTTCAAGACGTGTCTGCATTGAAGTGTGATGGAGGTGTTGTACAGTGAGTGCTGCATCCACTTCAATGACAACACGGCAACCGTGTGCTGTGGTGCGGATCGGGCAGCCTTCGTCCCATGTTGCCGGATCTGAAAAGTGGAAAATTCGTGTTGGAAGCTCAAAATCATTGACTTTGTCAAATCTTTGGATAATGTAACATTTTACTCAACAATTTTATTTACCTCATCACAACTTCAATGACGACATGTCAACGACAAACCTTGCATGGCTTGTGCTGCAAGGTAAACTTCATGGATGGAAGAACATTTCTACATTCTGTGCCCTGTGCGCTTGTCGGGTTGTACCCGTTCCTGTCGTCCTGTACGTAATATTCAGTATGGAATGTAAATTTAGACCGATTAGATGGCACCACAAGTCGAACACTATGCGCCATGGCTATTGTTCATACTGTATTACCATACATTGTTGTAGTCAATGTTAACATGGAAATATTTCTTCTACTGGTAATTTCAATCAATGATATTCAAATTTCAAATGATTGGGTGGCTCAGGAAAATGAGTGACGGAAAGATTAAACACGTGACTTGGATGACGTAACTTTGGTGTACAGTTGCACTGTACTTTAATTCTGCATTTGCACTGTTCAAACGTACTGTCCTTCCAAATCATCATGAGTTTGTAAGCGTGCTGGTGGTGATAAGAGTGTGAGCCTGTGGCTTAGAAAGCATGTTAAACTAATCTGGAGGTACATTGGATTATATATGCAGAATGGTGAGTGTGATCATGCTGTCGATGTTGGTTGGCACTTAGGTTTGTCTCCAACAACCACATACATACAACTATAAATACAGAAAACTTCGTGAAAGTGGTGAACATGCTCTACACCATTAACATCCAAGTTAATTACGAAGAAAAGGAGCTCTTGCATGGAAAAGATGGGACGTATGCTGGCCAGGTGGATTTAGGACCTCAATAGAATGAGGATGCCTGTGAGTCAAGCCATCATATTGTTTATAAATTCATCATTGCCATTGACGTGATGAACTTCACTCCTGCCTTCCATCCTTCTTCTCTGATCATAACTCACTGTCACTCTCACTGTCTCCCCCCTATCCACCACCACCACAGCTATTTTACACACAGTATTTTACTGTGCTGTACTTTAATAAATTATTTCATTTCAAATTTTTTTACTGTTCAAAATATGTGTTAGATTGAGTGCTTAAATTATCTCTGTTTAAGCCAGAAAGTTTAATATCGTCGGTGAAAATTACGACGTCCCTTCCCAACTCCCACACAGCCTTATTCATACTGTATTTCTTTGGGGGGGGGGAAAAAGAAAGATTTGATTCAAGTGTTTGATTTAAGTCGCAGTTTTCAAGAACACATCAGAGACGTAAATCGAGGTATACCCTGTATTTGTTGAAACTGCTTTGGTAACATCATTTATAAGTTAATTAAATTCAAGTTCAAAGCTTTTAAAAACATACATCGTAATTTATTTTGTTCTTTCTTGTACATTATTGGTTTTTGTTTTTTTTACGTGATATTTTGTTTTTCTTCGATTTTCAGTAATTCCATAAAATTGGTGAACCTATTGTCAATCTTCATTAGTACCTGGCTAACAGCTGCTGGTTTATACACACTGGTGAGTGTCTCGTTCAATCGCTCTATTTCTTCAGTTTTGCACCACCTTCCTTACACCTTTTCCTTTGAAATTCAATGCTGTTAAAATGGATCCATTCTTCAACTTCACCATTCAGGTGGAAAACCTGGAGACCCTCTGGCGTGGGTTTTACAAACCCACATACGCTGAGCTACTGGGATGTGTTTACCTTCCATGGTGACAATGTCCACTGTGGGATATGGAGATGTTTATGCAAAGACCACCCTTGGAAGCTTTTCATGGTCTTCTTTATCTCGGCGGGTTGGTATTTACATATGATTATTGACACATATGTTTTCATTTCCCGGGTTTTAGATGGAAGTTTCCCTGAAATCCTTTATTGTAACTCTGCTTATTTGCACAACATATTGGAAAGGTCCACTCTTCGTATTATGCAGTGATTGTGAATATTCACAAATGTGCATTTTAACTGCATATATGTTAGAAAATGCGATGGAGCTGTTAAATTATCCTTTTGAATTAATATATCCATGTGCTCGCATAGCTTTTTGATTACACGATGAGTTTAAGAAGTGTTTAGGGTTTCCTGTTGATTTTTTTTGATAATTTTTTTTTTTTGCAACAAATATGTTATGCTGATGCTGATGTCATTAGAAATGAAATATCTGTCATGCATACTGATTATTTTTTTAATTCCACACTGAACCACTGCCACACTGTTTATTTGGGTTAGAATCGTAATAAGGCCTCGACAATCATTATCTCTCTATGATGCTTGATATGCTGAAGCCTGCACATTTTCCTTTAGGGGTTGTTGTATCTTTCTCTTTTCTCTCTCTATCTCTCTCTCTCTCTCTCTCTCTCTCTCTCTCTCTCTCTCTCTCTCTCTCTCTCTCTCTCTCTCTCTTCTCTCTCTTCTCTCTCTCTCTCTCACCCCCACAAACCCCATCTTACTTGCTCACCCTCCTGCACCTTGCCAACCATTTCCTATCTTTCTACTCACTTTGCTCTTCCTTGCCTACATGGAGCTTCTCGTCCTCCATCTTGCATCCCTACACTTGTGCTCTTTTAATCCTCTATTGTCTTTCTTGCCAAGGTCAATAAACACAACCTGCCTTTTCCCATATCCATTCCTACTCATCTCCTTCTCTTCCACTTTCCCTCACTTATCCTTTCCTTCCCCCCTGTCCTGGCCAGGCCATGTTTGCAAGCTCTGTCCCAGAATTATCGAACTAATTGGAAATCGGAGAAATATGGTGGCTCATTTAGTGCTGTTTAGCGGAAGAAAGTAAGTGTAAAACACATACATCATGGTGAACAGCCAACCGACACCATTGATTATGGATATAGACAAGAGAAAGCTGAGAAAGAAGCATTTCCAAAAAAAGAAAAGAAACTAAAAGGAACCATGCATATGAGGGGCATTCAAAAAGTTCTTCACATGAGATGCTCACCCCAGTTCAAAACAAAACCGTCTCTTATTTTTCAATACATTGTCATGTGATGAGGATGTTTTTGGTCCAATCGCTTTGGGTTATGCTGTAAGTACTTGAGTCGTTGAGAGAAGTACTTGCAATCGGTTACAATTTCTCACATATCTCCTTTTATTCCAATTCAGTTACGCGAATGGTGAGAAAGTAAATGTCTCCACAAAACAATTTAAACGTGTAATGGTTCTAATGCCAATAATGTAACAAGTATAAATTAGAACGACACTCGGTGAGCCCATCCTCCGCCAGGCTGAACAGTTTACAGTTTTTTCCACTGATAGGCTGGACTGCCACCAGACCTAAACCAAAATCGAATCGGCTTGTTATTGTCACATACCCAACTCATCTACCAAGTTTCGTCAAATCCGTCCATAATTTTTGAGATCATGCTATGTTTCTTTTTGGGGTCTTCTTCAATGGTGAAGAAATCACCTTGAAAAATTCTTGTATTCAATCCCACATCTTCACCAAAATCTAATTAATTCATCTTATCACACCACACACACCTACCTGTCACCAAGTTTCGTCCAAATCTTTCTCAAACTTTTGAAATATCCTGCTCAAAGACAGCCAGACAAACAAACAGGGGTGAAAACATAACATCCATCCACCTGTGGTGGCGAGGTAACAATATTAACAAGTGTGCCAGCCAACAATCCCACCATTTAAGGCATAAAGTATATTTTGGGGATCAAATTTTTAAATTTGATACATCCTTAACCTGAATGTTGATTATAAGGAATAGAATAAGGAATATTTTAGTCTTAGTTTGAAGTCAATTAAACCATTTTTGACGAAGTTATGAGCGAAAAACGATTTTGACCTTTTCGTGACCTGACCTTGACTTTGACCTAATTGGGACCACAAAAGTTAATGGGGTCGTCCGAGGTTCATTACCCCACCTGTGGATACAATTTGACAGTGTTTGAGCCAGCTGTTTTCCCGTAAAGTTGTATTTCGTAACCATGTTTTAGTTTTTAATGGAAAATTTGTAATTTTGACCGATGGCCATGACCCCAAACTTCAGACCCTACCGATCTTCCACAAATATGCATTTTTCACTATAGGAATGGGTAGGATTATAAGTGCAAATGAATAGTTCACTATAAGCTTAGTTTGAAAGTAAATAGATCATTTTTGACGAAGTTGTATGATGAAAAAACGATTTGATCTTTTCGTGACCTTGACCTTGACCTTTGGATCCAATTGGACCCAAAAGTTAATGGGGTCGTCCAAGGTTCATTGCCCACCTGTGGATAATTTGATAGTGTTTCTCAAAGCCATTTTGCCGTAAAGTTGCTTAACAAGACAGACAAACAAACAGACAAACAAACCGGACGATTACAATATCCCGCTCCCTCCCTCCGGGAGGGGGCGTGATAGTAAACAGAGAGGAACCATTCCCTCACCTCTCTCGGCACAAAGACTAGGAAAAGCCCTTAGATTACACCCGGAATACATAAAGGCCATTTAGCAAGCATATCATACTTTATGGTCACAAACCTTACATAAAAATGCACCAATGGGAAATAAGTCGAGGGTCAGAGTATGTATGTAAGAAAAGCAGGAATTGGTGAACGTATTGGGGAAGGAGGTAGCAAAGGAAGGACAGCAAAAAATGGAAAACTATAGGGTCCGTGGGCTTACTTGCACGATTCAGGAGTACCTGACCATCTGTTCTTCCCTCCACCTCCATCCCCCTCCTCAGTGCTTGTGCTTTCCACAACATCCCATTGTCTGTGCTGATGCTCACTGGCTCAGAAGACATTAAGCTAGCACCAAGGCAGGATGTGTTGACAGATATGAAGGATCATAACATTCCCTTTCTTGGCTGTCAGTGCCCTCTGGTGCTTTTTTATGCTCTCGACCTCGCAGTGCCTTCTCTCATTCTAAAATTTTGAAGCGCCTTCTATTTTTTCCACACGAAGATGGAAAGTAATCCATGCCCCACGCATGCCCCTGGCAGGTATATGGAGGGAGGCTTAAAAGGGAGGGGTGGGATGGGGGTACGTTGGCTTTGTGGGATCAACTTGTGACTTTTGAAACTGGTTCGCCTTCTGCTGACTCAGTGTATACAGCGAGACAACACTTTGTGCATATATAAGCCTTACGTAGACATGTTATAATGATTTCCATGCCTGGTGTTGGCTGAATGGTTAGGGTGGTGGACTTGGAATTTGAGGATCCTGAGTTCAAATCCTCCTTGGCTGTTGAATTAATACCAGGTGGGGTTGACTGCCTGTCATCCTCCCGAGGTTGGCAAAATGAGTGCCAGCTTGCTGGTATACTGTGTCAGGGTGGCGACCCGTCCAGGATTGTACCCAATAGCCAAGGAGACTGCTTAAGCAGCACCGACACTCTGCACAGAGTATGGTCCTGATGGATGGATGGATGGATAAGGATCTCTCCACTTTTACACTTGTACCAATGCATCCCAGAACCACCACTCACCCCCCCCCCCCCCCCCCCCCCCCCCCCCACCCCACCCCAATTTTAGCCTCTGTATAATTACAAAATGTATATATAATTTGTTTCCAAGTGCATTCATATATTATTAATTAATAAGCAAAAAAGGCTGACAGGATAGCATGGAGGTATACACACTCATCTCGAAGCTGTCCAGCTTGGTTTTGAATCCTGGCCCAGCCATAAACTGGCATCCTGGTGTTTCACATGCAGGGCGAGGCATCAATGTGTGGGCAGTCCCTCGGATGGACGTTAGACTGGGCGTCCCATCTGCCGGCATTAGTTGGTGGACATTAAAGATCCCACGGTGTTCTTCACAAAGAAACGGCAAGAAATTGCCAGCACCCTGAAAAAATAAATACAAATTACTGTCACCTTCAGTTGAACGTCAGACTTGATTGACCAGAGAGTTTTTTTGATGCATGGGCCAGAGAAAGAGATTCCCCTGCCGACCCCATAAGAAGGTGCAAATAATTAGGTCCATCAATGTGGTATAATCTTGGATTTTTAACTTGTTAGGTCATTTCCAATGACCTAATAATATTGGTGAGTGAAAGGGTAATATGGGTCCGTCCGTCGTGACCGTCGTCCGTCCGTTTCACATGAAGTTGAAGCGGAGGATCTGGTCATTAGTGATCCTGATAGAGGTCGATGAGACGTACACGATGGTATGACTTTCAAGGTCACCGAAGCAAGGTCAAGGTCACGAGGCTTTGAAGTTGCGAAAATGACGATTTTCAAATTCTATCTCCTCCTACATTTCTCAAGCAATCTTGAATTTGATTGTGGCTTATAAATCTATGGGACAATATCTAAATTTTGTTGGACCGGATTTTCGATATTCTCTTTCGTTTCGTGTCACGTGACTTCAAATTTGGCAAAAAATGCGAAAATGACGATTTTCAAAATCTATCTCCTCCTACATTTCTCAAACAATCTTGAATTTGATTGTGGCATATGAATCTATGGGACAATATCTAAATTGTGTCGGGCCGGATTTCGATATTCGCTTTCGTTTTCATGTCACGTGACTTCAAAGTTGGCAAAAAATGCGAAAATGACGATTTTCAAATCTATCTCCTGCCTGGTCGTGTCTATCTCTCTGTAAGGCAACAGAACAAGTATCCTCCTAGCTCTGTACATCTTTGCTCTGGAAAGTTTGTGTCCAACAACTACGATAAGATGACAGGGGCAAAGGAAAAAAATTTATAATTAAACTAGCAGAAGCACGTGATAAAAACACCACGAGATAAAATAAATAAAAGGAAGCCTTTTATTTTTGCATTGGTTGAAAGAACTCAAAAATGGGAGGTTATTTTTTTTATTTTAGGGTTTTTGGATTATTTTTCCTGGAGGTTTTGATTAATTTGAAGCAACATTATACTTAATTTAAAAAATAATTTCTCCCCAAGGACCATTTCCATGCTTCAGGGTGAGACAGACAGACAGACAGACAGACAGACAGACAGGCAGATAGACAGACAGAGAGCATTAGTTATATGTATGTGTATATATATATTAGAGATTGAAGAACTTAAGTCTGACCATCGGAGAAATTAGGACCTGACATGGACAATTTTTCTCCATTTCTTTTGTATACAACATCTAGGCTCATGGAAGTGTGAGGTTACAGAGTAGTGGGTGCCTCACTGAGAGTGGGGTATAGTGGCACAGCACATGGATGTAATAAGCAAGGGAATGGACAAACATGATGAGGAGAAGAAATAATAACGAACCTGCAAGTGAAAGGGTTTGATTATATTGAAAGGTTCATGGTAGTCAAAATAATCGCGAATAGGGATGGAGGCTGATGCTCTCAAAGTGTGGGGCACTACTGACTTGAAGCCCTGGAGGATTGAATGACTCCGGATGATGGTTCCATTAGTTGGAGAAAAGAGAAACAAAGGAATTGAGGTGATCAGTCAACTTGGATTATGGGACTTCCACAAAATGGGGTGACTGCAAGAATGCATGTATCCTGGAGGGACTGGGGAAGGTTGATAGAGCTCAGAAAAGCAGAGGGACCATCACCAGAAGGGAGACAGTGGAACACCTGAGAAGTCACCATCCTGTCTGTGATGAGAATGCAGCAGGCCCTTTGCTATGGCTGTTCAAAGGCCTGGAGACAGAACCCCCTTTTCCTGCTTGCATCTGTCATTTAATGTCTTATAGACAAGTGTAAACGTTTTGGACAGCCGACTCAATGGCCCCATCACAAAGTGACTCACTTTATGATACAACCTCAACAATGAAGCAATATATCCCCAGGCAAAAAATGCTCCAGTTACAACTGTAGTATATGAGAGTAGTACGCTCATACACTATTGTTGGTAATAGGTCCTACTTCAGTAATCTGCAAAGAATTACCAAAGGAAAGGAATGCTGTTTTTGCCTGCGGAATGAAAGTTTATCATTGGGTCTCACATCCTTAATAAGTTAGATCCACCTGCCTGTCCTGGTTCACATTCCAAAACAAAAGCTATAAGGAAGTAGCATATATATACTTTTTTTTTAATTTCTTTAAGGTTTTCAAGATTATTTACATTGAATATTTCAAAATATATTCAAAGTGAATAAGTGATGAAAATAACTTAACGGTATTTGCAATCAGAAGAAGAAGTAACTATCTACAAAAGCTAAACTAAACCTCCTGTTGATGAAGAACCTAGCTAGCTAGTTGTGGTATTGGGTGTTACATGAATATTAATGAATGCATGATGAACCGCAACTGACGAGGTGATGTCAGCCGGGGGCTGTCGGTGAGGCAGCAGGAGAATCCATTAAATAGCGGTTGAGCTAAAGATCCTTCATGTGGCTGACTTTGCTACACGACATATTGGCCGGATGGGATGGCTCACCTTACTTTACACCCATGCTGCATTCTTACCGATCGAGTGAGCACTTCGATACCTTCACCTCATGATGCGCATGTTCGAGTCTTCATGCTGGCGGTAATATGAAGGCACTTTCTGATGCAGGGAACACGCATTGTTACAATACTGCTTGGAACTGAAGGCGTCATTCTATATGCTGTCGGTGCATTAACAGCCTTTTTCATGCCAAAGGTGAACGTTGTTTTCGAACGATATAAGTTTTGTCAACGAGCACAAAGGCCGGATGAATCGACTGCTCAGTTTGTTGCTGCTTTACGTGAGATTGTGGTTAATCGTGAGTTTAGTGACCTCTCTGATGAAATGATACGAGATCAGCTCATGGAAAAAACCCTTACAGCTCAAAAACGTGAACGGTTGCTTTTGGAACCGGAGCTTCCACTACAGAAAGCCCTCGTAACAAATCGAATCAGCCATGGCAGAAGCAAAAGCGATTACGTGTGACCACCATTGTGACCACAGACGTATCTGATTATTGACTCGGAGCAGTGCTCACTCTTCTTCATGAGGACTTCATAGATGGGAGAAGGTGTGCAACGTGTCTGTGTCTGTCAGTCTGTGAGTCCGC
>CM068957.1:123757855-123768618 GCA_035128595.1 Eptatretus atami
TTTCTTGGGTGACCTGAATCTTGCACATTCCCAAAAGGAACGTGAAAAGCTATTGCAGAGGTACTGTGTGTCGTCCGTGAGTGAGTGGATCTACACTGGTTCTTAAATCTACTGTAATCTAAATATCCCAGCGAAACTCTGCGTTGTTAAATGGTCTGTATTTTTGTAAATCGAAGCTGTTGTCATTCCTCGACTATGGACAACTTATACTTTTTTGATCAGTGCTTCTTAAATAGACATTAGGAAGGATAGAAAGAAAAAATGGGTTTAGGGAAGAAAATACAAACAAATCATATACTGATGTCATTGAAATAACTATTTCTTCATTGTCCTTCAAAGCACACGTCATTTTACCCTTTGCTTTACCCATTCCATCAACCTGCTTCCTTCATAGATTCCTATGATGGATAAAAATTGTTTGGTTGCCATAACGATGCTAAATATATGCATTTTCTTACTTTTGCTTTCAGGGGATAGGTAAATTGAAGGAATGAAGGCAATGGGAAGCTTTGAGAAGGAAATACGTTAGCTCTCAGGTGATCGACAATAAAATGTTTCTGATATCTGACTGGCCTTGTACGTTTGGCACCATCTTTCTCGATTGCAGTCCTTGCACATAAGACTTCATGAATATGTTAGAGAAGTTTCAAACTTGTTTTGCCAGAAGATTATAAATGGTCATAAAATATCCATCCTTCACCTTTCGTCCACCCCTACCACGCCGCCATGTCATTGATCACCTTTGATTGCCAGCAATTGATTTTGGGTTTGCATTGATGTGGATTTTTTTAACCCACCTTATTGTGATCGTTGTCCTCCTGAAGGATTCTCACTGAGCCGATTGTGGAAATCCTATTTGACTTCAGGCAGAGTTTAACGTTTGTTCGATTTGGTTATAAAATCCTACAAAAACCCTATCGACACTGATAAAACTGATGTCCACACAAGTCCTCCTTGTTGAAACATTTATTTTCTAATGATACACCATACACTTCTCACCCTCATACAATGAACTTAAGAATCCCCATTGATTTAGATCAATGATTAATTGATGAACTTAAGAATCCCCAACTTAAGAATTCATTGTAATATTATTTGGTTCTATTCCATTTATTCTTTTTTAGTTAACAGTTACACCAACCGATCAATTTACTTCTACATTACATCAGACAGTTTTATTCTAACTTGGTACTTGGTCAGTCCCAAGGAGTACAAGCCACTGAGATGCCATACATCCTCACGTGCTTGCACTGGTATAATTTACATTTCAAAACATTTTTATACTTTCATGAGAGAGAGGTTGGGGATATTCACCCAGACTGTAGACGTGTCCTTTAGACGAAAAGCCACTTCGTACATTTATCAGCTCGGTCACTCTGCTCCAGAACAACCATTTCTTATCATTTAGGGCAAAAGTCTTTTGGCCAGAAAGGACAGCCCATTCAACTTGCAGCATAAAAGTTACATTTCTGAGACTCCATTTGTTACAATTTAAAATACATTAATATAAATTTTTCCCCCACACTCCCCCGTTTTTTTTTTAAGGAAAATTTGAATAATTTTCTTACACATGATTCCATGTCCCATTCCTGAAGGAGAAAAGATTTCCATTACTCAAGTTCAATCAATAATGGCAGCGAGTGCTTATATCAGAAAAATGAGTGAGTTTCCATTTAATTTATGGCCTGTTCATAGCATGTGTCACACATTGAAAACATGCTATTCGAATCTGAAGATTGCAGGTCAGGGTGTGGATAGTGCAGCACACAACAGGAAACACAATCGAAGCACTCCTTGAGCTGAGGAGAAGGTAGATGTGGGCAAGTACAAGTTGGGCCGGACACTGGGTTGAAGGAGCGCAGTGTGGAACTCCAGGCCTGTCGTACATTGAAGCAACCACAGCAAGTTCATGAAGTATTTGCAGAGCGGCAATCAGAGTGTGGCTGAGAACATTCCTCCACGCAGACACCACACAAGCCGACGTTAAGACTTTGCTCAACCTTCTCCTCAGTGGGTTTTTCCTTTCTTTCCCACATTGCTCCTCTTATCTCCACAGGAAGGGGCATGATCGATCACGTGTTGAATGCTCAATCACCCAAATCTGGTTCTCCCATCGTCCAATCTTTGTGTGGAAGTTCTTTCCAAAACTTCATTGAGACGAAATCGTACATTGCTTCAAAGACTGCTTTCAACACTCCGAAACAAACAAAGCATCAATTAAACACCAATCAATAAACGTCATGGCCTTTCAATAAGACTAACAAAGGTTCTTATAGAAGCATTTAAATTGCATTATATGTCATATCAATATTTTAATCCCTTTCCTTGTTATTTCCCAAAACAACATGCTAAAATATACAGAAATCCCAGTTGTACGTATACTCAAAACATCCATCTCTCTCAAACAACTTTTGGTCAAAACAAAAATATTTCCTTTTAAAATCCATAAATGAAAAATTAATCTTCAGCATCTATCCAATTAAATCATGAATTTACCTTCATGAATCGATCAAAGGGTTACACTGGGTTGTTTGCCATTGCCTTCCCAGCACAAGTTCAGGCAACCTCAACATTCGCAGACGAATAAAACAATATTTCAACGTCCATCCGAGGGAATCATCTATTATCTGTGAATTGCCCCACGTGCTAAACATCATCAAATCAATTTTAAATAATTCCAAATCACGTTTCTACATTTAAATCACATCTTTTAAGTACCATGGTTACAACTCAGATCAAACCTTCAAACATTTGACACGTCCTCAGAGCTTGCCCAGCACTTAAACCTGCCGGGTTGTGTAATTACAAATCATCACAATGCCAGCGAGAGCTCAACTCCCAAGACTTCACGTTCCGAATACAGTATATCCACATTCACAATTGTTATTTTCAATATATTCAAAATCCCTATGGTTTTAGATAAACTTCAACACTTTTTCCTAAATGGACTTCACTTTAAACATTCAGTAGAGAGGGTGCGCCACAACACCAAGGAACAAGGAACAGGAAGTTCTCTCCACATCCAGTGGGGAAGAAAAGGAAAAAAAAACTCTGACAGGCAAAACCCACAGTTTGCATTACTCTGTCATGGCTTCAACACACACACTAAACAGCATTGCATATCATAGACTCGCGTGTGATCACGTGACAAATCCAATACATTTCTATCTCATCCTCTTGAATCTGCATATGAATCGAATTTCACACCTAAAGCAAAAGCTTGAACAAAGACTCAGTGTGAATACATATCACCCCCACAGATCCAGTGGAGGGGGTCTCACACAGTGTAGTTTGCGACCTTCGCGTGGAACCACAATCCCAAGAATGATAACATGCCATTTCAAACAGATCCACAGCTCAACTCAGCACGAGTTAAAAATCGTCAAAATCCCAACAGAACACGTTTCATTTCAGTGAATATTGGACTCGCACAAGTTTCATTTTTTACTCTTAGTAACACATGCATCTCAATGTAAATCACCAACTACGCTCCCAGCCGGTTAATCATCTCCTGCACTCTACAAACGTTTCGTGCAAATCATTGCATTTACAAATCCGTAAAACCCCACACAAATATAATATAACAACCTCACTGCCAACAACTTCCAGTGAGTTCAATGAACAAAAGGTAACTCTTATAACTCTTACAAACAGGTAATTAATATTTTATTCTTAACCCTATTCGGCATCTCAGCCGATGTACTCGGCCTCTCTCTCTCACAGCCGGTCTTTATCAATGCAAACATGTGGCATGTCAAAATTTATAGTCGACTTTCCCACATTTTGGGAAATCGCAGGGGTCACCCCTCCCTCCTGAAGTGCAATGGGTAGGCCTTGCCCTGAGAATACCGCCTTACCTAATTGATGGTAGTCTCTCCAATCAGGTATCAATGCAACATATATACTCACGCGTCCTATGCGCGGTCTGTGGCATGTCACTTCGTCTGCATGCTCATTCATCTGACTCCTCTTCTCTCCAGCACTTTTGTAAAAACACTACAGTACTTATCGTTTACTTTAAAACGGACTCCCTCCGCCGGATCCTCTCTTTCTCTCAATAAAATTATCTGACAATGAACTTTTCTTTGTTCGAAATGCGTACCTGTGAGAGCGCTCCCCTTACCTTCGCTCAACAACTTGTCGTTCCTCCAGGCACTGCCTCCGGCAGATTAAGCACCTCCGGTCACGAGCACCGCAGGAACCTCGGTTCGAATCCGAGTCACGGCACAACTGATGTGGATTTTTTTAACCACCTTATTGTGATCGTTGTCCTCCTGAAGGATTCTCACTGGCCGATTGTGGAAATCCTATTTGACTTCAGGCAGAGTTTAACGTTTGTTCGATTTGGTTATAAAATCCTACAAAAACCCTATCGACACTGATAAAACTGATGTCCACACAAGTCCTTCCTTGTGAAAACATTTATTTTCTAATGATACCAACACTTCTCACCCTCATACAATACTTAAGAATCCCCATTGATTAGATCAATGATTAATTGATAACTTAGAATCCCCAACTTAAGATATCATTGAATTGTATATTTATTTGGTTTATTCCATTTATTCTTATTTTAGTTAACAGTTACACCAACCCGATCCAATTTACTTCTTCATTACATCAGACAGTTTTATTCTAACTTGGTACTTGGTACGTCCCAAGGAGTACAAGCCACTGAGATGCCATACATCCTCACGTGCTTGCACTGGTATAATTACATTTCAAAACATTTTTATACTTTCATGAGAGAGAGGTTGGGGGATATTCACCCAGACTGTAGACGTGTCCTTTAGACGAAAAGCCACTTCGTACATTTATCAGCTCGGTCACTCTGCTCCAGAACAACACATTTCTTATCATTTAGGGCAAAAGTCTTTTGGCCAGAAAGGACAGCCAATTCAACTTGCAGCATAAAAAGTTACATTTCTGAGACTCCATTTGTTACAATTTAAAATACATTAATATAAATTTTTCCCCCACAGCATCATACTTCGAATGGGAAAAGGGGAAGAGGATGGAAGAGGAAAGTGATCAATATTACAGGGGATTTCACAATGTAGTGTTTACTTTATTAATAATAACACTATGCAAGTTCTTGACATTGACAGTAAAAGTTACCGGTGCAGAGACAGGTAGCCATTGTAGAATTTGGCTTGACGTAAAGAGTAAATCATTATTCACAACATATTGTTGTGTTTATTTAATATATCGTTCACTGAACTGATTTGTATAATATTCTGGATAATCACAATTTTTTGCTCACTCAAAGAAAAACTCCTTTGACCATCAGAGTGCTCCCTTTGCACATTTTCATGAAGTAATAGACAAGCTTTTGTTTGTGTATCACCATATCCAAAGGAAATTTTAACTGCTTCCTGGTTTAATTTGCTTCAATCACTTCCTTAAATTATCACCACTCAGACTTAAAAAGAACCCCACTAATGAAGCCTTTCTGAAAAGGGAAGAGCTTAAGAGAAAATTGTTTCATTAGGCTAAGGTGACCAAACAATTTTTGTGGCTTTTTTGTCAAACTCATTCATGTCTTCAGCCCTCTATGCCTATTCTTTCATTTCATGTATCCTTCCAACTGTTTATCCTCTTTTCCATTCCTCTAAGTTTGGAGCATTGCTCCAGCCATTGCTTTGTATAACTCCCACCATGATAACCCAATGTCATTCATACAAACAACAAGATATTCGCACGTAGGCTAAGAACGCGTGTATCCATTGGAGGTACTCAATCAGCCATCCAACCTGTCCGGCCTCCAAGGCACAAGAGCCCAATGTCAAAATTCTGTCCTGATGGATATTAACGGACAGCATTCCGATGCTTGGAAGGCACGTGAAGCAAGCTGTTGTCCTTGTTTTTGCATTGCTGGATATTGTTTTGCAGCTGCATATTTTATAACATACTAAACATGCAATAACAGGCTCACAAGAAGACCTGATTTTCCTTGTGCAACTTCCTTAAAAGGTCATTTCCTTTTACATAGAAATATAATTTCACAAAAACCACATGCATCCTGACACATGTCTGTAAAGTAATTCGGAAAGCAAAGGTAATAAATTGCATTATGTAAATTTAGAACGGTAAAATTTGACAGAAATCACAATGTGCAGTTTCATATCCTCTGAGATGAGACTGTTTCACGCATTGTTTCCATCTTGGTCCATGCAAGCAACAGAACCATTGAGGTGAGATCACCCACATGGCATACGGCTTTGTATGAACACCTGTTACTCTTCACCTGCATGGAAAGTAACAGACTAAAGTGATGTTAAAATGTACCCATGGGTTCTTCGCCTGACACATTTGACTTCAGTTACATCCATGCACAATTTAGCTACAGGTACAACAACCTAACCACTCACATCATTTAGGCAGGATTCAAAAGAATCTGCCAACTTTCAAGATCCATGAGTTGTTGGCCACACAATGAAATGCATACTCATACAGAAGTAAACATTTAAGTCTCCCCTTCCACCAACCCATGAGTGTCTGATCAGCTTGCAGATGTTACTTGGTCTCCCTCCACTTGTGCTTTTGTTACTTTCACGCTTCCATCGGCCAAACATCCCCTTTCCCCCTCCTCCATATCCTCTCCCCCATGCCTCAGGCCTTGTTTGCTCGCTATGTGCCTGAAATAGTGGTCCTCATCCTCAGTCAGCAAAAGCTTGGAGAGTTCACGGTCACAGCTGGGCGGAAGTAAGTCAGGGGATGTAGGTCAGGGAGGGCTTGGAAAGTTTGGGCAATACCAGGAAGAGAAGATGGGGTGGGTTACATAGTGACATTTAAGGTCAGATAAGGGGAGTTTTATGGAGAACGGGTGAAAAAAACAATACTAGTACTTGAAAATGTTTAAATAATTGTGGTGTTGTAGAAAAGGATAAAAATGGTGAAGTGTTAATAGAAAAGAGGAGGTAAGGATTTTGAGCAAAGTGTATGGTTTGTTTCAGGAGCTATAAAAAGGTGAGAATAATGAATTCGTTTAATGAGATTCCTGGGACCAATTCTGGGTATTCATTGTATTCTGAGAATTTGTACTTTCTAATGGATGTTGATAACAAGTATGGTACACTATTTGTGTGTTGTGTTTTGAACAATGTACTGTATGTTGTTTGAGGTCCTGCACTCTGTTGCAGACACATCGTCGTTTGTGGACACATCACACTGGAAAGCGTGTCCAACTTTCTCAAAGATTTCCTTCATAAGGATCGAGATGATGTCAACGTCGAAATTCTTTTTCTTCACCAGTCAGTCTCCTTATTCTCTTGCTCTCGCTCTCTCTCCCTATTCCGTGCGTGCGTGCGTGCGTGCATGCTTTGCCAAGGTTAATAGCACTTTAAATTTCTTCAATTGCCTTTCTTCTTAAAGTTTTATAATTTCGAATTTCTTCCAATTGCAGCATTTCTGAAATAACAAGGAGCTGATACTCTTGGACCCTCGCTTTTTGTGTGGAGTGAGGAATACTTCTGTGTAATATGAAAGCTAAATCTTGAGCGATTTTTTTGAAATATCACGTACACAAGCCGAGTTACCAAGATGGTTGCCATCGCAACAGAATTCAGCCAATCACAGCCGTGGTCTAATCGGTTTGAGATAATGTCATAAGGAATATACAGTATATATTTGCAATATGAAAGCTAAATGTTCAACGTTTTTTGAAATATCACGTACACAAAAGTACATGGACAGATGATCGGTCAGTCGGTCGGTCGGTCGGTCAGACGGATGTAGCTCATTTTAATCTCCCCCATCTTGGACCTTGTCGGAGGGGTGTGGGACAAAAATGACAATGTGCCAACATAGAAAACCTTCCCCTAATTGTTTTGGCAACCTTGTTGTCATACTAGCTTGGTCTAAATTTAAGTGAAGACATATTGACTCATATTCATTCAAATTTATACCAAATTAGTAACCTCTCGATTAATTGCTCTGTTTTTTTGATGTGAAAGAAGACATCCCTGAAGATGTTTAGTGAGGCATTATGAGGCGTCAGGCCTTACTTTGCTCTCCGGTATGTCCTTGCATATTATTTCACGTCAAGCAGTATACAGGTGAGCTCTGCATTTTAAACAGAGTTCTCTTTTCTTGCTGATGACATCTGAAGGGAGAAACATGTGTATGACACCGATACCTAAAATACTGAGCTTGGACATTTCTCCTTTGGAGTCATTGTCTTTGGAATTTATAAAGACCGATCAATATGTTTCTGTACCTCCTTTCATTTAAATGGCAAAGCCCCTTTTTGCCAACACTTAGGAACGAGCCCCCACTCTGCTTATGTCTCCTACCAATTCCACATTGACTGATTGATTTCTCTCTCATCTGTCACTCTTTTTTGTTTTTTTAATTGATCGTATAATTTGTCATTCTAAATTGTCTTTCCATGTGTTCTCGATATTTTAAAAGTTGTTTTTGCCCCTATTCCCTTCCTGCTTTCTCCTGTACTGCCCATCTCACCCTCTTTCCCCATTTCTCCTTCTTCACTTCTTCCTCACCTCACCCAGTTTAGCTCCAAACCTGGAGTTGGAAGCTTTATATAAAAGACACTTCACACAGGTCGAATTCTACCAAGGCTCTGTCCTCAACCCCCATGACCTGGCCAGGGTTAAGGTGTGGATTTATTAGCTTTTTGTCAGATACCCAAGTTTATTGTGCATTTTTGACTGTAGCTTACTTGAACATGTGCCTCTCTATGTCATTCCAGGTTGAATCAGCTGATGCATGCTTAATCCTAGCAAACAAATACTCTTCTGATCCTGATGCTGAAGATGCATCCAACATCATGAGGTCATAATACACAAACTGCACATATTATAATATTGCAAAAACTGGAAATTGACGTTTAGTATGCAAAACTAGCTGAACATCAGATCTTTTCTCTTTTCCCTGAATTGAGGGCTGGCAGGATGGCCTCGAGGTATGCACATTCACCTTTGCACCAGTATTACTTGGTGAATGTTAAAGATTCCACAATGTCCTTCGTGAAGAGCAGGCAAGCTATCACCAGCACCCTGGTCAAATTCTAAATTCCTGCCCTGACCATGTCAAGTGACAACCCATCCAGGATTGTAGCTCCAGTCAAGAAACTCCTTCGGCAGAACTCTGACGCTCTGAACTGACACTGAATAAACTCCAAATTCCTATTCTGTCGAACTGATAGGGCACAAAGTGTGTGTGTATAACTAACTAATATATATATATATATATATATATATATATATATATATATATATATATTAGTTAATATATAAAGCTCATTCGAACCACTGACTGGTACCTTCCGGGTGACGTAGAAAACTGAAATTTTGTGTGCTGATGGACATCGAAGCTGTCACACCAGAAAAATCACAGAACCATCAGAAAGCATCTGTTAATGGAAATATAAATAAATGAAGAAAAAAAGAGAAGAAAATCATGAAAAATTCAAATGCAGGTGAGTGACCCGAGACAATTGGGAAGCACGGTTCATTAGTGCTTACAAGGTGTAAGCATATCCCGCTTGGATGTATGTATTGTTGCGAATTCGCGCCCGCCGGCGTGCGATCGGCCGCTTGACTCGAATGGCGGCCGCCTCACCCACAGGAACGGACAATTCAGTCGTGACCTCCGGGAACTACCGCCCGGAGCCAGTCACGGTGGGGGTTTAACCTCACCACAACTCAGTCCGCATTCTATCCGCGAAATAGGGTCCGATCGCCGAATGGTTGATTTACCTAAGTACTCGCGCGGATAGCGTACCGAGGAGTTGTACCACGCCACAGGTCGACTCCGGACACGAACCGCTTGAGCGGCCTGTTCCTACTACAGGGATAACCGAGCGGATTATCGTCGACCTTGACGGTTCAGATTAGTTACCGGGAACTTACACCCAACTACATCCCTTACGTGATGCAAGATGGAGAGTCAATAAAAGGAAGGAGACGAAGCAAAGCGGGAAACAGTTCAACAAGTAAGCACTTTATTCACACACACACAGACACAAAGCAAGCACGTATACAGCCATACAAAATGCAACAAAAGAAATGCAATACGACCGAATAAAAGCTTACACACGGCAACACTTACACAGTTTTACTTATAGGATGGCGCCACCACATGCATTTACACAAAAAGCAAAGGAAAAAAAGTCATGACTTCCTGCGCGCCGTCGAGTCCCCTCCCGCGACCTCAGCGTGGTCGGCTGTTTCCAATCTCCTCGCGGCCGGCGAACCTCTCTCGCACTCTCGTCCGGACCGCGTGGCTCGCGCCCCACAGCCGGCTCTGCCGCGTCTCACGTCCACGCCTCCCGCGTGGCAGGCCGCTCGCTAAGCCACGAGCGCAGGACCAAGATGACAGGAGACTCAGCAACGACGAGCGAAGAAGAGAGAGAAGAAGAGCGCGCGCCCCGCCCGTGTCCGTCTTTTATGGAGCGGGGCTCCTCCATTTCGAGGCTGCGATCCTTCAGTTAGTCGTTTTTCTTTGGCTATTATTAATTTGGTGCAAGTACACAAACGAACATCGCCACAACCAACATCTCACGATCACGCCATCACTACACGACGCCACCTTCCACAACTATGCTACCACATCTTCGCCACTCGCCATTCAACGAGCACCGTGCGGGCGCGTGCAAGAACAAAAAGCACTTGTGGAGCCTGTGGGTTTTCCCCGCTGATGCTTCCGCCTGAATCCCCCCACCATGCTCGGTGTGAAGGGGAGGGGTGCGGCGGCTCGCTCCCGATTGTGGATGCGCGGCGTGAGGCGGTCGGAGTGGAGGG
>CM068957.1:123779446-123795275 GCA_035128595.1 Eptatretus atami
AAAAAAATAGAATCAAGGCTGGCAGAATAGCTTCGAGGTTCTGGTATTTGTCTATTTTCTCTGTCCTATTTTCTTTTTATACATGCAATGTATTATTGTGGTGCACCTCTTTTCTTTGTTCGCTTTTATTACATACTAGAAAAGGTACCTGGTGTTGCCGGGCAATGCCGGGTCCCTCATCCCACCCTTTCCCCTCCCTCCAGACTTCCACCCCACCCCCTTCCTCCTCCTCCCATCTCCCCCACCCCACTTGCCTCCCTCCAGACTCCCACCCACCCCTTCACCTCCCTCCTCCACACCACCCGTTCCCTTCCCCTCCCTCTCCCACACCACCCATTCCCCTTCCCCTCCCTCCTCCCACACCACCTGTTCCCTTCACCTTCCTCCTCCCACACCACCCGTTCCCTTCATCTCCCTCCTCCCACACCACCCGTTCCCCTTCACCTCCCTCCTCCCACCCCACCGTTCCCCTTCACCTCCCTCCTCCCACACCACCCGTTCCCCTTCACCTCCCTCCTCCCACACCACCCGTTCCCTTCCCGTACCTCCTCCCACACCACCCGTTCCCTTCACCTCCCTCCTCCCACCCCACCCGTTCCCCTTCACCTCCTTCCTCCCACACCACCCGTTCTCCTTCCTCTCCCTCCCCCATCTTCTCCTACCCCTCCTTCCTCACTCCCGTCCCTTTGAGGTCTTAAAGGGTCTTAAGTGTCTTACAAGTTTTTGGGGTCTTTGGGCCTTGAGGGTTTTAGGGTTCTTCGTGGTCTTAAAGGTCTTTGGGGTCTAGAGGGTTTTGGGGTCTTAAGAGTCTTAGAGGTCTTCTGGGTCTTCAAGGTCTTAGAGGGTCTTAGAGGGTCTTCAGGGTCTTAGGGATCTTTGGGGTCGAAAGGGCCTTTGGGGTCTAAAGGATGCCTGGTGTTGGCTTAATGGTTAGGGTGGTGGGTTTGGAATCCTAGGATCCTGAGTTAAAATCCCGCTTAGCTGTTGAATTAATACCAGGTGGGGTTGACTCTGCCTGTCATCCTTCTGAGGTTGGCAAAATGAGTGCCAGCTTGTTGGTATCCTGTGTCGGAGTGGCGACCTGTCCAGGATTGTGCCAAATAGCCAAGGAGACTGTTTAAGCAGCACCAATGCTCTGCACAGAGGATGGTCCTAATGGATGGATGGGTCTAAAGGGCCTTCAAGATCTTGAGGGCTTTAATGGTCTTAGGGGGTCTTCAAAGGCTGAGGTGGTGGATAAAAATACCCTGAAGACAATCCCTGGGTCGGATTTGGTCTGTGTGCCAAGTTCGGTGGTTGGCGGCCCAGCAGTCTTTGCCAAAACCGCGAACATACAGACAGACAGATGACAAATTTTATTAATGAGACGAGCGGGTACTCCTGCCCTTCTCGGCCTGCTCTCGGTGGGCAATGGGCTGTGGCACATTTTGGAAACGAGTTTCCCATCCTATGTATCTGTGCTCCTTTGGCTGGGAGTAGTTATCAGGCAAAGTGATGGGACTCGTCTGCCACAATGGAGAAACAATCTAAATAATTAGACCAATGAGAATCCGAAAAAATCCAAAAAGAATTTTTTCTTTCTTTCTTTTTGAAAGATAGTTCTCAGAAAACCTAAGTATGGACCCCCTGAGTATTCCCTGAAATTTTGGTGTGGATCAGTCCAAGGGTCTCAAGAGAGGTGACCGGACAAACAGACAAACATACATTCAGACACCGCTAGTTTTTATATTAGATGGCTTTCTTTCCTGTATTATCTTCTTGGTGTATTGAAGTCAAAGGTTTTTTGAGAGGGTGGGGTGAGGGGGCAAAATTTGTTTTGAGGTGAGCCGGGGTGAGGGGGGAGATGATATGAGTGGATACCATAATTCCCCTTAATATTCTGAAATTATGGGTAACTCTTAAGTTTTTTGAAGACAAAACTGTAAACTCCTTTTTGTTTTTCTTCTTCTTTTTGTTTCAGCATCCTGATGAATCCCGGACACCAAGTCCGAATACAAGAAGGAACGTTGGGATTTTTCATTGCCAGTGATGCCAAGGAGGTCAAGAGGTCAGGACAGAGATTTGTTAATGTTTTGTAATTATAACGTTAAAGCGTTTTATGATGTCAATTTTATTACGTCACAAATTACATTTCCTTCTTTTTTTTCTGAAAACCCCTTTTTAGGGCCTTTTTCTACTGTAAAGCTTGTCACGAGGACGTCACTGAACCCAAAAAAATC
Source organism: Eptatretus atami (assembly GCA_035128595.1). Lineage (NCBI taxonomy): Eukaryota > Metazoa > Chordata > Myxini > Myxiniformes > Myxinidae > Eptatretus > Eptatretus atami. The sequence continues at coordinate 123,781,666 of CM068957.1, forward strand.
CGCAAATGTGCTTGCAAAAGAAGTGAGTCGAAGAAAACAAATCCGCACTTGCACTGTACACATCCTGAATTTTATTAGCACTAAATCACCAAAAGGGTTAGTGCAGCTTTTGAACTAAATTCAAGTTTGCAACACACTATTCAGGACACATTAACCGAACGATTCCGGCAAAAAAAAGGATGATAAAGAAAACACAACCAAAGTAAACAATCTTATACAGATATTTAATTTTGCAAACATGCATTTGTGTTCATGTGCCTCGTGTACACACAAATTGAGTTTCTAAAAACACTTCTTTACTGAGTATCTCGTACTATGCATCTGTGCCTTCCTCTCTCATGGACGCTCTGCAGCCAATACCCGTAAGTGTTTTGATTACTCTGATATTGTAAGTCTTGTCTTTCTGCATGCAATTGTCTGTTTTTCTTTGTGTACCCTAAGTGTTGTTATCTCCCTGTGTACTTCAGTTCGTTTGTGTTTTCCATAGTTTCCATTTTTATTATCTTATAATGCAGAAATCTAGGTTCATGGCTGAGCTAAATGAAAGATGGCAATGGGTTCACCGACTGATGGGAGATATAAGGGTAACAGATAGGCAAAGGCATCACATGTGAGTTTGTGAGTGGCATAAAGGAAAGAGATGGGGGAGGCATCAGGGAAAGCAGAGTGGGTGTGCGAGATAGCATGAGGTGACAATGGGCAGCAGTCTTGCAGGACTGGAGGGAGGAGCACGAGACAACAGGCACAGGTAGTCGGTTCCACAGACGAGAGAATAGAGGGATGAAGAAATGGAGGTGAGCGTTCAGCTTAGAAATCGGGAGGATAACGAGGTGTGAGATTCTGAACTTGCAGCAATCTATAATCATGACACTTTGTTGACATCTTTACCTCACAGAAGTCAAAGTTTCTACCTTGCTACATGAAGTTGACATGGTGAACAATTTCCCAATCAACAAATTTTGGTCACCATGCAGTCTGCGTCAATGCATTTGGTGTTAATTAGTGAGAAATAACACAAACTTAGACCATGATATTGAACACACGGAATTTTTAATGTCTAGCTGTCACTTAGGAAAGCCACCAGGCAAAAGCAATGCATTTTATCAACTGTATGCTGATAAAAAAAAGCACTTTTATCATGGTGGGGAAATGAAGTGCAGCTGATGTTTCAAACATTCGGCCTCACTTGCGCTGATGAAAGGTGAACACTTCAAATATCAGACACAACTTACTTCCACGGCAGCAAACATACATTTATGAACGTTTCGTTGATGAAATCTACAAAATAAAATACTGTAGGTTACTTGATATTTGTGGGAATTGCCTTTCGATGTTTTACTTCCAAACCGTTTTAATGGGAATTCTAATTCACAGAAAATGTAAATTTGTGTTTATTACTATAATTTGCAGAAATATAAATTAAGACAGTTCCACAGTCGGACACCATGCCGCTATGGCCGCTGTTGATGCTAATCCGCTAAGATGAAACAATCCAGTAAATGTTGAGTAAATGTCAAAATCTGAGTAAATGTTGGTCCAACTCTGAAATTGTTCCAAGTTGAGACAAAAATCATTCTCATCGAAACATCAAATCAATACCGTGCATATATTCCAAATTGTAGCCGAACAAGATGTTGTTGTGGAAATTGATAAAATCTAAGAATCCTCCGAAAACTCTTGCACCACCAAACCTTAAGCAATGTGAGATACAAAAAGTAGCCCAAGCCGCAAGGCTGCCAACGCCGCCGCCGATTCCTTAATGCCTGAAAATCCAAGAAAAAGGAAGAGGGGAGAGTACAATGACACCGACAACCAGCTGAGAGCCAAGATTGCCCATACTGCTGTGGAGATTGGTGTAGCATGTGCCATCAGTAAATTCTAAATGCAGCTGCGGTGGCCCATAAATTAGAGTGTGGTGAGAAGTATAAAGGCTGACACCTGAAGAAGAAGTAGAAGAAGAAGAAAGAGAATCTAGTCCTTGCTGGAAAAGCCGAGAGGTCCTCCCTTGCTTTTGGGTTAAAAGTACAATGACGACAAGGTGAAAGACTGGATTAAAAGAGTCCAGCTCAACGTGATCAACCAGCATATTGATATGTTCATCATGACAGACTTTTGACTTTTAAATTAAACTATTTTGCTCTGGTGAGAGAACGTTCTCTTGTTGCTCGTATTTAAAGGTATATTTTGTTTCAAATAAACAAGTTTATATTGTGTATCTGCGATGAGCCTGGTGTTGGCTTCGTGGTTAGGGTGGTGGCTTGGGATCCTCGGGGTCCTGAGTTCGAGCCCCCGCTGGCCACTGAATTAACATCAGGGGGGTTGGTTCAGCCTGTCATCCTTCTGAAGGTCGGCGAAATGAGCACCAGTATACTGGTAATTATCCCTGCGTGTCGAAGGCGACTAAAGGGTTGGCGTCAGGAAGGGCATCCGGCCGTAAAAACATTGCCACAAGAAAGGGTACCATGATTGGAGCCCGCAAAAAGCTGACCCTTGCTCAGGAAAAAAGGCTTTCGAATGGTGTGATTGTGTATCTTCTGTGTGTTTTTTTTGGATGTTTTTTGTTATAATTCGCGGAAAATAGAAAACCTTGAAAATTGCCAAAATTCATTACGCCCGAAAATTAAGTAAACTACAGTATGCAGATCAAGACTTATCTAGGCAGAGACGAGTCTGTTGTACCCAGCAGAAGCAATGAGGATTTCAAGTATTACTTATCTTTTTGTTGTTTCATTTCTTTAATCATTTGTTATCTTTCTTTGTTTCAGATTATTATTAAATGTTCACATTGATTAATGTTGTTGGTGAAAAGGAATTGTACCATTGCTTGATACAGGAGAACCAATGACTGTTTTCACGTTTGGTTTGTGACATGAAAATTGCAGAATGATAGTACCATAACTTCAAAAGAAATGAACATTATGAGCATTACTTTATCAAATTTGATAAAACTCTGCTGTATTGTTATCTCTGCATTGTACTAAAAAGTTGAAACTTACGATCTTTCGTTCAGTTGAGTCCTTCTGTGGGACGTAAATACGCGTTCCCTTATAAGGAACTTCAACACAGGAAGAGACATTTGGCCCATCAAAGCCTATGCTAGTATTGCCAAATTATTGTTGTTTGTCCATGCTGTATCTACACTTTAAGAGAGCCGTTTTTCTGTGTCTGTCTGTGTGTCACCATTTTTCTCAGAGATGGTTGAACGGATCTTTGTAAAACTTTCAGAGGTTCATCAGTTAATGCCAGAGAGTGTTTTCGGCAAAAAAATATAAAAAATTGCAAACAATTTGAAAAAAAAAGGTTGTTTTGGGGGTGATTTCTTTTTAAATCATTATTTTGTGTCTAAGCCTTTGTAACGATGTAAAAGGTAATATTAAATGATCCCTCACCCCATTCCTTAGTGGGTGTAAAGAAGTGTTTTAGGCACCCACAAAAAATAGAAAATATAACAAATTGATTTCTTCAAAATGCCAACACCAGGCAATGCCGAGTACCCACTGGGGAATGCCGGGTACCCCTGATAGTCCTTTATAAATGCTGAGCATCAAGCAGATTTATAATTGCTGAGCGTCAACCGGTCACACCCAATTGGCACATATAGTTTTTAAAGTCGTTGGTCATTTTTAGTGTCTCTAATCATAACACCACTGGGTTTAGTTCAAAATTTAATGGTTGAAATCAGTAGAAGTGTAATTGAATGAACTGAATGAAAGATCGGAAGAAATTTTCAACTTTTGAGTCGTACAATGTGTAGATAGCAATATGCTATTATCAAATTTTATAAAGTAATCTCAGTAGTGTCATGGTGGAGATGGTTTTTAATTCCTATTTTAAATATCATTCGTTTATTGGAAGGTTGTCCAATTTGTATGTTAGATTGGAAGGAGCATATAACAATCAATAATAATTTTTCGTCACGAGGTGAGGTTTTTTTTGTATATTTTTTTTGAAATGTGCAATCCATGTTTGTTATAAATGTTTGCTGTAAATTTGGTTAACCTCCTCTATCCTCCTTTGCCTCTCCCTTTAGCTTCTCGTCGCTGTCTACCCAGAATTCTCAACTGCTCTGCCCCCAACTCACACAGTTCCCCTTCACTGTCCCCATCCCCTCCTCCCATATCACTTTCATGCTCACTGAGTACGTCACTTTTACCAAACACGCACATAATAAATAATTAAAAATTGTGTAGTACTGATGGTACAACAGCACAACATTGTCATTCCTAAGACTTCCGTCGTCACGAACCAAATAGCGCATACATTTTAAGCATTTTCAGATATACTAACACACACTGAACACAAAGCCATTCGAAAAATTTACATGGTCTATTGCTGCTGATGGTAGAGTATATTAAGGGTTTTATCTATATATTATCAATGCAGAGTGGGGGCAGGGAGGTGAATTGAGAAGCAAATCATGAAGAGGAAATGTAGGGAAGAAGTGCGGTGAGAAATCGGAGTATTTGCTGCCTGATGCTGGGACAAATGCTTCGATTCCCTTTATTCTGCATTAAATTGTCCTTCGACTTATAATGTCCTCGCCCTGCTTGGTATTGCATGCAAAAGGTTATTTGTGAACCTTTAATCACCGTAGGAAAAGGGGTGGATATAAAGACAGAAAATAGAGCAGAGTATAAGGAAACTATGCAACTTAAAGGGAGAAAGCTGGGAAAGAAGGGCGAGGAGAAGTCTCCCATTTTTGCCGATGCTACGTGTTGCTCTTCCTGAATCATTCCCATGCTTTTGGCAAGAGCACCACTGAAGTAAACTGTTTACTGTAGGGGCACAAGATAGACAAATTAACAAACGGCCACCCCATAATTGGAACGTTTTGCATCATTTATTATCTCGCTACAAAGGTCCACGTTTGATGATCATCTAGAAGGTAGATAATCAAGGGAAGAACCCAGTTGTGCTTAGCTACTGCAGCTTTTTTTTTAAAAGCGATTTGACATTCTTGAGGTTGCTGTTTAATCCACTCGAGTGTACAGTATGTATAACCATTGCGGACATTTAGACATTTGTTATACAGTTGATCCACATACATTTGGCTGGTGTGGTAATTTTTTGTTCACTCTTTGTGAACCATGCAAAATTGAAAGTGGAAAAACATAAAGGTATTATCAATACGAGTGGGCACTCCTGCCCTCCAGGTGGGAGTACCCGTGTCGGCCCACCAAACACGGATGACCGCTTAGTGTCCAGGGAGTCAAAGAAATGTAAAATTGTCAAGATTAGCACTGCGAATAATAGAGTCATCACCCGGATAAGCCACGAGGTAAGGAAAGCTTGTGATAGATGCCACACCGTAATCACCAAAATTGTAATCACCAGTGTGAGAGGTGAGGAAAGCATGGCATAAAGACGCCGCGCCATTATCACCAATATTGTAATCACCGGTGTGAGAGGTGATGTAACACGAGGTGAGGAACGTGTGTGATGAAGATGCCGTACCATAATCACCAATATTGTAATCACCCACTGTGCGTGGTGAGGAAACACGAGGTGAGGAAAGCATATGATTTGCCACACAATCGAGGTGGACGGTTGTTTGCTGATGCTGATAGAGGTCATAACAATAGACTTGGATAGCGATGCCGAGAAAACCGGAAACACCCAATTGGTCAGTGCCGTGACCAATCGCCACCCAAAAATGTATATTGCTGACATAGCTACAGCGATATATAACCTCTATTTATGATCATAGATTACAGGTGGATCAGCTCACACAGTGGGAGATGGGGTTGTAATTGTGTGTGTGTGTGCGTGCGTGTCTAGGGCATAGCTTATTACATTTGAGTTTGTCATCAATTTTTTGACAAACCCTTATGAGGATATGGAAAACAAATACATTTTACATTTTTAGCTGCTGTTTTCGTCAAGTTTAATTCGAGTACAAAGCGGTCATGGATGGGCTTTGCATTTTGAGATGCTTTCAAGTTATTGTTATTTTTATTTTTATGACGGTAATATAATATATCGAGGGGGAACAGTGACTGGGGATAATACGTCGGAGGCAGAGGTGTGGAGCAGGTTTCAGGTGGGTGCAAATGTGTGGATGAGGATGGAGGGATTGATTGATGGCAGACAGAAAGATATCAAGGTAATTGAAGGGGAATGTTCCAGTATCTTGTATAATGCTGGCCTACCTTTATGGTCTGGAGATAGTGACACTGACAGAGAGACAACAACAGAGGCTGCAGGTCTGTGAGAACAACTGGGTCAGGATTGCGAGAGGGAAGAGGGTGGATAAAAGGCAGATGGATCAATTGAGGGAGGAGATTGGTGTGCAAGTAAGCTTGACAGGGAGAATGGTAAGTGGCCAGCTGAAGTGGGCTGGACACAGTGCAGATGGGGAAAGAGAGATGGCAAAGAGAGCGGATAGGTTGAGGGGGCGAGGTCGGAGGAAAATATGTAGACCGCGGTTGAGATGGGAAGATTGTATGAAAAGGGACATCAATAAGGTGGAGGTAGTTGGGGAGTAGTAGATTGAGTTTGCTGGGGACAGAGGGAAGTGGAGGAGTATCATAGTCAAGGCATGCAGAAGCTTGGTACCATTGGACCTCACTTATTATAAAGGGAAAAGGAGAATCCTGACATTATTTTTACCTCCACCACTGAAGGTGGAAGGAGTAATGTTTTCACCCCCTTGTCTGTTTGTTGCTTGCAAAATCGAAGATTGTTCAAGTATATTGGTCAGTCAATTTTGTTATTCTATCAGTCTGTCAATTGCCTACAGGTCACAAATTGAAATCTATCTTCAAGAAACTTCACCAAGTTGTAGAGGTAGTCTCAACTGAGAAGGTTATTGATTTTGAGGTGAAATTTCTAACCACCATTTTTCATCCGATTGATTTGAAATTTGAACAAGATTTGCATATTGTGTCACTGAATTGGGAAACCAATAAGTTGAGGTTAAAGGTCAAAGGTCATCTCGAGGTCAAACTTCTAAAATCAATTTCAATCTGAAAAATAATCAATTTTCATCTGAGTGATCTGAGCTTTGATTATGATTGTCAATTTTAATCTTAATGAGATGGGCAATTTGATGTATCCATGGCAACCTTTGGAGAGGGGGGTGGATTTTGCAAGTATTGTGCTTTGCACGACGTCTTTCTCTTGTTACTTACGAAATCTAAAGATTTCGTAAGTATATTGATGACTTCCATCCTCTGTTTGTGTGTTTGTTTGTTTGTGTGTGTGTTTGTGTGTTTGTTTGTAGGCACGATAACTCGAGAACGGAAGAAGCTACCAATGTCAAATTACACCACGTGATTCAGGAGGGTGATGGCTAGCGCTGATTAGATTTTGGTCAAAATCGGTCAAAGGTCAAGGTCACAGTGAGGTCAAACATTCGATTTTTGATGGTTTTGTACAGAATCATCGTAGAAACTTCTGGTTTGCGTCGCTACCTTCTCTAGAGACAGCTTTTATTAGACAAGGTCAGAGGTCAAGTTGACGATTTTGTAAGTACCAGTCTATGACTGCTTGTTTGTTTGTTTGCAAGATGTCTCAAAAAGTTTTTGACGGATTCAGATGAAATTTGGTGGGCAGGTTGGGTGCGTGACACGGACAAACTGATTAGATTTTGGTGAAGATCTGGATCCAGATCTGGCTACTATAATTTTTTGAGTGATTCTTCACCATTGGGAGATAGGGCCAAAAACGATATATAGCAGGATATCTCAAAAAGTTTTGGATGGATTCGAACGAAACTTTGTGGACACATTGGGTATGCATGACCAGAAAGAAATGATTCGATTTTGGTGAAGATCCGAATCCGGATCCGGATCTGATCATTATTTAAGTGATTCTTCACCATTGAGAAATCGGGTTAAAATGAAATACTGATATATAGCACTATATCGCCAAACTTTATGGACAGATTCGGATGAAACTTGTGGACACATTGGGTATATGACAAGGATAAATAGATTCGATGTTGGTGAAGATCGGAGTCTATATTCGGATACGACAATTTTTTAATTTTCAAAGTGATTCTTCGCCATTGAGAGATGAGGCCAAAAACGATATGTGGCATGATATTTCAAAAATGTATTGGGCCCGATATGTTCTACTGGATCAGGCATTGCGTGGTGGAGGTATGCGCTCTACCGAGTGCCCTTCTAGTTATTATGTGCACAATACATATTTCTCAGTGACTTCGTAACTACAAGACTCAAACATAGCCTTTAACAGTTGATGGGTAATAATTAAAATCTTTGAATATTCTCTTTCAATATGTGTGATTACTTTAATGCTAGGCCTTTTTATAGCTGTCATTTAATCGCCCATTAATTTGTTTGCCCTTTTCACATATGGCCGGTATTTCATTGTCAGCTCAAATATAATTCATTGTTTGGGTGAACAAAAAATAATGCAGGATGCAAGTTTTTCTTACTTCACGTTGAGGGTTGGATTTGGCAAACTCTTGAAGCTTCATGACAAGTTCTGATTGATGTGACTGAGTGGCCATTGGGATTTCATGGACCCATACCAATCAGTGGAGAAAGAAACGAGTCTTTAACCACTTAACCAAACACCTAGCTCACTGTTAAGGAACAACCATCAAATAGTATGATATCGACTCAAGTATTTTGCCATTTTTAGAATGCACATAGGTGTTATTACATACTCTATTTCTATATATAGAATCCATTGCACTCTTTTTGCTTCACCAAAAAAATTTTCAGAATAAACTATTTTGATGGCGCTCATGTTATACTACATTATTTAAATAACACATTCTTATCCCTTGCCCCAATCCCACCCAATAACTCAACTTGCTTTGAAATGTAACCCACACACAACAAACAGCTCCGTGCAGCCTGGCGCCTTCGAGTCATGTCCTTCCAAGCCAGTCCTCTCCCCACCGTCGGCTAAGCACTATGCCCCTGCCTTACAACACATCCATTCTTACCTCACGCCGTGCAAGTGCCCCCTCATTCGCCCTTCATGGATTCAACTATCGAGCAGGTCTGGAGGGTAGGTGTGGATATGGGAGGACAGAAAGAGAGGGAGAAGGCATTAGTGGGTGATGTGGCAGAGAATAACATGTGGGATTGATGAGTCAGAAAGTTAACATAAAAGTTATGGATTGTAGATGGGATATAAAATAATTGATGTTTTCCTAACCAAGCTAACCATTCATTGCTGGCACAAAGTTTTCGTATTAAATTATTTGCACCAAGCTGTTAAACATCAAGCTTTTGGCATCACGACCACACCGCCAAATGTATTGTGCAAATTTCAATGCTCTATATGCTTAAGCAGCAAGCTCTCACTACCCAGTTCCAAACACCCTGCTTTCAGTGTCAGAAAATTGTCACCAACCACTCAGCATTCCGCTTTGAGCACTGAGCTATTACCGCCCGGTTCTGAGCACAAATCTCAGCACCCTTTTCAAGGCATCAGCACCCATCACAATCTGCTAAGCACCAAGTTATATGGCAACTGCACCTTGCACATCCATTCTCGCAGCTACTTCTGCACTGAGCACCTTGTGCCAAGTATCATGCACTTTGAAAAACTCACCAATCATGAACCAAACCAACTCACCCCTTAATTCACTGGCATCCAATTCACTCATCCTCACCCTCCCCCTTTTTTTCGAGTGATCCTATATCCTTTCTCACTCACTTTCATACTCTCATTGCCATCTTCCTGTTGCTGTGTATTTAGTGTAGGTTTTTAACTTTGTTCTCTCTCTCTCTCTCTCTCTCTCTCTCTCTCTCTCTCTCTCTCTCTCTCTCTCTCTCTCTCTCTCTCTCTCTCTCTCTCTCTCTCTCTCTCTCTCTCTCGACAAGCTGAAGGAATTCTTCAAATCCCTCTTTCTCTCTCATTTTTGTCATCCTCTTCTCTAACCACTCCATTCAAGTCTTTGTTCTTTCATCCCTGTATGACTATTAAATATTGCTTTATACCTCCTCTGTCCTCTCCAAAGTTCCACTGCCAATGTCCCCGGTGAAGAAGCAACGGAATGGGGGACTTCCCTCTTCCCCAGATTGCTCACCTTGTCTCACAAGGTTGGTAATCATGAGTGAAGAACAACCATCTCTGCTTTCATGTATATATCTGCCTTCAACACCTGAGTATCAATCGTTTGTGTCTAAATCATCACATAAATAAATAAATAAATATATATATCTATATATATATATATATACATACACACAAAGACCCTTCAGAGCCATTATGTGACTTTCGAAATGACATATGAATGTTAGATGAGGCCTTTTGTGCATGCTTTGTGTGTGCATTTACAGTGACTCAGTTCCGCTCGCGTGGGGACTTTTATCTTGCCATTGCTAGCGTGAAATCTGTAATTCAAATAATCTTTTAAACATAATTTTCAGCATTTAGATGAAAGAGTGGCAATTGCATCATGGTTAATCATAATTGTTGTGTTCCTGAATGAAAATCAGACTCACGGAAATATAGGACTCTTCACCATTGGGAAGAGTCTGGCTGAATATAGGAGCACAAGAAATATCCGTCGATGATAGGTGTTGAGTTTCCATAATTTCCTGTTAATCCAAGATAGCGGTCGCAGTGGATATATAAAAAACACGGACACTTCTCCTTTCAGCGATAGATGCAAAAATATAGTTGAATTTATCTTGTAGCCATGGAACCAAACAAACAATATATGCATAACAGCCCTCACGGGCCACAGCTCCCGTAGCTCGCACCCTCCCCCCACCACTCCCAACATGATTAATCATGAATATCTTCATTTTAAACTTACAATGTTCACTCACAAGCTCCGTAGTTCAGAAGCACTTAATCCAAATAACAGTCCATTCACTGGTAGCGATCCATCAGGTGGTTTGTGTAGCACACGCCCGTCCACTCGGACCTTGCATCGGCCCACATGGTCGCGAGTTTGCAGTACAAGTAGGTGCCTGTTCGGCAAGCTGAGAAAGTTCTTCAATTCTCTCATTGTGCAGAGACACAGACTTTTCTCTCAAGTACTTTTCCAAGAATTTTCAGCTTCTTTTCAAAGCTTTATGAGCCATTTTAGGTAACAATCCTGATCTCGCTCACAAGATATACCTCATACTGCCCCGGTGATCGCTATTTCCTGGGGTTTCTGTGCATGTGCACCAAGTATTCTGGAGCGGATAACATCATTTTGAAAGTCCCGTATTATACAGCACTCATTTGATGTCTGTCTATTTTTATTGGGGTCAATAATTGATAATATCCCAAAACTTATGTCTGTATGTGTGCCTCTCTTGTCTACACGCCTCATTGATAAACAAAAGCATACATCATGTGTGGTGTTGATTTATGCTTGTGTGTGTTTATATTGGGTTCGATTATATTGTTGCTCGTGAACTGCATTAGCAGTTAAACAAATACGACAAATATATCCAGCATTTGAATTTGCTTTGAAAATTTTTTTTCCCATATTAAAAGCTGGAATGTAAGCCAAACTATGAACTTATGGATTTAAGTCCAGCTGCAAATTCCAGCCTTGTGATTTGATTTTATGTCTCAAAACACTTTAGGATGATTATATGATTATAAAGACTCTGCTGTCAAAATTAGAATGTATTTCAACCAATAATCATGGGATTTATTGATTCAAACAATAAGCAGAAAATAAGTTAAATTTTTGGGGAAAAATAACTTTCTAAGTTTGCAAGTGCCAGAATATGGCAGCGATTTTAATAGATTATCGAAATATTTTCCCATCCATTTTTCTGATAAACATACATGAGACTTTCATGCTTTTTATGTGCCTTTTAGCCTTTCATACGGCTTTATTATGCCAGGCATGAATGGCAGTCTGCACAACATGGGCCTTGTGTGCATTTTCATCAATTTAACATCACTTAGCTTTTGGCCTTGATTGCGTACCCACAGTTTTTGCATTTTTGATTTGATATTTATGTACCTTACTCTTTACAGAGCATTGGTTGCTCTTGACAAGGGTTATTCTATGCTTCACTGTCAACACCCCAGTGTTGTTTGTCCATGCTCTATCTTTTTAAATGCTGAGCATCAAGCAAGCAAGCAGCACGTACCATTTTTAAAGGCTTTAATGTGACTAGGACAGGGTTTGAACCATCGACCTCTCAGGCTCAGAGCAGATGCTCTAACCATTACACCACTGAGTCTGGTTATTTTTGCATTAGCCTGGTGTAATATGGCCCAGTGATTGTGGTTTTGTAAGGCATATAGTCAATTAGCAGGATTCATTGACATCCTAGATTCCGAGAAAATCGAAGCCATGATCTGTTGGGTGCAAAATGTATTGGGTGATCCCTTGTGATTTCATTGAATGGATTTTCACTTCGTTTTGGGATCCCTTGGTGAAGTCACATTTCATCACCAGAGGAAAAGTCAGCTGGATCTGCGTTGAATTTTTTGAGATGATTGTGAAATTACGGAGCTGGCACCTTCTTTGCATAAAAATTTAATAACACTCTAATGCTAAGTTTTAATAATATCCACTCTTGTGTGACAGAAAACTTCTGGGTTGACTTCTGAAACAAATATTATCAGATTAATGAAACGATCATTGCATATAATAAGCATATTTGTCAGGCAGGATGGCCTAGAAGTATCTACAATTGCCTGTGAGCTACCTATAGCCTCGGTTTGAATCTTCACCCGACTATAAACTACCACTCTGGTGTTTTGCAGGCAGGGTGAGGTATCAATGTGTGCGCCGTCCCTCGGCCGGACGTTAAACTGGGTGTCCCATCTGCCGGCATAGTTGGAGACGTTAAAGATCCCACGGTGACCTTTTGCGAAGAGGAGGCAAGCTGTCACCAGTGTGGTGTTCACTGACAATACGAGAAGAAGACACTAGGCCAGGAGCGCAAGCAGGCATGAACTCTTTATTCCAGGAAACGTAAGCACACAGGAACACGCCCAGCAGGCGAAGCATAATATCAAACACCCAATCACGTGACTCCAAACATCCGATCTACATACAGCACATTTCCTCCTTCTCTAAATGGCTGAAGTTAACAGACAAAATCCTCCAAATACTGAGGACACTTTCTGAGCTGTACAGGTCGAACAGGACAGCTAGGAGACAGAGAAACAGATTCTTCCTGATTGGTAGGGGTGACACACCAGTAGGACTCATCACATTTTTAGCATCAAGAGCATCAGGTAGAAAAACTTGTGCATTTTCTCTGTTCAGAACGGACTCAGATGAACACCTTGGACCAACTAACCCAGTTGGAGCCGGCATGTCTGGCACTGACGATTCAACATAAACTGAGAGCTGGCTGGCACAACACGTTCCGAATCAATAATACCCGGTGCTGATGGTGATGCTGAAAAGCGATCATGAATTTGGTTCACGTGCTGTTTCCACACTTTCCCATCATTAGTTTTAACTATGTAGTTGGCTGGTCCGAGTACCACGGAGACCACTGCCGGTACCCACTTATAATTGTGGAAATAATCACGTACCATCACAGGCTGCCCTACTTCAAAGGTACGAGCAAGCGTTGGACATGACGCCGACCCGGACATAGACCTACTAGGTCTCAACAAATCCAGTCTAGATCTCAATGCACGCCCATATACACGCATAGCAGGTGTATCGCTAGTTGATGGGTGAACAGCATTCCTATAATGTAGTA
>CM068957.1:123857835-123875271 GCA_035128595.1 Eptatretus atami
TTGAGAAAGGTTGGGGTGTGGGGGGGGGGGGACAGAGATGATGGGGTATTGATGAAGGAAAGTTTGAAAGGAACAGAGGGGGAAGGAAGACTTCACACTGGGAACCACAAACTAACGTCAATGCATGCCACCCCAAACACTTAGACAAGGGGCAAAGGTCTACCAATGCACAGACTATTTGAAATAACTCATCCTCCGGTTCTCCTACGTTCCATACCCTCAATGCTCTCCCCAAGGGTGCATTTCAAAAAACTATCATGTATATATATATAATAATATTATATATTTAATTATTATTATGTATATATATATATATATTATATATATACTTATATATATATATATATACTTATATATATATATATATACTGTATATATCAAACGTGATGACGAGCACTCCCCCGATCTCCATTGATAAAGTCGACACCAAGCATACCTCCAACTCGGAGCCTCACCGGGCGACTGTCAAATAGACAAAGATTACATGGTCAGCATCAGTTAAACATCAAAAGGAGCCGCTTATCTGGATTTCGGGCTTTATTTCCCCTCATCAGGATGGCAATACCGATAAATATCTAACCAATGATGACCACATTCTACATATAAATAGTTGCAGAACTCGGGGTTTGGGGATTACCGCGAGGGGAAGCACTCCGGTTCCTCCTGAATGCCCGGCCCTGGAGGCGATGTGCCCTGGAAAACTCCACGGCCCGGCGGGTTGCTAAGCAAACATGAAGTCAATTAACTTTGTCAACTCCAACAGGGTTATCTGTCTAACACCATTCACCGAGGAGCTGACTAAATTAACCAAGTTAACATCGGATTACTGCCGAGCGACAGTGAGTGCATGCTAGCTAATGAGAACAAATTACATGGGGTAAAACTTCTCGTCTTAAAATACTTTGGACTTGCTGGACTAATGGAGAGAACACTACGAGGAAGTTGAACAGAACAACTGATTGGTTTATTTGTGAAGAAAGCATGTGCACAGCGGAGACAAGTCATTTATTCACAGTGGGGGGGGGGGGTATTCGTACAGCAGGGACATACAGTATTTATGTGGTGTGGCAAAAGACATACAAGGATACAAATTCATGCAGTAAAGAGACAAAGAGTAGAACTATACACCGATTCTATCTTGCTTACACAAACTTGCGAAAGTTAACATAACAGGGCGCAGGGCCTCCGATAGGCGCCCGCAAGCCCTTAGCCAGAGGGGGGCACCACAAAGAGGGGCTCCTACAAAGAGGGCCTCCCACAAAGAGGGGCTCCCACAAAGAGGGGCCTCCCACAAGGGGCCTCCACAACGGCTTGCAAGACTTTCAAAGCATCTTGAAAGTCCAATTGTGCAACATAGATGTTTCCAATATCACGAGCCATGCATTCCTACCGGCCGCCAATCGCTTCACCGATGGTTTAATCGAAAGACATCATGTTGCACTTCACAAACGTATTGCACATCTATCTGCAAATCTCAATGATGAAAAATACAGTGAGACACAGAAAAATTGACCTTTCCGAGCACATTTTGTTTTTTTTTTTTGTCATGGAGGTTGTTTGTTGTTGTTTTATCCGTTCTTAGGTGGGTGGGAGGTTTCATAAATTTTCAATATAATTATCCTCACTATAATTCACAGACCGGTGTTTGTGGGTTTGTTTGTGGGTTTGTTTGTCACGCTACTCCTCTTACAGTTCTGGCGAATTACATCCAGACTTGCTACAGAGGACAGCATGACCCCAATTAATGTATAGGGGTGTTCTTTGGGGGCGAAGGGGGAGTGAGTGAGGGGGGGGGGGGTTGGGAGCAAATCCTCGATGTAAATGTGTATTGTGTAGCACTGCCTCCAGTGGGGTAAGGGTATTACAAGTCCCCACCATTTCCAGTTTCAGCGAGTGTGTTGAGATTATATGTATAACAAGATAATGGTATAGTTGTGTAACCCTTCAGTGTCAATGTATGTTTTGTTCTGTGATTATCAACTCCCTGGTAGGTAGCATGCGAAGTCCTCACGCATGTGCAATAAAAAAAGAGGCCTTTGAATCGACCCGTATTGGAACATGGTGCGTTGTCAGCTTCTTTGTGGATCGCGTGAGCAATCCAGATGATAAGTACGCACATTATGGCCATCGAGATGCGACGCATGGTTGTCACAAAATAAACCTGAGACATGAAGGCTGTTTCATAACAGAAGATTGACGTGAAGTACAGAGTCGTTACTGAACGATGGCTTTCAAACCACCGAAAGACTTTTCCTTCTCCATGCCGACGGCTTGGTCAGAATGCACCAGAGATTTATCTGCCATAGAATAGCAGCAAAGCTTGATAAGAAGAAGGAATGTACAGGTCAGTACTCTGTTGTATGAATGGGTGCGGAGGCTGAGCAGATTTCAGCCAATTCACGTTTTCTGGAGATGAACATGCCGATGATTTCAACACAGTGCTGGATAATTAAATGAACATTTCACACCAAAAAAGAAACGGTGATTCATGAGAGAGCTACCTTCTGTCAAAGAAACCAAAAGGATGGGAAAGTGTTGAAGAATACGTGAGAAGTCTATCTGAACTCTCTCAGTGCACTGAGTTTGCAAATAAGAAGAGAATATTAGAGATCGCCTTGTGCTTGGGTTAAGTGACAAAGAGCTTTCAGAAAAACTTCAACTGCAAAGTGACTTGACTTTCACCATGCAGTCACTATGGCTAGGCAGTTATGAACAGGTCAAATCACACATTCAGCAACAGAGAGGGTCGTCCGTCGATGCCAGCACGTGTTAAGCATGAACCAAACGGGAGTACACAGACAGGTATAAGCGTGAAGGTAAAGGTTCAACCTGTGGCAGATGTGGTTATGTGCGCAACAGAGACTCTTGTCCGGCAGAAGGAAAGAAGTGAATGAAATGTGGAAGTTTTCACACTTTACGCGAGTCTGCAGGACAAAGAGTGTAAATGAAGTTGATGCATCTGAACCACGAACACGTATACCATTTTTCGTTGGGTCTGTACAAACCAATGATGAACCACCGTGGAGGGTAAATCTTGAGATACGTGGCAGAAGAGTGAACTTCAAGATCGACACGGGAGCTGACGTTGATGTAATTAGCAAGAAAACGTGGATGTTCTTGGCAAATCCGACCTGTGTCCTGCCAACTCAGTTATGCTGCTGATTCCAGGAGGCAGAATGGACGTGGTAGGAAGATTTGACACATCAGTGGGAGAAGAGCTATCAGCCACCATTTACACAATTGATAATGACACTGATAGTTTCCTCTGGAGAAAAACAGCCACTAACATGGGGCTGGTCTAACGCATCATTCGGAGAGCTTTGGTGAAGTGCCAGCCAGTCAAAATTATGCTTGAAGATGGGCAATGCCATACAGCATGACAACTGCCAGTGCGTGCCTATTCCACTACTCAAGAACGTGGAGCAGGAGATCAAGAGGATGAAAGATGAGAGGTGATTGAAGAAATCTCGGAGGCAACAGAGTGGGTCTAGATGATTCTGTGCTAAACCTTCAGGAGAGATCAGAATTTGTGTCGACCTGAAGAAACTCAATCAAGCGGTCAAAACGTGAGAGATACATCATTCCTGCAGTTGATGATGTAATCCACCAGCTACGTGGGTCATCGGTTTTCTCTAAGCTAGATGCTGCATCAGGATTCTGGCAGATTCCCCTCGACCTGACACGCAAAGTTAACCACATTTAACACCATTTGGACGGTTTTCTTCAAGCGAGTTCCTTTTGGAATATCATCTGCACCGGAGATTTTCCAGAGGACAATGATTAAAATCGTAGCAGGGATTGATGGAGTTATTTGTTACATCAATGACATTCTCTGTCATACGTCACCACTGAAGAACATGAACGACTCTTGGTCAGAGTGAAAAGAGACCAAGTGAAGTAGGTCTCCAACTCAACAACAAAAGTGTGAATATCTGAGGTCTGAGATCAACTTCCTGGGACACATAATCAGTGAAAAGGGCGTGCGTCCACATTGGTCCAAAGTTGAGGATGCGATAACAAAGATGGCCGAACCAGCAGACATTAAAGAGGTGAGGAGATACCTCGTCATGCGCCAACTACCTGGCTAGGTATTTTCCACACTTGTCAACGGCCTTGACACCACTGAAACCAACTGCTGAAAAAAGAAACTGCATGGACCTGGGGACCAGAACAGGTGGAGGCTTTCTCCAAAATCAAACATGATTACTTAAAGCACCAACCTGGCACACTTTAACCTGGCCAAACCAACACAGTAAGTGCCGTTGTTAGCAGCTATGGCCTCGGTGGAGTTTTGCTGCGAGACATGAAGACGGCTTCATCAGGTTGCTTTCCGTTCAAAGAATGCTTCCGGAGCTTAAGGCGGTATGCGCAAATGAAAAAGAGTGCTGGCAGCAATGTTGGGCTTGTGAACTTTACTTGGTAGGACTTCAGACGTTACCTTGTGTACAGATCATAAGCCACTGTTCCTCAGTCAACACCAAAGACTTGTCATAGATGCCTTTGAGATGCCAACGCATGCTTATGAGACACGTGTGTTACAAGCGAGGATATTACACTCCAGCAAGACATGATTGTTGGTGACACATTGTCACGAAGTCCTGTGGTCTACTCATGACGGGCATCAATCTTCAAGAAGATGTCCATGTCTTCGTCCAGTGAGGTCGTTCTCCTCAAAGCCAGTATCAGATTCCAGCTCAACGAGATCCCAAAAGAAAACAAAAAGGACGTCAATCTGAGACAGCTCTGGAATACACCACCTCGGGGTGGCCTGTTCAAAAGAGAAGGATCAGTTGGGCGTCCGAAACCTGTTTACCAATCAGAGGGACTGAGTGTTCACTTCGTTCTGTTTTGTTCCCGAGTCATTGCATTTGACCTTGAATCACACGATTAATGATTTTGTCTGTACAGGTATAACGACTCATTCTCACAGGTAAAAGGACTTACATTTCTCACAGGTAAACGACTTACATTTCACAGGTAAACGACTACATTCTCACAGGTAAACAAACTACATTTCTCACAGGTAATGACTACATTCTCACAGTAAACGACACATTCTCACATTGTAAAGGACTACATTCTTCACAGGGTAAACGACTACATTCTCACAGGTAAACGACTTACATTTCTACAGGTAAACAACTACATTCTCACAGGTAAGACTACTTCTCACAGTAAACGGACACATTCTCACAGGTAAACAACTACTTTCAAGGTAAACACTACATTCATCACAAGTAAATGACTACATTTCTCACAGATGTTTATAAACGACTACATTCTTCACAGGTAAACGTTACTACATTCTCACAGGTAAAATACATATCACAGTAATACTACATTCTCACAGGTAAATCGACTACATTCTCACCCAGGTAAAGACAACTACATTCTCACAGGTAAACGACTACATTTCCTCACTCTTCCTCTCTTTCTTCATGTGTCCTCAAAGGAGAAGTGAAAGAGTGAATTCTTGGAGGAATTTTTCTGTAATCCCACCTGGTTGCACCTGGATGGGGTTCAGGGTAGTTGAGTGGCGGCTGACACCCGATCCTTTCAGTTCCTCCTCCATTTCCTTTTTACTCCTTTGATTCGTTCTACTTTTCCGTTTCATGATTATTGACACACAGTTATGTGCATTGATTTTATTAGAAATCATAAGATCTGCATTTGCCCTTTCCATCGTTGAAATTCGAAAATGACGTCATTTTTCCTGTTGGATTTTCTCCACTCCCTCATCATTTTATTTTGTGTGACTGATTGGGGGTTTAAGGGGGTTTCACGAAATAATTTGAAGGATTTCTCCAGCTCAGTTTGTGAGATATAAAGATTTTTAATGTTCCATTTTCGGTGTTGTGTGTTTTTTAAGAGTCGAATATTTGACGTCATACCCCAGTGGGACCTGACAGTCAATTCCTTCGTCAGATTGATTATTCATACAGGAAAATGTGTCTTTTCCCACGTGATGTTTTACAGGGGACCACCCACATACCTAGTGGAGGCCCTGAACAGGCGCCATCAGGATCACTCCACAGAAGGTAGACAAGTAAGAGGGTAAGAAAAGCTGAGGTGTTGCGACCTCTGGCTTACCTGGCAAGTACATGCGGCCACATACCAGTCCAAAGTGCAGGGAAGGTGAGGTGGGGGTAATGAAGAAATGGGGGGGAAGGGAGGGGTATCTGGGGGGTGCGTGAAGAAGAGAAGCCAGTGAGATGTAGTGTCAGTGCATGGAGTGAGAAAGACAGGGTTCGTCAGTGGTCCTCTAAAAGAGTGTTCTTTGGTCTTTGTCCTCACTGATAACTCTTGTTTATCCACAGTAGATGAGCCAGAAAAAAATAACATGTGAGGGATCACAACTACCTATCATCTATGATTGTTGATTTTGCCTCTCCTCCAAAAATGCTCCCTGACTGCTTGGCTCGCTTCCTCAGAGTTCCTTTCCCTCGGCAACAAGCATCACAAACCGTGCAGTGACCATCCGTCCTACAGCAACCACCACCAGCTCTCGCTCCAAAAAACTCCCTTTCCGATTCTCTCCAGAAGCTCACTCCGGCGATTAATGTCGATACTTCAGGGCTGCAGGGGTGGTAGCATGTAGGGGACAGGATTGAATCCCCACTCTTGCGAGAGTAGTTCTGGGAGCACAGGTCGTGCTCCACCCTCTTTCTTTGAGTGTGGCGTGCCATCGGTCCAGACGTTCTTTCAGGTGACAATGTGACATCACCCTCCCCGCGAGGTTGCTGTGCTGGATCACCTTCAGTTCTCCTCCAACTGTCCCATACTTGGCAGCTCAATATGGGCTGACGTGCATGGCCCCCATTTGTCTCTGAATTCTCAGGAAGGGTGCGGATGGCTTTCCGATAGCAGGGCGGTCCTGCTGGAGAGGAATGTGAAGGAATAACAAGCACCATTTGCGCCTTTGATGAGGGCTCTGTTTGTAACGGCGCTAGGCTTAGGTCCAGGTGTGAACCAAGTGTCGTGGGCAAGGAGAGATGATGGTCCCGAGGTGCAGTAAGGTGGGGGTGGTGGTTGAGACAAGTGTGGTTGTGAGTTGAAGCATCGTTGTTGGGTATAGCGATGTGGATGATGGGGAAGGCTGGAAAAGCGGCTTGAATGTAGTGTTTGAATGAGAATAAAGTCCAGTGTGTATCTGAAGCAGGCAGAGTGGTCATATCACTGCAATTGTGGAGAGGATGTGGTGAGGAAGACTGTAAGGTACAGTTGGAACCGAAATGGCAGTCTCAATCGAGCCACATGGGCACAAACAAGATTCAAGAAGACGTCTTGAGCGACCTCTTGCTACCAAACATAGGACTCAAAAAAGAGTAACCTCAGCACCGGTGAACTGCTCGGTCGTACGAGGAGGCAAAAAGGAAAATGAGGGAGAATGAGCGACCATAAATAATCCCTCACAAAGCCAAATATTTATTTTAGATAACCCAATTAACCTCTCTCTCTTCCCCCGGGCGACTGTCAAATAGACAAAGATTACATGGTCAGCATCAGTTAAACATCAAAAGGAGCCGCTTATCTGGATTTCGGGCTTATTTCCCCTCATCAGGATGGCATACCGATAAATATCTAACCAATGATGACCACATTCTACATATAAATAGTTGCAGAACTCGGGGTTTGGGGATTACCGCGAGGGGAAGCACTCCGGTTCCTCCTGAATGCCCGGCCCTGGAGGCCGATGTGCCCTGGAAAACTCCACGGCCCGGCGGGTTGCTAAGCAAACATGAAGTCAATTAACTTTGTCAACTCCAACAGGGTTATCTGTCTAACACCATTCACCCGAGGAGCTGACTAAATTAACCAAGTTAACATCGGATTACTGCCGAGCGACAGTGAGTGCATGCTAGCTAATGAGAACAAATTACATGGGGTAAAACTTCTCGTCTTAAAATACTTTGGACTGCTGGACTAATGGAGGAAAGAACACTACGAGGAAGTTGAACTGAACAACTGATTGGTTATTTGTGAAGAAAGCATGTGCACAGCGGAGACAAGTCATTTATTCACAGTGGGGGGGGGGGTATTCGTACAGCAGGGACATACAGTATTTATGTGGTGTGCAAAAGACATACAAGGATACAAATTCATGCAGTAAAGAGACAAAGAGTAGAACTATACACCGATTCTATCTTGCTTACACAAACTTGCGAAAGTTAATAACAGGGCGCAGGGCCTCCGATAGGCGCCCGCAAGCCCTTAGCCAGAGGGGGCACCCACAAGAGGGCCTCCTACAAAAGAGGGGCCTCCCACAAAGAGGGGCCTCCCACAACGGCTTGCAAGACTTTCAAAGCATCTTGAAAGTCCAATTGTGCAACATAGATGTTTCCAATAGCACGAGCCATGCATTCCTACCGGCCGCCAATCGCTTCACCGATGGGTTTAATCGAAAGACATCATGTTGCACTTCACAAACGTATTGCACATCTATCTGCAAATCTCAATGATGAAAAATACAGTGAGACACAGAAAAATTGACCTTTTCCGAGCACATTTTGTTTTTTTTTTTTTTTTTTTTTTTGTCATGGAGGTTGTTGTTGTTGTTTATCCGTTCTTAGGTGGGTGGGGAGGTTTCATAAAATTCTCAAATATAATTATCCTCACTATAATTCACAGACCGGTTGTTTGTGGGTTGTTTTGTGGTTTGTTTGTCACGCTACTCCTCTTACAGTTCTGGCCGAATTACATCCAGACTTGCTACAGAGGACAGCATGACCCCAATTAATGTATAGGGGTGTTCTTTGGGGCGAAGGGGGAGTGAGTGAGGGGGGGGGGGGTTGGGGAGCAATCCTCGATGTAAATGTGATTGATGTAGCACTGCCTCCAGGTGGGGTAAGGTATTACAAGTCCCCACCATTTCCAGTGATTTTTCTGTTGCCAGCGAGTGTGTTGAGATTATATGTATAACAAGATAATGGTATAAGTTGTGTAACCCTTCAGTGTCAATGTATGTTTGTTCTGTGATTATCAACTCCCTGGTAGGTAGCATGCGAAGTCCTCACGCATGTGCAATAAAAAGAGGCCTTTGAATCGACCCGGTATTGGAACATGGTGCGTTGTCAGCTTCTTTGTGGATCGCGTGAGCAATCCAGATGATAAGTACGCACATTATGGCCATCGAGATGCGACGCATGGTGTCACAAGTAAACCTGAGACATGAAGGCTGTTTCATAACAGAAGATTGACGTGAAGTACAGAGTCGTTACTGAACGATGGCTTTCAAACCACCGAAAGACTTTTCCTTCTCCATGCCGACGGCTTGGTCAGAATGGCACCAGAGATTTATCTGCCATAGAATAGCAGCAAAGCTTGATAAGTAAGAAGGGAATGTACAGGTCAGTACTCTGTTGTATGAATGGGTGCGGAGGCTGAGCAGATATTCAGCCAATTCACGTTTTCTGGAGATGAACATGCCGATGATTTCAACACAGTGCTGGGTAAATTAAATGAACATTTCACACCAAAAAAGAAACGGTGATTCATGAGAGAGCTACCTTCTGTCAAAGAAACCAAAAGGATGGGGAAAGTGTTGAAGAATACGTGAGAAGTCTATCTGAACTCTCTCAGTGCACTGAGTTTGCAAATAAAGAAGAGAATATTAGAGATCGCCTTGTGCTTGGGTTAAGTGACAAAGAGCTTTCAGAAAAACTTCAACTGCAAAGTGACTTGACTTTCACCATGGCAGTCACTATGGCTAGGCAGTATGAACAGGTCAAATCACACATTCAGCAACAGAGAGGGTCGTCCGTCGATGCAGCACGTGTTAAGCATGAACCAAACGGAAGTCACACAGACAGGTATAGGCGTGAAGGTAAAGGTTCAACCTGTGGCAGATGTGGTTATGTGCGCAACAGAGACTCTTGTCCGGCAGAAGGAAAGAAGTGAATGAAATGTGGGAAGTTTTCACACTTTACGCGAGTCTGCAGGACAAAGAGTGTAAATGAAGTTGATGCATCTGAACCACGAACACGTATACCATTTTTCGTTGGGTCTGTACAAACCAATGATGAACCACCGTGGAGGGTAAATCTTGAGATACGTGGCAGAAGAGTGAACTTCAAGATCGACACGGGAGCTGACGTTGATGTAATTAGCAAGAAAACGTGGATGTTCCTTGGCAAATCCGACCTGTGTCCTGCCAACTCAGTTATGCTGCTGATTCCAGGAGGCAGAATGGACGTGGTAGGAAGATTTGACACATCAGTGGGAGAAGAGCTATCAGCCACCATTTACACAATTGATAATGACACTGATAGTTTCCTCTGGAGAAAAACAGCCACTAACATGGGGCTGGTCTAACGCATCAATTCGGAGAGCTTTGGTGAAGTGCCAGCCAGTCAAAATTATGCTTGAAGATGGGCAATGCCATACAGCATGACAACTGCCAGGTGCGTGCCTATTCCACTACTCAAGAACGTGGAGCAGGAGATCAAGAGGATGAAAGATGGAGAGGTGATTGAAGAAATCTCCGAGGCAACAGAGTGGGTCTCAGATGATTCCTGTTGCTAAACCTTCAGGAGAGATCAGAATTTGTGTCGACCTGAAGAAACTCAATCAAGCGGTCAAACGTGAGAGATACATCATTCCTGCAGTTGATGATGTAATCCACCAGCTACGTGGGTCATCGGTTTTCTCTAAGCTAGATGCTGCATCAGGATTCTGGCAGATTCCCCTCGACCTGACAACCGCAAAGTTAACCACATTTATAACACCATTTGGACGGTTATTCTTCAAGCGAGTTCCTTTTGGAATATCATCTGCACCGGAGATTTTCCAGAGGACAATGATTAAAATCGTAGCAGGGATTGATGGAGTTATTTGTTACATCAATGACATTCTCTGTCATACGTCCACCACTGAAGAACATGAACGACTCTTGGTCAGAGTGAAAAGAGACCAAGTGAAGTAGGTCTCCAACTCAACAACAAAAAGTGTGAATATCTGAGGTCTGAGATCAACTTCCTGGGACACATAATCAGTGAAAAGGGCGTGCGTCCACATTGGTCCAAAGTTGAGGCGATAACAAAGATGGCCGAACCAGCAGACATTAAAGAGGTGAGGAGATACCTCGGCATGGCCAACTACCTGGCTAGGTATTTTCCACACTTGTCAACGGCCTTGACACCACTGAACCAACTGCTGAAAAAAGAAACTGCATGGACCTGGGGACCAGAACAGGTGGAGGCTTTCTCCAAAATCAAACATGATTACTAAAGCACCAACCTTGGCACACTTTAACCTGGCCAAACCAACAACAGTAAGTGCCGATGTTAGCAGCTATGGCCTCGGTGGAGTTTTGCTGCGAGAACATGAAGACGGACTTCAATCAGTTGCTTTCCGTTCAAGAATGCTTCCGGAAGCTTAATGGCGGTATGCGCAAATTGAAAAAGAGTGCTTGGCAGCAATGTGGGCTTGTGAACTTTACTTGGTAGGACTTCAGACGTTCACCTTGTGTACAGATCATAAGCCACTAGTTCCTCCAGTCAACACCAAAGACTTGTCATAGATGCCTTTGAGATGCCAACGCATGCTTATGAGACACGTGTGTTACAAGCCCGAGGATATTCACACTCCAGGCAAGGACATGATTGTTGGTGACACATTGTCACGAAGTCCTGTGTCTACTCATGACAGCATCAATCTTCAAGAAGATGTCCATGTCTTCGTCAGTGAGGTCGTCTCCTCAAAGCCAGTATCAGATGCCAAGCTCAACGAGATCCCAAAAGAAACACAAAAGGACGTCAATCTGAAGACAGCTCTGGAATACACCACCTCGGGGTGGCCTGTTCAAAAAGAGAAGGATCAGTTGGGCGTCCGAAACCTGTTTACAATCAGAGGGGAACTGAGTGTTCACTTCGTTCTGTTTTGTTCCCGAGTCATTGCATTTGACCTTGAATCACAACGAATTAATGATTTTTGGTCTGTACAGGTAAACGACTCATTCTCACAGGTAAAGGACTACATTCTCACAGGTAAACGACTACATTCTCACAGGTAAACGACTACATTCTCACAGGTAAACAAACTACATTCTCACAGGTAAATGACTACATTCTCACAGGTAAACGACTACATTCTCACAGGTAAACTAATTCCTCACAGGTAAACGACTACATTCTCACAGGTAAACGACTCATTCTCACAGGTAAACAACTACATTCTCACAGGTAAATGACTACATCTCACAGGTAAACGACTACATTCTCACAGGTAAACAACTAAATTCTCAATAGGTAAACAATCTACAGTATGCTCACTAAGGTAAATGAACTACACTTCTCACAGGTAAACGACTACATTCCTCACAGGTAAACGACTACATTCTCATCACAGGTAAACAAACTACAATTCTCACAGGTATTGACTACATTCTCACAGGTAAACGACTACATTTCCTCACTCTTCCTCTCTTTCTTCATGTGTCCCTCAAAGGAGAAGTGAAAGAAGTGAATTCTTGGAGGAGTTTTTCTGTAAATCCCACCTGGTTGCACCTGGATGGGTTTCAGGGTAGTTGAGTGGCGGCTGACACCCGAATCCTTTCCAGGTTCCTCCTCCATCTTTCCTTTTTTACTCCTTTGGATTCGTTCTTACTTTTCCGTTTCATGATTATTGACACACAGTTATGTGCATTGATTTATTAAGAAATCATAAGATCTGCATTTGCCCTTTCCATCGTGAAATTCGAATAAATGACGTCATTTTTCCTGTTGGATTTTCTCCACTCCCTCATCATTTTATTTTGTGCGACTGATTTGGGGTTTTAAGGGGGTTTCACGAAATAATTTTGAAGGATTTCTCCAGCTCATTTTCTGAGATATAAAGATTTTTAAATGTTCACATTTTCGGTTGTTGTGTGTTTTTAAGAGTCGAATATTTGACGTCATACCCCAGTGGGACCTGACAGTCAATTCCTCCGTCAGATTTGATTAATCATACAGGAAAATGTGTCTTTTTCCCACGTGATGTTTTACAGGGGACCACCCACATACCTAGTGGAGGCCCTGAACAGGGGAGAGAGATTAGATTATATGTATAACAAGATAATGGTATAAGTTGTGTAACCCTTCAGTGTCAATGTATGTTTTTTCTGTGATTATCAACTCCCTGGTAGGTACATGCGAAGTCCTCACGCAATGTGCAATAAAAAGAGGCCTTTGAATCGACCCGGTATTGGAACATGGTGCGTTGTCAGCTTCTTTGTGGATCGCGTGAGCAATCAGATGATAAGTACGCACATTATGGCCATCGAGATGCGACGCATGGTGTCACAAAATAACCTGAGACATGAAGGCTGTTTCATAACAGAAGATTGACGTGAAGTTCAGAGTCGTTACTGAACGATGGCTTTCAAACCACCGAAAGACTTTCCTTCTCCATGCCGACGGCTTGTCAGAATGGCACCAGAGATTTATCTGCCATAGAATAGCAGCAAAAGCTTGATAAGTAAGAGGGATAGTACAGGTCAGTACTCTGTTTGTATGAATGGGTGCGGAGGCTGAGCAGATATCAGCCAATTCACGTTTTCTGGAGATGAACATGCCGATGATTTCAACACAGTGCTGGGTAATTAAATGAACATTTACACCAAAAAAGAAACGGTGATTCATGAGAGAGCTACCTTCTGTCAAAGAAACCAAAAGGATGGGGAAAGTGTTGAAGAATACGTGAGAAGTCTATCTGAACTCTCTCAGTGCACTGAGTTTGCAAATAAAGAAGAGAATATTAGAGATCGCCTTGTGCTTGGGTTAAGTGACAAAGAGCTTTCAGAAAAACTTCAACTGCCAAAGTGACTTGACTTTCACCATGGCAGTCACTATGGCTAGGCCAGTATGAACAGGTCAAATCACACATTCAGCAACAGAGGAGGGTCGCCGTCGATGGCAGCACGTGTTAAGCATGAACCAAACGGAAGTGACACAGACAGGTATAAGCGTGAAGGTAAAGGTTCAACCTGTGGCAGATGTGGTTATGTGCGCACAGAGATCTTGTCCGGCAGAAGGAAAGAAGTGAATGAAATGTGGAAGTTTTCACACTTTACGCGAGTCTGCAGGACAAAGAGTGTAAATGAAGTTGATGCACTCTGAACCACGAACACGTATACCATTTTTCGTTGGGTCTGTACAAACCAATGATGAACCACCGTGGAGGGTAAATCTTGAGATACGTGGCAGAAGAGTGACTTCAAGATCGACACGGGAGCTGCGTTGATGTAATTAGCAAGAAAACGTGGATGTTCTTGGCAAATCCGACCTGTGTCCTGCAACTCAGTTATGCTGCTGATTCCAGGAGGCAGAATGGACGTGGTAGGAAGATTTGACACATCAGTGGGAGAAGAGCTATCAGCCACCATTTACACAATTGATAATGACACTGATAGTTTCCTCTGGAGAAAAACAGCGCACTAACATGGGGCTGGCTAAACGCATCAATTCGGAGAGCTTTGGTGAAGTGCCAGCCAGTCAAAATTATGCTTGAAGATGGGCAATGCCATAACAGCATGACAACTGCCAGGTGCGTGCCTATTCCACTACTCAAGAACGTGGAGCAGGAGATCAAGAGGATGAAAGATGGAGAGGTGATTGAAGAAATCTCGGAGGCAACAGAGTGGGTCTTCAGATGATCGCTGTGCTAAACCTTCAGGAGAAGATCAGAATTTGTGTCGACCTGAAGAAACTCAATCAAGCGGTCAAACGTGAGAGATACATCATTCCTGCAGTTGAATGATGTAATCCACCAGCTACGTGGGTCATCGGTTTTTCTCTAAGCTAGATGCTGCATCAGGATTCTGGCAGATTCCCCTCGACCTGACACGCAAAGTTAACCAATTTATAACACCATTGGACGGTTATTTCTTCAAGCGAGTTCCTTTTGGAATATCATCTGCACCGGAGATTTTCAGAGGACAATGATTAAAAACGTAGCAGGGAATTGATGGAGTTATTTGTTACATCAATGACATTCTCTGTCATACGTCCACCACTGAAGAACATGAACGACTCTTGGTCAGAGTGAAAAGAGACCAAGTGAAGTTAGGTCTCCAACTCAACAACAAAAGTGTGAATATCTGAGGTCTGAGATCAACTTCCGGGACACATAATCAGTGAAAAGGGCGTGCGTCCACATTGGTCCAAAGTTGAGGGCGATAACAAAGATGGCCGAACCAGCAAAGACATTAAAGAGGTGAGGAGATACCTCGTGCATGGCCAACTACCTGGCTAGGTATTTTCCACACTTGTCAACGGCCTTGACACCACTGAACAACTGCTGAAAAAAGAAACTGCATGGACCTGGGGACCAGAAACAGGTGGAGGCTTTCTCCAAAATCAAACATGATTACTAAAGCACCAGCCTTGGCACACTTTAACCTGGCCAAACCAACAACAGTAAGTGCCGATGTTAGCAGCTATGGCCTCGGTGGAGTTTTGCTGCGAGAACATGAAGACGGACTTCAATCAGTTTGCTTTCCGTTCAAGAATGCTTCCGGAAGCTTAATGGCGGTATGCGCAAATGAAAAAGAGTGCTGCAGCAATGTTGGGCTTGTGAACTTTACTTGGTAGGACTTCAGACGTTCACCTTGTGTACAGATCATAAGCCACTAGTTCCTCCAGTCAACACCAAAGACTTGTCATAGATGCCTTTGAGATGCCAACGCATGCTTATGAGACACGTGTGTTACAAGCCCGAGGATATTCCACTCCAGGCAAGGACATGATTGTTGGAGCACATTGTCACGAAGTCCTGTGTCTACTCATGACGACATCAATCTTCAAGAAGATGTCCATGTCTTCGTCAGTGAGGTCGTCTCCTCAAAGCCAGTATCAGATGCCACTCAACGAGATCCCAAAAGAAACACAAAAGGACGTCAATCTGAAGACAGCTCTGGAATACACCACCTCGGGGTGGCCTGTTCAAAAAGAGAAGGATCAGTTGGGCGTCCGAAACCTGTTTACAATCAGAGGGAACTGAGTGTTCACTTCGTTCTGTGTTTGTTCCGAGTCATTGCATTTGACCTTGAATCACACGAATTAATGATTTTGGTCTGTACAGGTAAACGACTCATTCTCACAGGTAAAGGACTACATTCTCACAGGTAAACGACTACATTCTCACAGGTAAACGACTACATTCTCACAGGTAAACAAACTACATTCTCACAGGTAAATGACTACATTCTCACAGGTAAACGACTACATTCTCACAGGTAAGGACTAATTCTCACAGGTAAACGACTACATTCTCACAGGTAAACGACTTACATTCTCACAGGTAAACAACTACATTCTCACAGGTAAATGACTACATTCTCACAGGTAAACGACTACATTCTCACAGGTAAACAACTAATTCTCAATAGGTAAACAACTACATTCTCACAGGTAAATGAACTACACTTCTCACAGGTAAACGACTACATTCCTCACAGGTAACACGACTACATTCTCTCAACAGGTAAACAAACTACAATTACTCACACGGTAATTGACTACATTCTCACAGGTAAACGACTTACATTCTCACAGGTAAGCAACTACTTCTCACAGGTAACGACTACATTCCTCACTCTTCCTCTCTTTCTTCATGTGTCCTCAAAGGAGAAGTGAAAGAAGTGAATTCTTGAAGGAATTTTTCTGTACATCCCACCTGGTTGCACCTGGATGGGGTTTCAGGGTAGTTGAGTGGCGGCTGACACCCGAATCCTTTCCAGGTCCTCCTCCATCTTTCCTTTTTTACTCCTTTGGATTCGTTCTACTTTTCCGTTTCATGATTATTGACACACAGTTATGTGCATTGATTTATTAAGAAATCATAGATCTGCATTTGCCTTTCCATCGTGAAATTCGAAATAAATGACGTCATTTTTCCTGTTGGATTTTCTCCACTCCCTCATCATTTTATTTTGTGGACTGATTGGGGGTTTAGGGGGTTTCACGAAATAATTTTGAAGGATTTCTCCAGCTCAGTTTTGAGATATAAAGATTTTTAAATGTTCACATTTTCGGTTGTTGTGTGTTTTTAAAGAGTCGAATATTTGACGTCATACCCCAGTGGGACCTGACAGTCAATTCCTCCGTAGATTTGAATTAATTCATACAGGAAAATGTGTCTTTTCCCACGTGATGTTTTACAGGGGACCACCCACATACCTAGTGGAGGCCCTGAACAGGCGCCATCAGGATCACTCCACAGAAGGGAGAAACAAGTAAGAGAGGTAAGAAAAGCTGAGGTGTTGGCGACCTCTGGCTTACCTGGCAAGTACATGCGGCACATACAGCCAAAGTGCAGGGAAGGTGAGGGTGGGGGGTAATGAAGAAATGGGGGGGAAGGGAGGGGTATCTGGGGGTGCGTGAAGAAGAGGAGCCAGTGAGATGTAGTGTCAGTGCATGGAGTGAGAAAGACAGGGTTCGAGTCAGTGGTCCCTCCTTA
>CM068957.1:123909195-123920428 GCA_035128595.1 Eptatretus atami
TTCGCCTCGATCTGTTCAGCCACTTCAGAGAAGAGGATTTTTGAAGGTGTTTTTTTTTCAAAAAACAATATGGCTGCCGAATCACGTACCCGATGACGTCATCAAAGTGAGAATGCTCCAACATAATTGATTCTTCAAGTAGATATAAATATAAATATAATTTATTTTTCTATCCACATCACAAATCTATAAAATCATAAACCTCCCTTACAAGATAAACTATAGGATAGCTTCGGCCCAAACTGGAGATGCCATGTAAAGAGTTATATACTGTAAAAGTCACAAAAAGGCGAGAGTACCGAAGGCAGTGTTCTGGGCCCGGTCCCACTTCTAGTCCTGATCTTCATCAATGATTGTCTGACTCTGGAAAATCCTCGATATCTATTTGCTGATGACTCTACCCTCTACCGTAACGTCCCTCATTCTCGAGACAGGCAGGCTGCAGCCTCTTTCCTCTCTCCAGACTTTGAAAAAAAAATCACAAGCAGGTAAAACATTTGGAATATGTTTTTCAATCCTGACAAATCTCACACTCTCACTATCTCTCTCCGAAAGGTCTATCTGGCAAACCCACCAATCTACTTTCTTAAAATCCTCTGGAGGAAGTTCAGTCATTGGAACTCCAGGGTCTCACCATCAACCATGGCCTTTCTTGGGCAAACCACATTTTAATGTTGGCCTCCAAAGCCAGCCGCCGACTGGGCATCCTCCGTCGTACAAAGTCCTTCCTTGGCACACCTGAACTCCTATCCGCCCACAAGGCTTTCATCTGCAGCTTGATGGAGTACTGCTCTCCCCTCTGGGCTGGCTCCCCTGCCTCACATCTTGCTTAGCTTGACACCATGGAAACGAAGGGCTTTAAGATTATTGGAATCTCCCGTGATGAAGCTGAGTCTATGGGCTTATCACTTCACCATTGCAGACAGGTCGGTGGTCTCTCTGTCTTCTACTGTCTCCATTCTGGTCTTGCACCATATGCTCTTTCCATGCTTTGGCCCACCCAGGTTCCTGTTGGGCTCACACTGTCCACCATCAACCCCCTTCTGGTGAAATTATCCAAATCCAGGATCACTGCTCACCTCCACTCATTTGTTCCTCTTTTATTCCACCTGTGGAACCAACTTCCGCATCCTCTTCACTCTCATTCTACCCTCCTGGTTTTCATGACAGCTGTTCACCACTATCTCAGATTGTCCCCAATCCAAAACCATGATATTTTCTGCCCTCGTGAACCCCCCTACCTCCCCTCACCCGACCCCAATATTCCAGTTTTCAATTCTGAGAGTTTCCTTCTGTATCCATCTTGTCCACTCCATGCATCATCGGTCCTCCCCTGCTCTCCATTCCTCCCCACACCCATTGTTTGTTTGCCTCCCTCTGTCTTGGCATTTGGCTCTGCTATTGCTGTTTCCCTCACTCTCTCTCTGCTGTTCCTTTTGTCCTGTTGTATTTTGATCCACTCGGTGTACTAGTACTCGCTCTTCCACGAGCTTCAACTATGTACAAAAAGAAAAAAAAATGTTTTGTTTGATTGCAGTTTGATTTCACTTCGGAATGGTTAACTAACTCCATGAGGTGCAGTTGAAAAGCATTTTTGTTTTCAAATGGTTTCTGAGCCAAAAAATATACTTTCTAAGCAGTACAGCATGAGTCATGGAATCACGTCATCCTGGAATTCATTCCTCAAGGCATATTCTTCATATTCACTTTGATTAAAAGGTCGCAACCAAACACTCCTAAAATAAGTAAAATAAAACAAACCATCCTTGTCACCATCAAACATAAATGTCACAATCTCACCACAAAACAAACGAACATTATCACAGTGATTTCCTGTGTTGGAGAAAACTCACTCACAGGTTCGTTTAGCAATTTATTTGAAGAGTTGAATCACTCAAGGCATAATGTTATGTTTGTGGGGTAGATGGAGGAACTTCATAGTAAAGGTAGGACTGTTTAGAGTAGCATGGCCCGTGGATGTGTAGGAGATATCTCGATGTAAATTAAGTCGGGAAACTGTCAACTTAAGTGTTATGTATCACCACACAGGGGTGTCGTGCTGTGTTAATTCTGTAGGGTTTAAGAATAATTTCTCCCAGTATGTGATTGCCTCCGTGACCTTTTCCTGGGCGTATAGCTAAGTGCCGGGAGAAAGGGAGGATTTTTCCTTTATTTATTTTTTTTTGCTTGTCCCTTGTCTGTATTAACGTCTATGGGGAGGCGCCTCAAATGGGAATTTAGATTACCTCACATTTCTTTATTTCCCCGTTTTGATTCATCTTCATGATAAACATTTGATTTCTATTTATTAAACCCTTATTTATTAACTTTACTTGTGTTGTCTATTTGTCTTGGGTTCGAGTATAAACCCTTGTGCTTCCGTCTGCTATGTGCATTCGCTGCCCCCGTCCCGTGCGTGTCATAATCTCCAAGGTTCACGTGTTCGCCTCCAAGGTAGAACTGTTTAGCTGTCTGTCCAGGTCAGTCTTAAGCCCCTGGACACAACAATACGTATGGAGGGAGGCACCCCATCAAAGCTGGAGTCTTCTCTGACTAAGTGCTCAACCAGTGTCTCTTTTATACACTCCAGCAAACAATGAAGCAATGAGACAATTTCAGCAAGACAAGATAAGATGTGCTTGTGGAGCAAAATTTGAAGCACAAACAACTTTCTCAATCATGCTGAAATCCAAAGCCAGCTACAGAAAACAGGCTAAAATATATATATATTTTTTTAATGTAAAGTAAACCAGAATGTAAAAGTTACTTAATAATGTCACTAAATCATTCTTGTCAATTTGATTAATACATAAATCATTGTTAATTTATAGAACATAAAGGAAATGAATATTCCCAACAGGGTCTTCTCAATTATAGCATGGTCACCTGGGTTTTAATCAATCTTGTGATATGGGCAGAATGTTTTCAATTTCTCAAATTGGTTACAACTTGAAATGTTTCAGCTGAGAGTTGTAAAATATGCTTTAAGAGTACAGAATAGGTTATGACTAATTCCCTTGCATGATTTCACATTCCACATTGCTTCTAATAAAACCCATCTACTTCACGAAGCATTAAACTTACACCGATTCAAGTTTAATTAAAACAGAATGCAAAAAAAACTTGGAAATGTGAATTAATTACTGCTCATTTAACAAGTTCTACCTTTGCATTGCAAAAGCAAAGCCCCATTTGAGTAGCCTCGCAAAACCAAGATAACATCTTATTTCGCAAAACCATGCATTTTGCAAGAGCACCCAGGCTTCACAGTTTGTCATGAGAGAAACTTTCATCATGTTTTCACAGGCTTGGTCAAATTAATACACTGCATTTGGATACGTATGCCATGGATTTCCGCAGCAATGCTCACCATAACAGTCAGGAGGTTCATCTGATGTATAAACGACGAATGTGGGCAGCATTGGTTAGATGTTTATCGGTGTGTCATCCTGATGAGTGCAAATAAGACTGAAATCCGGATTGATGGTTCTTTTTGATGTTTGACCGATGTTGACTGGATGCTCTTTGTCTGTTTGATCGAGTCACCGGGCTGAGGCCTCTGTG
The DNA here is from genome assembly GCA_035128595.1 of Eptatretus atami. NCBI lineage: Eukaryota > Metazoa > Chordata > Myxini > Myxiniformes > Myxinidae > Eptatretus > Eptatretus atami. The sequence continues at coordinate 123,912,760 of CM068957.1, forward strand.
TTGGAGGTGATGCTTTGGTGTAGGAATTTGTCCACTGGGGATCGGCGGAGCGCTCGTTACACTCTCGTAGTTTTACAAAACATGTATCTATCTATATATATATATATCTTTTTATTGGCGGCCTGTCTTGGTGGCACAGACTCCCCCCCCACAATTCACCCCACCCCACTTGCACACCATTACCGTGACAACCCGCATGGCCCGTGGGTTATTCCTTGCTTACGAGGCCATGTCTGTGGTGCTGGGTGAGCAAAAAGCAGCCATTTGTCAGAATTACCGAGCACAAACGTCAAGCGCTCATAAAACTGTCAACAACAATTATCAATTCACTGTTCAGCCCAATATGAAAAGAAGCCAGCCAGCGTCCATAGAGCTGCTGGATGGGGTGTCGAACGTCGATGGAAAAAAGGCGGGTCTCGGCATCCGTGAAAGAAATGTGTGGTGTCACGTCGCTGGAAAAAGGCGGGTCTCGGCGTCCATGAAAGAAACGGGGAAAGGCGGGCGTCGGCATCGGTGAAAGAAACGCCATGCATGAATGTGTCTGTTGTCAAGAGAAAAAGCTTCCCATAAGAGAGGGGGATCTATTCTTTACCCTTCTCAACGCATCACATTTAGAATCCCACCAGACATGGGGATGGGTCTATCCTGGACAGTGGACATGCATTTAGGGAAATAACTATCTGAGGACCTGGATGTTGGTCTGCATTCGTCAGATCGGATTCTCAAATCCGTAACAATATATATATATATATATATATATATATATATATATATATATATATATAACATTTCAGCTTTTCATTTTTAATTAATTTGTAAAAATTTTGAAAAACATGTTTTCACTTTGTCATTATGGGGTATTTTGTTGAGATTGGTGATAAAAAAAAATTAAATTTAATCCATTTTAAATTCAGGCGGCAACACAATAAAATGTGACAAAAGTCAAGGGGTGTGAATACTTTCTGAAGGCCCTGCAGAGGCGATATTTTCAAGACAAAGAAACCTGTTCTGTTCGACACTGCATACCCACGTGGTGTGGGTCTGATGTTCGCTCGCTCTCCACTCAGTCCAGGCGCGCAGCAGTTTGGTGCGGGTCTCAGTCTTGCGACACCTCAGGTGTTTTCCTCCAGGACTCACAAACCCTCCAAAGAACCCGCTGGAACTCCAACCAAAGACATTGCACCAGCCCGCAGCAACCCCAAAACCGAGCAACGAAAGACCGAAGACCACCTCAACCAAATAAGACCAACCAACCAAGGAAGATAGCAGGCACACACCACCTGAAGATGACCCAACCAACGACTACAGCAAGTGCGCACCACTCGACGACTATCCAAGTGTGCACATTATCCACACTTTCATAAAGTCCCCAAGGAGCCAATTAAGCGCACCATGGGGCACGCTCATTGGTCAATGCAGTCAGACAGATGTCCTTATATGGGCACATTTTTAGCCTGCTTGGTGACCTCACACTGAATTTGCAATCAAGCTGTGGGCCATGCTTATTGGTTGTCAGTCAGGAAAATTGCCATAAATGCAGATATATTATGGGGGTGGGAGGGAGTGGTGGATTCAAGAATGCAGGGAGGAGGAAAAGGTAGACTGTAGACACAGACACTTGGGCAGAGAGACAAGAGCTTTATCACCTGTTTTCTTCTTTGGTCGTACATCGCACAAGGCTGTGGGGTAGCATCATTGGCTGAAGGTGTGGATGTGCAATGTCCTCTGGTGGTTAGGGAAGGAATTTGGAATTTTGCCATGATGCTGGCAATAGCTCGGCTACTCTTCATGAGGGACACCATGGGATCTTTATCATCGCCAAACAAATGCTGGCAGATGGGATGCCTGTTTAACATCCATCCAAGCGATGGCGCACACATTGATAAATTTCCCTGCCTGTGAAACAAAAAGATGACAGTTTATAGCTGGGTCGGGATTCGAACCCAGGTTAGACAGCCTCTCAGCTATCCTGTCAGCCCTATATCACCTGTAACCACCCATCGTTCCATTGCACAATGATCTCTTGTAAACAGAGAAATGGTCCATTGCACAAAGTCCATCTTTACTGTTTTATGATGATGTTAAATTGTTGTTTATGACTTTTGCATCGAATTCAATTGACCAAGGGAAAGCGATCAACTGCGTGATAAGTATTCACTTTACCGATGCTGACAGGTAAGGCTTCCCAACACAATAATATCTGTGTCTGTCAATGTTGTAAACTGAATTGTTGTTGCACGTTAAAATCGGGTAAGTGTTTTTTTTTTATTTAAGACCGGGTTCATGAACTTTGCACTTTGTTTTGTAAAACTATCTGCTTTGCAAAATCTAATCACAATCTCACGTTCTCGTTCAGCTCTTTATTCGTGTAACGTTCTGCCTTAACAAAGGTCATTGTTTCCATAGGTGATTTCCTCTCCCTCTCTCTCTCTCTCTCTCTTTCTCTTTCCCTCTCCAGCATGATGGTAAGTTGGCATTGCAACAGTAAAGAGCAAGAAGAGTTGTGGGAATAAATAGAAAGGCTTGAATTAAACAGCAAAAGAGGGGAAAGCATCGAGAGAAGCTCGGTGTTAGGAATGTGAAGAGCTTCAGAGAGTTTTTTTTTTTCTATAGCATGGTTGTGAAATGGATTGGGAAATGATGAAATGCTGTTTGCAAGTTTTAGACGCAGTTTGTTTGCGTTCACTTTTTCTTGTATTTCAACTGAAACTCATCTTTATGTCCCCTTCCACATCTTACAAATGTCCCAGCAGAATGCACAGCGAGCTACCAATGTTGTGTACCAGTTTCAACATGTCAGTCGCAGCAAACGCGGTCAAGTAGTCGGGGAAAAGAGTGGCTTTCGAGGATGCACACTCTGGTTTACAGGTGACAGTCAGCAAGCATTGCAGCAGCAGTTCACCTGTCAGTTGCATTGATGTATCTTATATCATATTGTTCTTTTATCTGTATTTATTCCCCCGTCTTTACCTACAATTCCCATTTTGTTTTATTGCCCATTACGTAGTGTTACATCACAGAGAGCATATTGTTATTAATAGAGGACATCGTGGGCTGTTTTTTATCCACATTTGCTTGTTTGCAGGAAAGATTCTATATCTTTTCAACAAAATTTCGATTTTGGGATATTGTGAAACCCTTTTCAAAAACTCTCATTTCAAAACTGTGTAAATTTTTTTTTCAAAAAAGTCAAGTTTCAAAATAAAAACTGGGATGTATATTTCACACGTGAAATTTACATATATCCATACATGGTGTCGAAGAAACCCAGCGAAATGATGCAAGATGATGAGACTTGCTTAACTCCCCGCAACATTCAATTCAATGCCTTTGGCTGAAAAACAATCTGTTCAAAATACTGAATCGACATAATCCTTTGAAGTTTCAAATGGCCACTGTATGCTGACCATTTAGATAACAGCCCACTATACTATATATTGTTCTGTAAAAACCTATATCTATCTCTGTGTCCCTAGGTCTGTCTGGTGCTGGTAAGACGACACTGGCCTTTGCCTTAGAGGAGTACCTAATATCACTATCAATACCCTCATACTCGTTGGATGGCGATAATATCCGACATGGACTTAACAAGAACCTCTCCTTTTCACCTGTTGATCGTGAGGAGAACATTCGGCGAGTAGCAGAAGTTGCACGCCTTTTTTCAGATGCTGGATTGGTTTGCATTTCTTCCTTCATCTCACCATTTGCACATGTATGCCATTTTTTTGTTGTTGATTAATTATTTGCTTGTGTTGTGCAACAAGTTAGTTTGTTTGTGAGAACTTTTGTGGAAAGTCATGTTATCTAGCTCGAATGATCATATCATCACCCTTCCCTCAAAAAAACAAAGGTTACAATTCCAAATTTACTTTGTCATTTGATTCACTGCGAAACTATGATTTTTGATTTGCTTTAATGGAGAAAGGAGAGAAGAGAAGATATAATTATTTATTATTTTGTATGCAGCCTGTGGCTGCTGGTTGCATCATTGCTGGGAGCACGGCTGTGCCACTGATGCAGTGCCCCCTCTTGTTAGTAAGCTGGTACTCATTTTGCCAACCTCAGGAGGATGACAGGCTGAGTCAACCCACCTAGTGTTATTTAACAGAACGACAGTTCTACGACAGGGGCTCGAGCTCAAGACTCTAAGATCTAAAGCTTGCCACCTTAACCATTAACCAGGCTTAAGAGAAGCGAAAAGAGAATATGACAATAGATCTTAAATTAATTATCATAGGCAATGACCCATAAGGGGAAGTGTGCAGGCTACCATTTAAGCTTCCATCCATGATGTGTTTTGTCTTAATGACTCTTGTATACAAAGTTAAGGTTCATCAAAAAACGATGGGACAGAGGGAACTCCAATGGCACTCAGTAGAGCACATACCTCCACCAGGCTGACCAGTTCACACATTGTATCCCATTGATAGGGCAGATCTGGATCTGGATCCAGACCTGAACCAAAATCGAATCGGCTTCTTCTTGTCACCTAACCAACTCATTCACCTCGTTTTGTCATAACTCGTCCACAACTTTTTGAAACATCATGCTATATATCGTTTTTGGCCCCATCTCTCAATGTTGAAGAATCACTTTAAAAATTAAAAAAATTCTAATATCCAGATACGGATTCAGACCTTCACCAAAATCGAATAAATTCATCTTAGTCACCCACCCAACCTGTCCACCAAGTTTCATCTGAATCTGTTCATAACCCTTTGAGATATTGTGCATATCATTTTTATCTCTATCTGTCAATGGTGAAGAATCACTTTTAAAATTCCAGTATCCGGATCCGGATCTTCTCCAAAATCGAATAGTTTCGTCCTTGTGACACACCCAACCTCTCCACCAAATTTCGTTTGAATCCGTCCACAACTTTTTGAGATATTCTGATCACAGACAGAGAAACAGACAAACATACAGACAGACAGACAGACAGGGGTGAAAACAACCTCCATCCAGCTTCAGTGGCGGAGGTAATAGGTGAGCACACTAACATCAGGACAACATGTGCATATAACAAGGAAATCGATGGACAGGATAAGAGGGAAGGAAACATTGTAATGTGAAAATACATGAGATGAAATAAGGGTTGGTTAATGGGGATAAAAAATTTCACAGGTAGGGATGGAGGATAACCTGAGATGGTAGTGTACTGCCTAACTGAAGCCATGGAAGAAAGAGTTGGATTGAACAAACTGAGGAAAGAAATTCGACAACTGGGAGAAGAGAGGAACAAAGGAGTGAATGTGAACAATGAGCCTGGATTTTTGGAGTTTTGCGAGGAGGGGTTTGTTTGAATATAGTGTGTGAACTGGAAGAACTGGTGAGGAACACAGGGATAAAAGAGCGGAAGGACCATGACCTGAAGAGAAGCGATAGAAAATGGAGTCTAACAACCTGTTTGTGATGAGAGACATCCTGTATTTCTGATTCTTTGTGGAAAATACCAACAATGTTGAGAGCTTTGGAATCCACAGCATCCAGGAGAGACAGGTATCAAACTGGACCATTAGGCCATAGGAGGAGAGCAGTACTCCATTGAGCTTCAGACAAAAGCCTATCTTGGGCTGTGAGAAGTTCAAATTTACCAAGGAAAGCCTCGGCGCGATGGGTGATGTCGAGTCTGTATCTGGTTTTGGAGGCCAGGATTTTTGATCTTCCCAGTCAAGGTCATTGCTGTGGTGAGGTCCAGAAGTTTGAGAGGTTGAACTCTTCCGGCTGTTGATTGTGGAAATGAGTAGGTGTGTGCATTTGATGATCCTTCTGGAGAGATATGGTGACAATGTGAGATTTTCCTGGATTTAAAGACATGTTCCATGCGTTAGGCCAGTATCTGATCATTTTCAAGTCAGCAGAATGGGGAGCTGCTTTTGCCACCCTGCCAGTAGCCTTTGGATGTGGAATTGCCTCTACTGGGAGTGGAAATGAAAGAATTCTGTTGTGAATTAGGCAGTGCATTCACCGCATGAATGGGGGAAGTCAGCAAGCCAGGAAAAAGGTGGCCTTGTATCGAATATGCCCAGAGAGACAGCCCTCATCTCTTGCTTCACGCTTTATCAACAGGACAAAAATAATAACTAAATAAAGGGAACCGAAAGATACGTAGCTGATACATCTTCATCTCCACATGTGAAAAGAGGTCCTTACCTTCAAAGACACCAAGAATCCAGATGTGATAAAAAAAAAATCAAATGCCTTTACTGCCACTGGTGAGGTTAGAAAGAAGCAAAGGCTGAAAAAAGTAGAAGTATAAATAATTAACTACATATCTGTAATCACAAAGTGATTGCCAAGGGTTAGCCTCCCCCAGCTTACCCTCAGCTATTGCCCAAGACTTACCCTTGGCCCACGATCCAATGATGGCATATTTTGTTTGGAACCACATTATGACCTTGACGTTCAACATTTAGGGATAGAGTGTAAGTAAAGAAAATGGGTCCCCATTTACAATCTATCCAAAAAAACTCAACATCATAAAAACCAGAGGAAAAATTCTTCAAGTTATGATCAAAAACGTGCTTTTTGTTAATTAGGTCACAATCCAAAAAAAGCAGGCTGAGGACACGAATCAAACATCAGAAGCACAACTTCTCAATGCACGTACACCATTATGATGCAGGAACATCTTGGAAAGGCCAAGCGGTCTGGGATGTTTTTTATTTTATTTTTATATACACTATTGAGGCTCGTATGAGAACCAACACACAAAAAACATACAACAAGGGGAGCAGGAGACAAGAGGGGCAGGAGAGGGAAGGAAAAAACAGTGGGGAACAGAGACATGAGGTGATCTGTGGAAGGGAGAGGGATGGGGTGGGGTACACAGGGTAAACAAAATGGACACGACAGGGACTTTCAGGTCGTTAAACGACAGGGACTTCCAGGTCCTTAAACGACAGGGACTTTCAGGTCCTTAAACGACAGGGACTTTCAGGAAGGAAAGCAGGAAATTATGAAGGAGGTGGGTTTGAGGTTTAGGGTGGATTAACGGAAGTAGAAAAGATCATGATTTTGGAAGGGGGGAGATAAGACATTGTGGTGAACAGCTGTTTTGAAGACCTGGAGGGAAGAGTGGGGGATTGAAGAGAGTGTGGGAGTTTGTTCGGCAAAGGCGGATAAAAAGAGGAATGAAAGAGTGAAGATGAGCAGTGATTCTTGATTTTGGTAGTTTTACCAGAAGGGGGTTGCTGGCGGACCTTGAGCGACCTGCGGAAATATGGGGATTCGTATCTGAGACAGAGCGGGGGGGGGGGGGCGAGGCCGGAGAGGAGACGGCAGAAGACAGAAAGACACCGACCTGCCTGTGGTGAGAGAGTGACAGACTCAAAGACTCAGCCTCATCGTGGGAGATACCAATGATCCTAATGCCTTGGTTTCCGCAGCATGAAGCCGAGAAAGGTGAGAGGCAGGAGCACCAGCCCAGAGGGGAGAGCAGTACTCCATCAGGCTGTGGACGAAAGCTTTGTATGTGGTCAGGAGCTAAGGTGTGCCAAGAAAGGACCTTGCACGACGGAGGATGCCAAATCAGTTTCTGGCTTTGGAGGCCAGCTTGGAAATGTGACTTTCCAAGGAAAGATCATGGCAGACAGTGAGACCCAAAAACTTGAATGAAAGGACTTCTTCAAGAGCATTGTGGAGAAAGTAGATGGGGGAGGGGGGGAGG
>CM068957.1:123969323-123982409 GCA_035128595.1 Eptatretus atami
ATCTCAAGTATGTTCCAAGAGATATGCTAAAGCAAATAACAAATATCTTCCTGATTATAATAAGAATGAGGACAACTCTTACCTGATGTATTATGATGCTAACAATTTGTATGGGTGGCTATGTCTCAATCTTTACCTGATGGAAAACTTAAAGTGGTTAAATAAAAACATTATGAAAAAGTTTTACAAGACATTGTTGTCCCCTCTCAAAAAGAATTGGATGAAGCTGAAGTTGATATATTTTGAGGTTGATTTAAAACATCCAGAAGAACTTCATCACAAACATAAAGACTACCTTATTCCCCTGATAAAGAAAGTCAAGAAAAGAATGGTTAAGTGGTTACTAACAGTCATTTAATATAAAGTTAAATCTCCAGAAAAAACTACTTACTACATTAAATGATAAAGAAAGTTATGTTTTGCATCAAAGGAACTTGAGACAATATTTATCTGCTGGGGGAGAGTGAGGGAAATCATCGGATTTTGAAATTAAACAAATCATTGGTTGAAGACGTATATGATTTAATACAAAAAGGAGAACAGAAGCAAAAACAGATTTGAGAAGGACTTTATAAATCAATGAATAATGCTGTATTTGGAAAGACTATGGAAAATGTTGAGGAATCGACAAAACATAAGACTTGCTAATCTTGGAAACAGGCTTCAAAGTTAATTAATAGACCAAGTTTTGAGCGAGCGCAGGTGTTTTCAGAGAACTTTTGTGCTATTCATTTGAAAAAAGAGAGTATTGAAATGGATAAACTATTTATATAGGAACATCAATCTTTGACTTGTCAAGTTGTTAATGTCTGACTATTACAATAATAATTTAAAATCAAAGTATAAGGATAATGTGTCATTGTTGTATATGGATACAGATAGTTTTATATTAGAAATTAAGACAACTGATGTATATGAGGATATGATTGATAATATTGATATATATATATATACAAGTAATTATAGTCAGGTGATGTGTTGTTTTCATCAAAGAATAAAAAGGTTATTGGTAAGTTTAAAGATGAATTGGGTGGGAAGGTCACGAGTGAATTTATAGGATTGAGATGAAAGTCTTATGCTTTATGTATATTGATAATATACATTGAAAGGTGTGATAAGAAGCTAAAGGGAATAAATAAAAATATAATCAAGGAAACAATAACTTAAACATTATTACAACTGTTTAACCTTAAATAAGGAAGGGTACAGAAAAATGAATACAATAAGTAGTTACAGTATAAACATCAATTATATACAGAAGAGATAAATAAGAAAGCATTAGCTGCTTTTGATGATAAAAGATATATTTTAAAGAATGGAATCAATAGTCTCCGCTATGGTTATAAGTATAAGTGTTAAGATATTGGGTTGGGAATTTTAACAGGCTACGCCATCTTTTTACTGATTTATAAATGATAGAACCAAGCAAAACCAAACCAAAGAGTGGAGATGTAATCAGCCTTGGTATTTAAATGGGAAACATAAAGAATGTGAGAAATATCATATAAGTTTATAGAAATAACCGGGGTAATAGTAGATAAAACAAATAAGCGGATAAATTTAATTACAAATAAGTTAGAGGATGTAAAGAAAAAAAATATATCTTGAATGGACTGAAAACTTTGATGGTTATCAATTGAACAATGGAAAAACAATTTACTACAATCTCAAATGATATGTGACTCAGGAGGTGTCAAATAAGAGCATTAAGAGACGTTATCATTTCATTTCTGCTCAACAAAGACACTTATACCAAGAACCAAGTTCCAAGTTATTCTTTGTGAATATACTCGATGGAAATGAATGTTCTAAGAAAATTAAGTTACTCCCAAAGTAGAGCATGGGCAAATATTCGTTGGTTCGCTCTTTGAGTGGATGAAAATATGAAAGGAAGAAGTGCTTAATAAGTAAGTCTCAATCTTTCATAGTCTCAATTTTACATTGCTTGTATGGGAGGGAGGGATAGGTGGGGAGAAAATCAGTCTCAATTTTACATTTGCTTGTATGGCAGGAAGGGGATAGGTGGGGAGAAAATCAGTCTCAATTTTACATTTGCTTGTATGGGAGGGAAGGGGATAGGTGGAGAAAATCAGTCTCAATTTTACATTTGCTTGTATGGGAGGGAAGCGGATAGGTGGGGAGAAAATCAGTCTCAATTTTACAGTTGCTTTTATGGGAGGGAAGGGATAGTGGGAGAAAATCGGTCTCAATTTTACATTTGCTTGTATGGGAGGGAAGGGATAGGTGGGAGAAAATCAGTCTCCTATTTGGGCTTTTGGGGCTTGAGTCAGAAAGTTTTTCCCTTTCCCCCCATTCATTTGAATGGGAGTCCCAGAAACTCTATTTATCATCTACTCATGCCTTTATTGCAAAGACTGGTCATTGTGTGCATGTGACAACAATATCCCAAGCACGTCCACAAGTTTGGCCTGTATGATAGGGTAGCAAGAAGGAAACCATTACTCAAAAAAGCCCACCTTGAGTCCCATTTGACGTGTGCAAAAAACCTCTCCAGATATTCTGAAGTGATTAAATGTGGTAAAAAGTTTTGTGGTCTGATGAAACCAAGATGGAACTTTTTGGCCTTAATGCAAAACGTTACATTTGGCGTAAACCCAACACAGCACGTCACCCAAAGAACACCATCCCTACTGTGAAGCATGGTGGTGGCAGCATCATGTTATGGGGATGTTTCTCATCAGCAGGGATTGGGGCACTTGTCAGGATAGAAGGGAAAATCGATGGAGCAAAATACAGAGAAATCCTGGAGGAAAACCTGCTGCCCTCTGCAAGAAATCTGAAATTGGGATGAAAGTTCACCTTTCAGCATGACAACGACCCGAAGCACACAACCAAAGCTACACTGGAGTGGCTGAGGAACAAAAAGATAAATGTAATTGAGTGGCCCAGTCAGAGCTCAGACTTAAATCCAATCGAAAATCTGTGGCATGACTTGAAGATTGCTGTCCATCAACACTCTCCACACAACTTGATTGAGCTTGAACAGTTTTGTGCAGAAGAATGAGAAAATATTGCCCAAACAAGGTGTGAAAAGTTGGTGGAGACCTGTCCCAACAGACTCACAGCTGCAATTGCTGTCAAAGGTGCTTCTACCAAGTATTAACTCGGGGGGGGGGGGGGGTGGACACTTTATCCAACCAAGATATTCTAGTTTTGTATTTTTCAGTAATTTTCTCAAATTTGTAGAATTTGCTTTTCACTTTGAAATGGTGAGTTATGATATGTAAATAAAGGTGGAAAAAGTCTGAGTTGATACGATTTAATTCCAGGCTATAAGGCAACAAAAGGTGAAAATTTTGAAAGGCACTGTATGCTTGAGATGTGTGTGTCCATGTGCATACATCTTTTGCAAATTATTGTACATATGAAAACATTATTTTCAATGAGCAATGCACATTTGTGTCCCATGCATTGGTCTTATTCTGTTATCTCCAGAGAAGACCAACATACAAACATTCTACTTGTTCATGTGTCTCTCCTTCCAGTTGGACACCCAATGGCTACAGGTCCTCAGTGAGGGCTGGGCCACACCCCTTAAAGGATTTATGAGGGAGCGCGAGTACCTACAGGCACTCCACTTTGGTTGTTTGCTTGACTGTAAGTTGAACCACCTTGGCCTGTTATTAGGGAATAAGCAGAGTTTATTTTGTAAAGTTAGCAAAGCTGACTTTATTCTGTTTCACTGCAAATCATGGTACTGGATGTGCATGTGCATTATATTTCAAATGTCCCTTCTGTATATCATTATACACAAGGATGTTTTTAAATGCTGAACACAAATACAGCCAAGGAGCTGATAGTCCAGGCCCCCACCTTTCAGGTGCTATGAAGAATACATCTGTGTCATATGAAAGCTAAATCTTGAACGTTTTTTGAAATATCTCGTACACAAACCAAGTTACGGAGATGGTTGTCATGGCAACATAATTCAGCCAATCACAGAAGTGATCTGATCAGGTTGAGATAATGTCATGAGGAATAGATGTCTGCAATATGAAAGCTAAATGTTCAACTGTTTTAAAAATATCACATACACAAAAGTACATGGTCAGTCGGAGCTCATTTTAATGTCCCCCGTCTCCAACCTTGTCGGAGGGGCAGGAGACAATATAGATTATAGAACAATATGAAAGCAAAATGAATTGTTTGCTCTTTATCGTCAAAGATGGTTGTTCACATGAAACAAATTAACTACCTGGTGAATGTGTTTATAGTTCAGAAGCTGCTGTCCAGACAGCAACCACACTCCAAGATAGCAAGCAATCCAACCTAATGTCAAGAAGTGTCCAAGAAGACCAGACCACTTTTTTCATGTCGTCAAGGCATGACTTTGTAATTTGTTCAGGGTGCTGATGACAGCTCACCTAGTCTTTACGAAGGACACTGTAGGATCTTTAACATCCACTAATGACTAGTGCTGGGAGTTGAATCCTCCGGCTTCACGTCTAGCCAAGGGAGGGCGCACACATTGATCAATCGGAACACCACGGTGACAGTTGATGGCTGGTTTGAGATTTGTATGCAGGCTAGACAGGTCAAAGGCGAATGCACATCGCTCTGGGCAAACCTTTAAGCCCAAAACAAAATAAATATTGTACTTACAACATTGCCATCCAAACCCCTGCATCATGATTGAGGTGACTCAGGTATAAATCCCATATGTGTTTACAGTCTACTAATGTCATTGTAATTCATGTAAAAGTAAACAGTTGTCGAATCCTCTCTTTGTCCTGCATGTGCTGCATGTATAAGCTCCATCATGAGCTTCAGATAATTGTAAAACGAAAATTCCTTTAACCCAAGCTAGCCAATTAAAAACTTTTTCAGATGGAATTTCCAATCTGTCCATTCCCATCGTTCTTCCCATATCAACGGACGACAAGGAGTTGTTGACAAACACAGAAGCTGTGGCACTTTGGTTCGAAGGTCGCCCTCTTGCCATCCTCAGAAAACCAGAAATCTATTATCATCGAAAAGAAGAGCGTGCTGCGCGTGTTTGGGGCATCGTCAATGTGAAACACCCTTACATTAAGGTGATCCCTTTCTACAGTTAAGCTCTTACTTCATGCCATGTGAGAAAAACTAAAATTGCAACTTAAATATTTGTACTGCTTTCCTGGCACAGTGTATTTTTGAATGGTATAACTTATTTCACTTTCACACTTTGCTGAGCTTTGATTCACATCATTTTTGGACCTATCAAGATGGTGATGGAGAGTGGGGATTGGCTGATGGGAGGTGACCTGGATGTCCTCGAGAGAATACGTTGGGGAGATGGTGTCGATAAGTACCGTCTCACTCCGAAGGAAATTAGAGAAAAGTGCCAGCAAGCCAACGCAGGTATTTTTCCATGCATACCTTTTCATTGGCAGTTTAAACTTAAGTTATCCATCACTACAATGATGCCAACCTGTACAAACACTAGTGTTCTGAGCATTGCTTCCTCATCTTCAGGATGCGCATTCCATTCCCATTCCTTACGTTAATTTGTTTAATGACTCGAATCGTACTTGTCGTTTCTACAATTTGTGCGCGAGAATAAATCCTTTGATCCTTGTTCATCAGAGAATGGAGGAGTACCTGGTACCCCTCTATTCTCTGTACCTAGTACCTCTCTATTTCATGTCAATTGAAAATCTAATGCAGAAGGAGGTTTCGCAGGCTGCACCAAAATTCATATCAGACCCAGCCAGATAATTTTAACCCCTAGCATGCATGCATTGGACCTCTTTCAATTTCAAACGTCCGAGTACACTTTATTACAGTCGTTAGTTCTAAGTATTTATTATGGTTCCCGGAGGGAGGCATTAAGTGTTTAGTCTTGGTGTCCCACCTTACGAAGAATAATTTTTCCATTATTTAACATTTTAATTATTTATTTTTTCAATTTTAAATTGCTGTGTTTCATTATTTAATTTCCCCCCAATTTCTAATTATTTAATTTTTATGTTGTTTTTTTCCACAAATTTTCAGTTTTTTTATTTTCAATTATTTAATTTTCCCATCATTATTATTTTTTATTATTATTATTATGGTTACCAGAGGGAAGCATTAGGTGTCCAGTCTTGATGCCTGTGGTGTCCTGCTTTTTGGAAGAAAACAAAACTTGTTTTTATTATGAGGCAGAATTTCAAGTGATACCAATTGGTTAATATTACGAGTTGGCTGTATTGGTAACCATCAGCGATCTCTGATCACAGCCCTCTAGGTTCAGTATTATTTCAATGTTGATTAAGTTATATTTGATCAATATGGATGCATTTTGAATTAGTTCACCATCGCTGCAGTGGGAAACTAATTGTAAGTCAAATTGGTGGATAGGGATGGTTCTGAGACATGTGTTGGTCCCCATGGGCCTGGAACTGTGGACCAGAACAACACTAAGTTCCTTGACTTTGCAAGAAATCATGGACTAAGGGTGGTTGGTCCATGGTTTCAGTGCCCACAAGCTCATTGTTGGACTTGGTATTCTAACGCTGGTGGTGTGGCAAAGGAGATTGACCATGTGCTCATTGATGGTCGCTGGAGGATGATCCAGAACTGCAGGGTCTGCAGGAGTGCTCAGTTCTTCAATACCGACCACAGGCTTGTGGTAGCAACTCTGAAGTTGCAGCTTAAATCTGGGAGAATGGTACCATCCCAGCCTCGGCTGGATGTTGGCAAGCTCAAGGATAAGAGGATAGCTGAGGAGTTTGTCAACAGGCTGAGGGAGATTTGGGTGGTCTGGGTGCTTTGTGGAATCCTGAAGAGTTGTAAAGTGCCTTCAGGACCACCATCCTTGATGTTGCCAGTTGATGTCTTGGAAATTTCCGGAGGGCGAAGAGGAATTTTGTCTCTCAACGGACACTGGATACCATTGCCCAGAGTCACAGGGACAGGCTTAATGGCAGAGCTGAGCTTTTCAGAGAGTGGAGGTGTAAATGTGCATGTGCACTGAGAGTGGACAAGGAGGCCTATGTGCGAGGAATCTGTGAGGGGGTAGAGCATCACCTGTGGTCAAGTGATTCTCGTCCTGCTTTCAAGGGAATTCACGCATTGCGTTCCTCCAAGCCCATCCCTCGGTGTACTGCAGTCAGAGCGGAGGGTGATGGGCTCTTGACAGAGGAGACCGAAGTGAAGGCGCGCTGGGCCGGTTACTTTGAGCGGCTGTACCAGGCCGATCCACCAGCTGTTGAGTTGGATGTCAGGGGTGTTACTATTCATATTTCTGACCCTCCAATCAACTGTGATCCACCTTCATTTGTGGAAACACAGGCTGCGGTGAACCGGTTGAAATGGGGTAAAGCTCCTGGGATCTGTGGCGTCCATAATGAACTTCGCAAGGCTGGTGGAAATGCTGTACTCATGTCGTTGCATGCAGTTATGTGCTCTGCTGGGAACGCAGGCATCATCCCAACTGACTGGAAGAGGGGCCTTGTTGTCCCTCTCTGGAAAGGGAATGGTGATCGCCAGGACTACAACAACTACAATGGGTGACACTGCTCTCAGTGCCAGGCAAGGTGAACAATAATTCACCAGCGCCCAGAGCAGTCAGGCTTTTACACCAAAGAGGTCAACGATTGACCGTATCCTTGCTCTTTGGGTCCTCACCAAACGCAGATGAGTGTTTCAGCAGGGGGTGCTTGCAGCCTATGTTGATCTATGTAAAGTGTTTGATTCAGTGAAACGGGATGCCCTCTCGAAGATTCTTGGGCTTCGTGGGTGCCACCAAAACTGATCAATCTAATGTCTGAGCTATACTCTGGGTCTGAGAGTGCTGTGAGATGTGGTGGTACCATCTCTAACTCATTTCCAGTTGTTACTGGAATTCATCAGAGGTGTGAACTGGCCCCCACACTTTTCAGTGCTTGTACGGACTGTATTATGGGGAGAATGTCGGAGAGATCAAGCTGCGGTGCATCATTTTGGATCAAGATCTCTGACCTTGATTTCACAGATGATGCAGTCATCTTTGCGGAGATACTGGATATCCTTTTGGGGGCTGTCGAGGTACTGCATGAGGAGTCAGAGCTGCTGGGATTACAGGTTTCCTGGGTCAAAACTAAGATCCAGGCTTTCAATGACATCTTGGATGCTGCTGTCCTGTCTGGATCTGTTTGTGGTGAGGATGTTGAGGTCACGGATAAATTCACTTACCTTGGCAGTGATATTCATACCTCTGCTGGCCCTGAGCCAGAGGTCAAAAGACATCTGGGTCGGGCCTGGGGCATTATGGATTCACTGGATCATGGGGTGTGGTGCTGTCGCTACCTGTGCTGGAGGATGAAAGTCCGAGTCTTCAGGGGCTTGGTGCTTCCATTCTTGCTCTACGGATGTGAGACTTGGACTCTGATCAGGCATCTGAGGCAGAGACTTAATTCCTTTGGTACCAGCTCTCTTCGGAGAATCCTTGGCTATCGCTGGTCGGACTTTGTGTCCAATGAACGGTTGCTGAGAGAGACTCGAATGAGATTTGTTACCTGCATAGTCCGTGAGCATCAGCTGCTGCTGTATGGACACGTGGCTAGTTTTCCTGACGCTGATCCTGCTCACCAGATTCTCTCAGCGAGGGAGCCTCGTGAGTGGAGGAGGTCAATGGGCTGAACACGTGCCTCATGGTTGCAGCAGGTTGATCGGCATCTCAAGGAGATGTGGATGGGCCAGGCATCTGCCTCGGGAATGGCCAAATTGAGGCCCCTGGAGTACCAGCGGAAAGTGGATGCAGCGACGCGCTGCTCTGGCGCATGCTGCCATACCTGGCCTGACCTGACCTGAAGAATAAATGATGTCGATAGAAGCACCGTTCATTTCTTATTTATATCATAACAAATGAACCCAAAAGTAAAATATATTGTTGCGGAAATGATTACTCAGGGTTAATAAATGCTTGATATGGCGTAGTTATTTCCATATTGAATCATCAGAATAAGTGTAAGGTAATTAAATGTGACCACAGACATGCGTCACTCATTCTTACAGTTAGAAGCATCAAACCCACACAATGCAGGACTTGACATCGCACAAACACAGTCGTTGACTTTGGGGGGAGTTACTTCCCAGTGCAGTGTCATCTGGTGGTGGCACTTTTCTCTCCTCAATCAGCGGGCATGATTAGAGAGGAATCTTCCTCCCCAAGGGATGCCAAACCATAGGGTTTGTTTGTGCTATAACCTCCAAATGCTGAGCATGAAGCAAGGAAGCAGGACATACTGTTTTGAAAGCCTTTGATTTAACTCAGCCGGGGTTCAACCTACCGACCTCCCAGACTCAGAGTGGGCACTCAAAAAACAATTTATACTGTGTGTAGGTATGAAGAGTGAAGACATCCTTTCATCATTCTCAAGTTCCTCACTTTCACCATCCATTGACTGAACTCTCATTGTGTTCTCTTCCTGTCTGTCTCTTTATTCCCAGATGCTGTATTCGCATTCCAGCTTCGCAACCCAGTGCATCAGGGTCACTCACTACTTATGGCAGAGACACGGCGCACTATCCAGTCTCGTGGATACTCACGTCCCATGCTGCTTCTACATCCATTGGGTGGCTGGACAAAAGCAGATGATGTCCCATTGCATGTACGCCTGCAACAACACGCTGCCGTGCTTGCAGCAGGAGAAAGAGGGGGAGGCTTGGATGCTGCAACAACACTTCTGGCCGTGTTTCCTTCACCAATGCTTTATGCTGGTCCTACAGAGGTGATAAGGATGAAATAAATGATCTCTGCCAATTAATCTGTTGCATCCCTGTCCATCTGTCACTTTTGAAACATATCTATATCTGGTATATCTTGTTTGCAGTTTCCAACAATGACTCATCTTGAACCTTTCCTTACATTTAGTAGTATATCCAAGAGTTTTTTTTTATTGATGAAAATGTGTGGCCATTTTGAGTAGAGTAAAATCGGCAAGCTTTCTTCTGCAGGTCCAGTGGCACTGCCGTACACGCATGGTCGCAGGAGCAAACTTTTACATTGTGGGCCGTGACCCTGCTGGTATGCCGCATCCAGAACCAGGTCATGGTGATCTCTATGAACCAAGCCACGGTTCTCATGTTCTGACAATGGCACCAGGACTCTTCCGTCTCGAGGTGCTGCCCTTTAAGGTCGCAGCATATGACCGGAAGGCACGGCGTATGGCCTTCTATGAACCAGCGAGGTATAACTTAAGTTGTGATAATTGCTCCTGTTTTCATTAATTAATGGCTCTTGTTTAATGCTCTGGTTCTGTTAAATTCCACTTCATTTTGTCAGGAAGTATAAGCTTGGCTTTGATGACACTTCTTTATTAACACCTCTTATACTTTCCTTAGCTTCTGAATCATAAACCTTAGGCGGCTTGGTGTTGGCTTAACAGTTAAGATGGATGGCTTAAGATCCTCGGGTCTTGAGTTCAAGCCCCTGTCAGGCTGTTGAATTAACATCAGGTAGGATTGACAGCCTGTCATCCTTCAGAGGTTAGCAAAATGAGTACCAACATGTTGGTAACAGGGGGAATTGCATCAGCGGCACAGCTGTGCCCCCAGAAAATGATTGCATTTCGAGGAAATAAATAAACCTTTCACATATGTGCCATAATTTGTATCACAAGATAAATTCACAGCCTGTGATTCAACAAGCCAAATTGCAATTCTTTGTATAATTTTATGGAATATATTGTATATATGAAAAAGTATAAACAGCATTTTGCCTACATGCTCCACTGAACAGTAAACTAGAAGGGCACTCGGTGGAGCACATTCCTTCGCTAGGCTGAACAGTTTTATGTTTTGTATCCCACTGATAGGCCAGATCCACATCCAGACCTGAACCAAAATCTAATCGGCTTGTTGTTGTCACTTAACCAACTCATCCACCAAGTTTGGTCACAATCCATCAATAATTTTTTGAAATGAGCTATGCATCGTTTTGGCCCCGTCTCTCAATACTGAAGAATCACTTTGAAAATTAAATAAATATTGTATCTGCGTCTGGATCCCCACCAAAATTGAATCGATTCGTCCTTGTCCCACACCCAACCTTTCCATAAAGTTTCCCACGAATCCATCCATATTGTTTTGTGATATATATCTTTTTTTGGCCCTATCTCTCAATGGTGAAGAAACATCATAGTGCCCGGATCTGGATATTTACCAAAATCTCGTCAATTCGTCCTCATCACCCACCCAAACTGTCAACCACCAAATATATCCTGCTCACAGACAGACAGGGAGACAGACAAGGCTGAAAACATATTGTCCGTCCACCTTCGATAGTGGAGGTAATTAACAAAACTATTTTAACAAAATGCTTGAAAGAAGGAAAAATCCCCCTAAACTTGGAAGAAATCTGAGCTGGTATTGAGCCACAAAAATAAGATAAGTTTGACCGAAATAATTACCTTCCAAATATCCTTCTCCCCAATACTTGTAAATTGTCCGCAAAAATTATGAATAACAGACTCGGGATTGATCTGCAAAATAACCAGGTCGGGAGCAAGCAGGTGTAAGAAGCGAATACTTCAAATGCACGTTAGTTTTGAGTTAGTTTCTCTGAAAAAGGAGTCCAAATTAGTACTCTGCGAATGACGTTGTTTTGTCCTTGAGCAATTGTTTATAGCCACTTTAAAAATGTTGCAAGACTTGAAAACCACTGATGAAAAATGATCGGTGCTTCAGAAAGCTTAATAAGTCTAACTTTGTTTGACATTTTACAGATTGCTTTGAGGAGGGGGACCATTGCATCTTTCTGTGCCATTCCGACTGGAGTCTAAGGACTGTGAATAATATATATATATATATATATAATATATATATATATTATATATATATATATATCATATATATACAGATGTGTGGTCGAGCGTTAATTTCGATTCATACTGTTTCATCAAAATGATTCTGCATAGAAATAACAGTGAATACGGAAACAAAATAATGTCTGAAATCCATTTTCTACCGGTCATACTATAAACACAGCCCGGCGACAAACACTGCTCGGACACATCTAAAGACAAACTCCTGTCTGGATGCGTCTGGAGACAAACTCCTGTCTGGAGACAAACTCCCGTCCAGACATAAACACCAGCCAGACATAACCACTGTCTGGATATGTCAGAGACGGAGACACAGACAGTCAGACAGACAGACAGAGAGAGGGGAGGGAGAGTGAGAGAGGTGTGGGAGGAGGGTGCTGCAC
This sequence comes from Eptatretus atami, assembly GCA_035128595.1. Classification (NCBI taxonomy): domain Eukaryota; kingdom Metazoa; phylum Chordata; class Myxini; order Myxiniformes; family Myxinidae; genus Eptatretus; species Eptatretus atami. The sequence goes on from CM068957.1 coordinate 123,981,496, forward strand.
TGTATTGGGAGGGGTAGAGCAAGGATGGGACAAGGAGAGAAAGAGAGAAAGAGTAGTGGGTATGGGAGTTAGCAGAGACAATATGTTATGCTTTGTGAACAACACACACACACACACACACACACACACACACACACACACACACACTTTGAGACCTGGGGCGGAAGCATTCAAAACCACCAGCTCATACATGCAGCAACCTTTGCACCCCACCGTTCGGCTCTGTATCTGATTCATACATGCCACAGTCCCCTCAACAGGATGGAAAGATGGGGGACCAGGGGAGGGTTTGGAGAGAGAGATAGAGTGGAGGGGGGAGAGGGGAGGGCCGGGGAGAGAAGAGAGAGAGAGAGAGAGAGAGAGAGAGAGAGAGAGAGAGAGAGAGAGAGAGAGAGAGAGAGAGAGAGGAGGAGAGAGATGTGTGGGATTCCGGCAGATGTGATGACCAATTTATCGTCAATCCAAGAGATGACACACACAGTGATGAATCACTGAGCCAGTGAAACACCGGGAGGACAGTTTTGAGCTGGGTTGGGATTCAAATCCAGGGTGCACAGAGTGAGCATGCGTACCTCTTGGCTTTCCTGCCGTGATGTGGCGATTCTTTACTTCAGAACCGAAAATGTTTATTTTCTCATTGTGATCATATAATTTATTTCGCCTTCCTACCTCCAGTGTAGAACCATGGTATCACAATTGAAAGTTGAAAAACATGCCAAGTGGCTTTACCACGCAATGCACGAAATGTTTGAAGAAACTTTTAAAAGCGAAACGTTAAATTTTTATTTGTGTTTATCTATGCCGAAGTGATGGGTCGTATGATGGAAGAACAAAAAGGGGAAACGTCGTGGAAAATAAAATTTCACATTTTCAGTGAGGCAGCCACCACCTGTTGCACCGCAGAACAACACGTG
>CM068957.1:123982420-123995267 GCA_035128595.1 Eptatretus atami
GCGAGTATCCCTGAACTTTGTTCAAGTCGATCTATATACAGTATTCAGTGACAGTGCGAATATTGTAGAGTGCTGGTTCAAGCACTCCGACGAAGCGGTTGATAAGAAACGGCTCCCTTGGCACGTAATTGGCAATCACCGACCGTCATATTAAACATACACCTCCGAGAGATGCCCAAAATGTCAAATATGTCTGAATTGGACAAATGTATACTTTTCTGAGTCTAAACTGCTTGTAAGTTCGATTCTGGAGCTTAAATTTTGTAATTCTCCTTGGTTTAAGAGATACTCATGGTGATCTTTATCGTTAAGAAATCATTGCGGACTGTTCCAAGTCAAGGCATGGTTGAGCAGGCCAAAAAACATGGCGGCTTCAGACCCCAGCTGAGTTACCCAGGAACGCCTTAAACCCAAGATAGCGAGGTGGTCGAGGATCGCCTGATGAAGGATATAATTAAATAAGGTCGTTAATTATCTTCAAAAGGAGTATTTTAATTCACCCAAACACCCAATTTTCACTCTTGCACTTCCTTGAAGTGTTCTTGGTATGCATGCAAAGTTTCAGGCTGCTACATTTTATGGTTATGGAGGAGACACACAGACACCAACACGTATGCTTTTATGGGAGGGATAAGGGGATTGGTGGGAGAGAAAATCGGTCTCATTTTACATTTGGCTTGTATAGGGAGGAAGGGGATAGGGTGGGTGAGAAAAGTCAGTCTCCTATTTTGGGCTTTTGGGGCTGAGTCAGAAAGTTTTTTTCCTTTCCCCATTATTTGAATGGGAGTCCCGAAACTCTATTTTATCATCTACTCATGCCCTTTATTGCAAAGACTGTCATTGTGTGCATGTGACAACAATATCCAACAACGCCACAAGTTGGCCTTATGATAGGGTACAAAGAAGGAAACCATTACTGCAATTAAAAGCCCACCTTGAGTCCCAGTTTGACGTGTGGCAAAAAGACCGCTCCAGATACCTGAAGTGATGTAAATGTGGTAAAAAGTTTGGGTCTGATAAACCCAAGGATGGAACTTTTTGCGCTTAATGGCAAAACTACATTTGGCGTAAACCGCAACGACAGCACGTCCACCCAAAGAACACATCCTACTGTGAAGCCATGTGGTGGCCAAAAAAGCCATCAAATGTTTATGGGGATGTGTCCATCAGAGGGATGGGGCAGCATTGCAGGATAGAAGGGAAAATCGATGGAGCAAAAATACAGAAGAAATCCTGGAGAAAACGCTGCCTCTGCAAAAACTGAAATTGGGATTGAAAGTTCACCTTTCAAGCATCAACGACCCGAAGCACCACACCAAAGGCACACTGGAGTGGCTGAGGACAAAGAATAATGTATTGAGTGGCTCCCAGTCAGAGCTCAGACTTTAAATCCAATCGAAATCTGTGGCATGACTGTGAAGTGCTGTCCATGCAACACCCTTCCAACAGCTTCGATTGAGCTTGAACAGTTTTTGTTGCAGAAGAATGAGAAAATATTTGCGCAAACAAGGTGTGAAAGTGGATGGAGACCTGTCCCTACAGACCACAGCGTGCAATTGCTGTCAAAGGTGCTTCTACCGAAGTATTAACTCGGGGGGGGGGGGGGGTGGGGGGGGACACTTTATGCCAACCAATGATATTCTAGTTTGTATTTTCAAGTAATTTACTCAAAATTTGTAATGTGCTTTCACCTTTGAATATGTGAGTTATGATATGTAAATAAAGGTGGAAAAAAGTCTGATTGATACGATTATCCAGGCTATAAGCAACAAAAGTAAATTTGAAAGGCACTGTATGCTGGAATGTGTGTGTCCATGTGCAGACAATCTTTGCAAATGTATTGTACATATGAAAACATTATTTTCAATGAGCAAGGTTTTCAAGACATGCAATTTGTGTCCCATGCATTGGTCGTATCTGTTATCATCCAAGAAGACCAACATACAAACTCTACTTGTTCATGTGTCTCTCCTTCCAGTTGGACACCCAATGGCTACAGGTCCTCATGAGGGCTGGGGCCACACCCCTTAAAGGATTTATGAGGGAGCGCGAGTACCTACAGGCACTCCACTTTGGTTGTTTGCTTGACTGTAAGTTGAACCACCTTGGCCTGTTATTAGGGAATAAGCAGAGTTTATTTTGTAAAGTTAGCAAAGCTGACTTTATTCTGTTTCACTGAAATCATGTACTGGATGTGCATGTGCATTATATTCAAATGTCCCTTCTGTATATCATTATACACAGATGTTTTTAAATGCTGAGCATCAAATACAGCCAAGGAGCTGATAGTCAGGCCCCACCTTTCAGGTGGTATGAAGAATAACATCTGTGTCATATAAAGCTAAATCTGAACGTTTTTTGAAATATTCTGTACACAAACCAAGTTACGGAGATGGTTGTCATGGCAACATAATTCAGCCAATCACAGAAGTGATCTGATCAGGTTGAGATAATGTCATGAGGAATAGATGTCTGCAATATGAAAGCTAAATGTTCAACTGTTTTAAAAATATCACATACACAAAAGTACATGGTCAGTCGGAGCTCATTTTAATGTCCCCGTCTCCAACCTTGTCGGAGGGGCAGGAGACAATAAGATTATAGAACAAATATGAAAGCAAAATGAATTGTTTGCTCTTTATCGTCAAAGATGGTTGTTCACATGAAACAATTAACTACCTGGTGAATGTGTTTAAGTTCAGAAGCTGCTGTCCAACAGCAACCACACTCCAAGATAGCAAGCAATCCAACCTAATGTCAAGAAGTGTCCAAGAAGACAGAACCTTTTTCATGTCGTCAAGCATGACTTTGTAATTTGTTCAGGTGCTGATGACAGCTCACCTAGTCTTTACGAAGGACACTGTAGGATCTTTAACATCCACTAATGACTAGTGCTGGGAGTTGAATCCTCCGGCTTCACGTTAGCCAAGGGAGGGCGCACACATTGATCAATCGAACACCAACGGTGACAGTTGATGGCTGGTTTGAGATTTGTATGCAGGCTAGACAGGTCAAGGCGAATGCACATCGCTCTGGGCAAACCTTTTAAGCCCAAAACAAAATAAATATTGTACTTAACAACATTGCCATCCAACCCCTGCATACATGATTGAGGTGACTCAGGTATAAATCCCATATGTGTTACAGTCACTAATGTCATTGTAATTCATGTAAAAGTAAACAGTTGTCGAATCCTCTCTTTGTCCTGCATGTGCTGCATGTATAAGCCATCATGAGCTTCAGAATATTGTAAAACGAAATTTCCTTTAACCAAGCTAGCCAATTAAAAACTTTTTCAGATGGAATTTCCAATCTGTTCCATTCCCATCGTTCTTCCCATATCAACGGACGACAAGGAGTTGTTGACAAACACAGAAGCTGTGGCACTTTGGTTCGAAGGTCGCCCTCTTGGCATCCTCAGAACACAGAAAATCTATTATCATCGAAAAGAAGAGCGGCTTGGCGTGTTTGGGGCATCGTCAATGTGAAACACCCTTAACATTAAGGTGATCCTTTCTACAGTTAAGCTCTTACTCATGCCATGTGAGAAAACTAAAATTGCAACTTAAATATTTGTACTGCTTCCTGGCACAGTGTATTTTTGAATGGTATAACTTATTTCACTTTCACCATTTGCTGAGCTTTGATTCACATCATTTTTGGACCTATCAAGATGTGATGGAGAGTGGGGATTGGCTGATGGGAGGTGACCTGGATGTCCTCGAGAGATAGTTGGGGAGATGGTGTCGATAAGTACCGTCTCACTCCGAAGGAAATTAGAGAAAAGTGCCAGCAAGCCAACGCAGGTATTTTTCCATGCATACCTTTTCATTTGGCAGTATAAACTTAACTTGTCCATCACGACAATGATGCCAACTGTACAAACACTAGTGTTCTGAGCATTGCTTCCTCATGTTGAAGGATGCGCATTCCATTCCCATTCCTTACGTTAATTGTTTATGACTCGAATCGTACTTGTCGTTTCTACAATTTGTGCGCGAGAATAAATCTTTGATCCTTGTTCATCAGAGAATGGAGGAGTACCTGGTACCCTCTATCTCTGTACCTAGTACCTCTCTATTTCATGTCAATTGAAAATCTAATGCAGAAGGAGGTTTCGCAGGCTGCACCAAAATTCATATCAGACCCAGCCAGATAATTAACCCCTAGCATGCATGCATGGACCTTTTCAATTTCCAAACGTCGAGTACACTTTATTACAGTCGTTAGTTCTAAGTATTTATTATGGTTCCCGGAGGGAGGCATTAAGTGTTTAGTCTTGGTGTCCCACCTTACGAAGAATAATTTTTCAATTATTTAACATTTAATTATTTATTTTTTAATTTAAATTGCTGTGTTTCATTATTTAATTTCCCCCCAATTTCTAATTATTTAATTTTATGTTGTTTTTTCACAAATTTTCAGTTTTTTTATTTTCAATTATTTAATTTTCATCATTATTTTTTTTATTATTATTATTATGGTTACCAGAGGGAAGCATTAGGTGTCCAGTCTTGATGCCTGTGGTGTCCTGCTTTTTGGAAAGAAACAAAACTTGTTTTTTATTATGAGGCAGAATTTCAAGTGATACCAATTGGTTAATATTACGATTGGCTGTATTGGTAACCATCAGCGATCTCTGTCACAGCCCTCTGAGTTCAGTAATTATCATGTTGATTAAGTTATATTTGATCAATATGGATGCATTTGAATTAGTTCACCATTCGCTGCAGTGGGAAACTAATTGTAAGTCAAATTGGTGGATAGGGATGGTTCTGAGACATGTGTTGGTCCCCATGGCCTGGAACTGTGGACCAGAACAACAACTAAGTTCCTGACTTTGCAAGAAATCAATGGACTAAGGGTGGTTGGTCCATGGTTTCAGTGCCCACAAGCTCATTGTTGGACTGGTATTCTAACGCTGGTGGTGTGGCAAAGGAGATTGACCATGTGCTCATTGATGGTCGTGGAGGATGATCCAGAACTGCAGGGTCTGCAGGAGTGCTCAGTTCTTCAATACCGACCACAGGCTTGTGGTAGCAACTCTGAAGTTGCAGCTTAAATCTGGAAGAATGGTACCATCCCAGCCTCGGCTGGATGTTTGGCAAGCTCAAGGATAAGAGGATTAGCTGAGGAGTTTGTCAACAGGCTGAGGGAGATTTGGGTGGTCTGGGTGCTTGTGGAATCCTAAGAGTTGTAAAGTGCCTTCAGGACCACATCCTTGATGTTTGCAGTTGATGTCTTGGAAATTTCCGGAGGGCGAAGAGGAATTTTGTCTCTCAACGGACACTGGATACCATTGCCAGAGTCACAGGGACAGGCTTAATGGCAGAGCTGAGCTTTTCAGAGAGTGAGGTTGTAAATGTGCATGTGCACTGAGAGTGGACAAGGAGGCCTATGTGCGAGGAATCTGTGAGGGGGTAGAGCATCACCTGTGGTCAAGTGATTCTCGTCCTGCTTTCAAGGAATTCACGCATTGCGTTCCTCCAAGCCCATCCCTGCGTGTACTGCAGTCAGCGGAGGGTGATGTGGGCTCTGACAGAGGAGACCGAGATGAAGGCGCGCTGGGCCGGTTACTTTGAGCGGCTGTACCAGGCGCGATCCACAGCTGTTGAGTTGGATGTCAGGGGTGTTACTATTCATATTTCTGACCCTCCAATAACTGTGATCCACCTTCATTTGTGGAAACACAGGCTGCGGTGAACCGTTGAAATGGGGTAAAGCTCCTGGGATCTGTGGCGTCCATAATGAACTTCGCAAGGCTGGTGGAAATGCTGTACTCATGTCGTTGCATGCAGTTTGTGCTCTGCTGGGACGCAGGCATCATCCCAACTGACTGGAAGAGGGCCTTGTTGTCCTCTCTGGAAAGGGAATGGTGATCGCCAGGACTACAACAACTACAATGGGTGACACTGCTCTAGTGCCAGCAAGGTGAACAATAAATTCACCAGCGCCCAGAGCAGTCAGGCTTTACACCAAAGAGGTCAACGATTGACCGTATCCTTGCTCTTTGGGTCCTCACCAAACGCAGATGAGTTTTCGCAGGGGGTGCTTGCAGCCTATGTTGATCTATGTAAAGTGTTTGATTCAGTGAAACGGGATGCCCTCTCGAAGATTCTTGGCTTCGTAGGTGCCACCAAAACTGATCAATCTAATGTCTGAGCTATACTCTGGGTCTGAGAGTGCTGTGAGATGTGGTGGTACCATCTCTAACTCATTTCCAGTTGTTACTGGAATTCATCAGAGGTGTGAACTGGCCCCCACACTTTTCAGTGCTTGTACGGACTGTATTATGGGGAGATGTCGGAGAGATCAAGCTGCGGTGCATCATTTTGGATCAAGATCTCTGACCTTGATTTCACAGATGATGCAGTCATCTTTGCGGAGATACTGGATATACTTTTGGGGCCGTCGAGGTACTGCATGAGGAGTCAGAGCTGCTGGGATTACAGGTTTCCTGGGTCAAAACTAAGATCCAGGCTTTCAATGACATCTTGGATGCTGCTGTCCTGTCTGGATCTGTTTGTGGTGAGGATGTTGAGGTCACGGATAAATTCACTTACCTTGGCAGTGATATTCATACCTCTGCTGGCCCTGAGCCAGAGGTCAAAAGACGTCTGGGTCAGGCCTGGGGCATTATGGATTCACTGGATCATGGGGTGTGGTGCTGTCGCTACCTGTGCTGGAGGATGAAAGTCCGAGTCTTCAGGGCTTGGTGCTTCCATTCTTGCTCTACGGATGTGAGACTTGGACTCTGATCAGGCATCTGAGGCAAGAGACTTAATTCCTTTGTACCAGCTCTCTTCGGAGAATCCTTGGCTATCGCTGGTCGGCTTTGTGGTCCAATGAACGGTTGCTGAGAGAGACTCGAATGAGATTTGTTACCTGCATAGTCCGTGAGCATCAGCTGCGGCTGCATGGACACATGGCTAGTTTTCCTGACGCTGATCCTGCTCACCAGATTCTCTCAGCGAGGGAGCCTCGTGAGTGGAGGAGGTCAATGGGCTGAACACGTGCCTCATGGTTGCAGCAGGTTGATCGGCATCTCAAGGAGATGTGGATGGGCCAGGCATCTGCCTCGGGAATGGCCAAATTGAGGCCCCTGGAGTACAAGCGGAAAGTGGATGCAGCGACGCGCTGCTCTGGCGCATGCTGCCATACCTGGCCTGACCTGACCTGAAGAATAAATGATGTCGATAGAAGCACCGTTCATTTCTTATTTATATCATAACAAATGAACCCTAAAGTAAAATATATTGTTGCGGAAAGATTACTCAGGGTTAATAAATGCTTGATATGGCGTAGTTATTTCCATATTGAATCATCAGAATAAGTGTAAGGTAATTAAATGTGACCACAGACATGCGTCACTCATTCTTACAGTTAGAAGCATCAAACCCACACAATGCAGGACTTGACATCGCACAAACACAGTCGTTGACTTTGGGGGGAGTTACTTCCCAGTGCAGTGTCATCTGGTGGTGGCACTTTTCTCTCCTCAATCAGCGGGCATGATTAGAGAGGAATCTTCCTCCCCAAGGGATGCCAAACCATAGGGTTTGTTTGTGCTATAACCTCCAAATGCTGAGCATGAAGCAAGGAAGCAGGACATACTGTTTTGAAAGCCTTTGATTTAACTCAGCCGGGGTCAACCTACCGACCTCCCAGACTCAGAGTGGGCACTCAAAAACAATTTATACTGTGTGTAGGTATGAAAGTGAAGACATCCTTTCATCATTCTCAAGTTCCTCACTTTCACCATCCATTGACTGAACTCTCATTGTGTTCTCTTCCTGTCTGTCTCTTTATTCCCAGATGCTGTATTCGCATTCCAGCTTCGCAACCCAGTGCATCAGGGTCACTCACTACTTATGGCAGAGACACGGCGCACTATCCAGTCTCGTGGATACTCACGTCCCATGCTGCTTCTACATCCATTGGGTGGCTGGACAAAAGCAGATGATGTCCCATTGCATGTACGCCTGCAACAACACGCTGCCGTGCTTGCAGCAGGAGAAAGAGGGGAGGCTTGATGCTTGCAACAACACTTCTGGCCGTGTTTCCTTCACCAATGCTTTATGCTGGTCCTACAGAGGTGATAAGGATGAAATAAATGATCTCTGCCAATTAATCTGTTGCATCCCTGTCCATCTGTCACTTTTGAAAACATATCTATATCTGGTATATCTTGTTTGCAGTTTCAACAATGACTCATCTTGAACCTTCCTTACATTTAGTAGTATATCCAAGAGTTTTTTTTTATTGATGAAAATGTGTGGCCATTTTGAGTAGAGTAAAATCGGCAAGCTTTCTTCTGCAGGTCCAGTGGCACTGCCGTACACGCATGGTCGCAGGAGCAAACTTTTACATTGTGGCCCGTGACCCTGCTGGTATGCCGCATCCAGAACCAGTCTATGGTGATCTCTATGACCAAGCCACGGTTCTCATGTTCTGACAATGGCACCAGGACTTTCCGTCTCGAGGTGCTGCCCTTTAAGGTCGCAGCATATGACCGGAAGGCACGGCGTATGGCCTTCTATGAACCAGCGAGGTATAACTTAAGTTGTGATAATTGCTCCTGTTTTCATTAATTAATGGCTCTTGTTTAATGCCTCTGGTTCTGTAAATTCCACTTCATTTTGTCAGGAAGTATAAGCTTGGCTTTGATGACACTTCTTTATTAACACCTCTATACTTTCCTTAGCTTCTGAATCATAAACTTAGGCGGCTTGGTGTTGGCTTAACAGTTAAGATGGATGCTTAAGATCCTCGGGTCTTGAGTTCAAGCCCCTGTCAGGCTGTTGAATTAACATCAGGTAGGATTGACAGCCTGTCATCCTTCAGAGGTTAGCAAAATGAGTACCAACATGTTGGTAACAGGGGAATTGCATCAGCGGCACAGCTGTGCCCCAGAAAATGATTGCATTTCGAGGAATAAATAAACCTTTCACATATTGCCATAATTTGTATCACAAGATAAATTCACAGCCTGTGATTCAACAAGCCAAATTGCAATTCTTTGTATAATTTTATGGAATATATTGTATATATGAAAAAGTATAAACAGCATTTTGCCTACATGCTCCACTGAACAGTAAACTAGAAGGGCACTCGGTGAGCACATTCCTTCGCTAGCTGAACAGTTTTATGTTTTGTATCCCACTGATAGGCCAGATCCACATCCAGACCTGAACCAAAATCTAATCGGCTTCTTGTTGTCACTTAACCAACTCATCCACCAAGTTTGGTCACAATCCATCAATAATTTTGAATGAGTATGCATCTTGTTTGGCCCCGTCTCTCAATACTGAAGAATCACTTTGAAATATAATAAATATTGTATCTGCGTCTGGATCCCCACCAAAATTGAATCGATTCGTCCTTGTCCCACACCCAACCTTTCCATAAAGTTTCCCACGATCCATCCATATTGTTTTGTGATATATATCTTTTTTTGGCCCTATCTCTCAATGGTGAAGAAACATCATAGTGCCCGGATCTGGATATTTACCAAAATCTCGTCAATTCGTCCTCATCACCCACCCAAACTGTCAACCACCAAATATATCCTGCTCACAGACAGACAGGGAGACAGACAAGGCTGAAAAATATTGTCCGTCCACCTTCGATAGTGGAGGTAATTAACAAAACTATTTTAACAAAATGCTTGAAAGAGGAAAAATCCCCTAAACTTGGAAGAAATCTGAGCTGGTATTGAGCCACAAAAATAAGATAAGTTTGACCGAAATAATTACCTTCCAAATATCCTTCTCCCAATACTTGTAAATTGTCCGCAAAAATTATGAATAACAGACTCGGGATTGATCTGCAAAATACCAGGTCGGGAGCAAGCAGGTGTAAGAAGCGAATACTTCAAATGCACGTTAGTTTTGAGTTAGTTTCTCTGAAAAAGGAGTCCAAATTAGTACTCTGCGAAATGACGTTGTTTTGTCCTTGAGCAATTGTTTATAGCCACTTTAAAATGTTGCAAGACTTGAAAACCACTGATGAAAAATGATCGGTGCTTCAGAAAGCTTATAAGTCTAACTTTGTTTGACATTTTACAGATTGCTTTGAGGAGGGGGACCATTGCATCTTTCTGTGCCATTCCGACTGGAGTCTAAGGACTGTGAATAATATATATATATATATATAATATATATATTATATATTAATATATATATATATATATATATTACATATATATACAGATGTGTGGTCGGCGTTAATTTCGATTCATACTGTTTCATCAAAATGATTCTGCATAGAATAACAGTGAATACGGAAACAAAATAATGTCTGAAATCCATTTTCTACCGGTCATACTATAAACACAGCCCGGCGACAAACACTGCTCGGACACATCTAAAGACAACTCCTGTCTGGATGCGTCTGGAGACAAACTCCTGTCTGGAGACAAACTCCCGTCCAGACATAAAACACCAGCCAGACTAAACCACTGTCTGGATATGTCCAGAGACGGAGACACAGACAGTCAGACAGACAGACAGAGAGAGGGGAGGGAGAGTGAGAGAGGTGTGGGAGGAGGGTGCTGCACTGTATTGGGAGGGGGTAGAGCAAGGATGGGACAAGGAGAGAAAGAGAGAAAGATAGTGGGGGTATGGGAGTTAGCAGAGACAATATGTTATGCTTTGTGAACAACACACACCACACACACACACACACACACACACACACACACACACACTTTGAGACCTGGGGCGGAAGCATTCAAAACCACCAGCTCATACATGCAGCAACCTTTGCACCCCACCGTTCGGCTCTGTATCTGATTCATACATGCCACAGTCCCCTCAACAGGATGGAAAGATGGGGGACCAGGGGGAGGGTTTGGAGAGAGAGATAGAGTGGAGGGGGGAGAGGGGAGGCCGGGGAGAGAAGAGAGAGAGAGAGAGAGAGAGAGAGAGAGAGAGAGAGAGAGAGAGAGAGAGAGAGAGAGAGAGAGATGTGTGGGATTCCGGCAGATGTGGACCAATTTATCGTCAATCCAAGAGATGACACACACAGTGATGAATCACTGAGCCAGTGAAACACCGGGAGGACAGTTTTGAGCTGGTTGGGATTCAAATCCAGGGTGACAAGAGTGAGCATGCGTACCTCTTGGCTTTCCTGCCGTGATGTGGCGATTCTTTACTTCAGAACCGAAAATGTTTATTTTCTCATTGTGATCATATAATTTATTTCGCTTCCTACCTCCAGTGTAGAACCATGGTATCACAATTGAAAGTTGAAAAACATGCCAAGTGGCTTTACCACGCAATGCACGAAATGTTTGAAGAAACTTTTAAAAGCGAAACGTTAAATTTTTATTTGTGTTTATCTATGCCGAAGTGATGGGTCGTATGATGGAAGAACAAAAAGGGGAAACGTCGTGGAAAATAAAATTTCACATTTTCAGTGAGGCAGCCACCACCTGTTGCACCGCAGAACAACACGTGGCCAACGCAGGCGAGTATCCCTGAACTTTGTTCAAGTCGATCTATATACAGTATTCAGTGACAGTGCGAATATTGTAGAGTGCTGGTTCAAGCACTCCGACGAAGCGGTTGATAAGAAACGGCTCCCTTGGCACGTAATTGGCAATCACCGACCGTCATATTAAACATACACCTCCGAGAGATGCCCAAAATGTCAAATATGTCTGAATTGGACAAATGTATACTTTTCTGAGTCTAAACTGCTTGTAAGTTCGATTCTGGAGCTTAAATTTTGTAATTCTCCTTGGTTTAAGAGATACTCATGGTGATCTTTTCGTTAAGAAATCATTGCGGACTGTTCCAAGTCAAGGCATGGTTGAGCAGGCCAAAAAACATGGCGGCTTCAGACCCAGCGAGGTTACCCAGGAAACGCCTTAAGACCCAGATAGCGAGGTGGTCGAGGATCGCCTGATGAAGGATATAATTAAATAAGGTCGTTAATTTATCTTCAAAAGGAGTATTTTAATTCACCCAAACACCCCAATTTTCACTCTTGCACTTCCTTGAAGTGTTCTTGGTATGCATGCAAAGTTTCAGGCTGCTACATTTTATGTATGGAGGAGACACACACAGACACCAACACGCAAGCGCTCACACACAAACACACACACACACACACATAACACACACACACACTGACATTTATTAGTAGAAATATAACATATAATATATAATATATAATATTATATATAATATATATATATTTACAAGCCGGTAGGCGGCGATGGGTCGCCGAGCATGGAAACTATAAGATATAGAGCAAATGGATGTCATATAGCGGATAGGGAATCACCTTAAGATTATGCATATCAAATCTCATCCAGTTCCATCTACTGATAACTACTCGGTATCCATTTGAATGAAAAGTACCGAAAATACGTTTTGAAATTGGAAATCCCAAGGTTCGAGGGGTGCTGTGGGTGAACAAAGATCTAAATTGAAAATCCAGCTCGATCGTTTGTGCACAATGTATTCCAGACGATTAGTGTGAATTTTCATGACCATCCGACCATAACCCTAGGAGGAGTAGCATTTGTGCGAAGGCACCTCCAGCTCTCGCATATTATCGATTTTTGCACGAATTGACCTTTACCCCTGACCTAAGCGAAATCGGTCAATATGTCCTGAGGCAAAGTTGTAGTACTCATTGAGTACCATGAACCTGCAAAGTTTCATTCGTATCGATGCACTCACCTGGTCGCTAGGGGGCCTTCAATTTTCGCCAATTTTCGCGCATACCCTAATTGTAGGGGCGCGCTGCGGTAAAGTATTCTATATATCACAAAAACCGGAATATATTTGATAGAGCATCACCTGTCGATCATTAGTGCCAAATTTCATAACCCTAA
>CM068957.1:124002793-124017800 GCA_035128595.1 Eptatretus atami
AAATGCATGTGGTGGCGCCGTCTAGTAAGTAGACTTGTTTAAGTGACTGTGTGTGCGAATAAAACGCTTTTTTTGGTGGTAATTCTTTTATCTGCTTGCTTTGACTGTACATACGTGCATGATTCATTGCTGTGACTAAATACGTGCAAATGTCCTAATAAATGTGATTATTGAACTGTTCCCGTTCGTTGCGTCCTATTCCCTGTTTTGAAAGTGCCATCTGCATCACGGAAGAAATTGGTAGAGGGGTGTAAGCACCCGGTAAACAGAATCGCATCCGTCGAGGTCGGCGATAACACCGCTCGGTTATCACTGTAGCACGGAACGGACCGCTTAAGCGGTTCGTGTCCTAGGCCGACCTGCGGCGAGGTACGATCGCCCGGTCGACTACTCGCGCAGGTATTAGGTGGGTCGAATTTGGCGAGCAACCCTATCCTGCGCGGGTGGGCAATTGGCACGATAGTGGTGAGGTTAAACCCCCACCCGTGACTAGCTCCTGGCGGTAGTTCCAAGGAGGGTCACGACTGAATTGTCGACCGGTGGGCGACGCGGTCACGATTCGAGTTACGCGGCCGATCGCACGCCGGCGGGCGCGAATTCGTAACAATATATATACATACATGCATACATACATACAAACATACTGTGTAATTGAGTCTTCCACATTTTCTTCCACCCTTCCAGACATGAAGACTTTGACTTCATCTCCGGTACAAAAATGCGACAAATGGCACGAACTGGGGAGACACCTCCAGAAGGATTCATGGTTCCTGAAGCCTGGACTATAATAGCACAATATTACAAGTCTCAGGGCCAGTAAAGCGTCGGAATCAAAATTCAATGCATTATGCACTCTAAAATGCCTGATTTATGTGATTATTTGTTTCTTTTACTCTCTTCTGTTTTTAAATTGAGTGTGCCATCCAACATTTCTCTGGTTTCTTTCTTTTCCACAAAATAATGACAAATGTTAACAAGCACAAATATGTAAGATATGTTATCTACTTCAGAGACGACACCAACTCTGTTTTGTCACTGTTTCACCTTTATTAAGATATCAATGAATGAAATAAAACTTATTGTCAAGTTTGCTGAGGTCTGTTTCACAATATAATGACATTATTGAATTTCAGGTGCAAAATATCAAAAAAAAATATATAAATCACTCATTGCACCACACATCACTGATGGATTTTTGGAAGATACTTCACTTAACTCACTCTAGAGGAATAGAAACAAACTACACAGGTTTACTCATCTTGTTGATGTTAATACATGTTTGAAAATGCGTTTTAATACATAAATAACGCAATAGAAAAACAATGCAGACATTAATTATTTTAATGTAGAAACAGTATGTTCATTTGGAAATCTTCGAGACGATAGATATGATTGTTTTATGTATAACATAAGGACCACAGTTTACCAGCAAATAGTTAAATAAGGACTAATCTCTGCATTCTAGTGTTAAATAGGAAGGGTTGGCATACTTTATATTCTCGTGTTGTTTTTAATTTCATTCGAGTGTTGTTTCATTCGAGTGTTGTTTCATTCTAGTGTTGTTTCATTCTAGTGTTGGCATACGATTTCCTAACCATATCAGTCAGTCTCGTCTGTTTCTAAAGGACTTTCGTGCACCATGTTCTGACATGTATCTCCACACCCACACATGTCTGTACATGCCAACTAATTGTTGGTGCACCCACATGACTTTTTTGCAATCTGTCTTAGTTATATTTATAAAGCTCGAGCAGTGCTTCAAGCTGGAGCATTGATGCAATAGACTGGCTTGAGTCGATCATCCATTAGCTTCCATTAGTAGCCTGTAGGTGATGGAAGTTGTGGACGAGGCTTTTGTGAAGATTTCCAGACGAGAGCCATATAATGACCTCTACATGTGTGTGGAGTTAATGTTCCCAAAGTTGGAGGCAGTTGTTGGCCTTCTTTTCCCTTCTGTGCAAATAATTCCCACCTTATGTCTCTAACTACAGTTAGACTGATATCACCAGCCCTGTAAAATAAACACAGACAACACTCCATTTGGCCAAAGATCCAATTTAGCAGCTCATTAGTTAGTCTTAATTTAGCAAATGCATCCAATATATCATCAGCTTGCAGAAATGCTTTTATACATGGCTTTACACACCTTTTCCAGCAAATGATCCAGTGTTGTCTGTTCCCTTGAAAGCATACCACCCTATGAAAGATTCAGCTCTCTTGCTTCAAGTCCTCAGGTAGCTGTCTTGGATGTGTATTCTCTCATCCTTCTTTCTAAGTAGAGTTGTTGACTTTGGAAGCGAGTAGAGAACTGTTAGGGGAACAAACATGTCTGGAAATACCAAAAAACATGAAGAGTAGATGGTAGCTCCTTCTACATTCCATCAAATGTATTGACGGTAAATAACAAGTTGGTCTCCTTTTTCAAGATTGTGTTGCTCGGCTGGCATACTTGCGACCTCAGACAGGGACGAATTGGCTTTCATTGTTGGGTGATGCATGATTACCCAGTTTTTGAGACTTGCCCTGTTCATAACTGATGAGCTGGTCTGATTGGTACTCAGTGAGCTCTGCTTTAGTACTGATATGCAAAATAAAGTTTTTAAGGTTCTTGATTTCAGTATTTTCATTGATATGATAATGGATTGGTGTTGTCTTGGATGTTGTGTTGTCATACGTCATTTATTTGTGAGCCTGAGAGATACTGGTCAAAAACAACCCTGATTTTGTCCCAAAACCTCACTGTTTTGTGTACTATTCTAGAGGAAACAAACATTACCAATGCTTTTTGCCACAAATTCTCACGGTTTTCAATATCACTGCAAACATTGCTCGGGGTAACGGCAAGTGTCACAAGATTAAACATGTCACTTTTCAAAAATAGGTTACCATGGTTAGCGAGGACTTTGACAATGTTTGCTGTATTTTCGATCATCTTTCTTCTCTTTCCTCCAACAAGCTCATGATGGAGTGAGCTTGCCTTTCTGGTTGCAATTCCTATGTCGTCTTTCAATTCTTGTACAACTCTACAAAGTGTTGGAGCTTTCATGAAGAACTCCAGAGCATGCTCATTGCTTAGGATGCCAATGAAACCTCCTTTGATCATCATCTTCTCGTATTCTTGCTCAATAGCATGGTCTCGATCTATTGCTGAAAATGGAATGCTGCATTTAGTAATGGAAAAATTGCCATCATGAGAATATGTCATGCTTTATACCACCCGTCGCTTCGCTGATGGTAATACTAAAGGGGGTAGGGAGAAAAAGAGGGAAGAGGGAGAGAGGGGTAGGGGAGAGAGAGAGCGGGGAGATTGAAGAGGTGGAGGGGAAAGGAGAGAGGAGGGAGGGTGAGCGAGGAGGGTGGGGGAAGGGAAAACAGTGGAGGTGAGAGGAAGGGAAGGCAGACGTATGGTGGAGCATTTATTACGATTTGTACCGTTTCATCAAAATTATTCTGCATCAAATAACGGTAAAGATGGAAACAAAATAATGTCTGAAATCCATTTTCTAGGAGTCATACTGTAAACACAGTCCGGAGACAAACTCCCATCCAGACATAAATATTGCCTGGACGCATCTGGAGCCAAGCTGGCCAGAGACAAACACCGCTTGGACACGCCTGGAGACAAACTCCTGTCTGGACATAAACACTACCCGGATATGTCCAGAGAGAGAGAGAGAACGAGAGAGAGAGATGGGGGTAGGAGCGTAAGCAGAGATAATATGTCATGCTTTATGAACAACACACAAAAACACACACACACACACCTCATCCATTTATCATAGATAAAGCTTCCAGTGAAAGTTCTAGGGGTCACAGCAAATGGTTAACATGTTCTTCCATTTTAGCCAAATGAAGCTTCCAGTGAGATGTTCGTATCACAGCAGTAAACATGAACAACACCTCTACCTGATACATGTAGTTTGTGAGAAACTTCTCGATGCTTTTGCCGGTGATGTGGAGCAACTTGAAAAGTTAACGCACTGGCCTTTTGAAACCCTGGAGGGAAGAGTGTGATTGAAAAGCCTCATGAAGGCAGTTCCACAAACGGGAGAAAGGAGGAGAAAAGGAGAGAAAGACCATGACACACATAACAAAGGGAACAGCAGGATAAAGGGGAAACGACAACAGCAGGGCAGAGGGGGAAGGTAGCCACGGACAAACAAGGGATGCAGTAAATGATAAGCTGTTAGGGGAGAACGCAAGGGGTGGACAAGATGGATACATCAGCAAAATTTTGGGAGGGGTGGGGTGGTTTAACCAGTGCAGAAAAGATCATGCTTTGGATGGGAGATGACCTCAGATGGTTGTGAACAGCTGTCTTGAAGACTGGGAGAGAAGAATGAGATCGAAGAGTGTGGAAGGTGGTTCCACAGGCGGGAAAAGAGAGGAATAAATGAGTTGAGGTGAGCAATGTTTCAGGATTTAGGCAGTTTCACTAGGAGTGGGTTTCTGGTGGACCACGTGTGTTCTGCAAATACTTGGGGGGGGAGGGGGGACAGAGCATTGAGAGGGCAGAGGGTGCAAGACCATAAATGAGGCAGAAGAAGACAGAGACCACCAACTGTCGGCAATAGCAAAGTTGAGCTCTCTCTCAGTTGAGTTGAGTCGAGTCGAGAAGATGAAGATGGTGAAGCTCTCTCAGTCCTCCGAACCTCCCAAGGAACTCCATTATGCACACATTCCTTCAGTAACCCCCTCCTGGTTAAACTTCCAAAATCCAGACTGACTGCTCACCTCCACTCATTCGTTCCTCTTTTCTCCCTCCTGAGGAACAAACTTCCACATTCTCTTCAATTTCATTCTTCCCTTCAGGTCTTCAATGCAGCTGTTCACCACCATCTCAGATCGTCCCCAATCCAAAACCATGATCATTTCTTCCCTTGTTAACCCCACCCCAATCCCTCATCCTTCCAAATTTCCAGTTTTCCCTCCTAAGAGTTTCCTTCTGTATCCATCTTATCCACCCTACGCATTCTCTCCTGTTCCTCATTCCTCCCCACACTCATTGTTTGTCCAAGTCTGTGTCTATCTTGGCATTTAACTCTGCTGTTGGTGTTTCCTCCCTCTCTCAATGGTTCCTTTTGTCCTGTTGTGTGTGTCCTGATGCAATCAGTGTGCTAATTCTAGCTCTTCCATGAGCCTCGACTATGCATACAAAAAAAAAAGATAAAAATAAAGATCAGAGATGAACACACTATATCATCAATATCATTGCACCTTACATACAGTGTCCGTGCTGCCAAAGCAGTCTCTTGACAAAGGTGATGTCTGGTGTTTTGGTGATGGTGGGTGATTTAGTTCTCCTTAAGTGGTTTGTTGCCTGCCTTCCCAATGATGATTCACCCTGTGAAACACTGGGATGACAGTATATAGCAGGGTTGGGATTCAAACCCAGGTTTGACGGCTTTGGGGTGAGTGTGTGTACCTCTGTCTAGACCATCCTGCCAGTCCCTTGAGATGATATGGAAAAGTAAAGTTTTTGTTTGTAATCAAAATGAACAGGAAATAAGAAATTATACAGAACAAAGAAGGAACTAGATATCTGCGATGACAAAGCAATCACCAAGGGTAAACCTCCCTGACCTTACCCTTGCCGATCGCCTGCGACTTACCCTTGTCCCGTGATCCAATGATGGCCGTATTTTTTTTTCGGATCACCATATGACCTTGAACTTCAACATTTATCGATAGAGTGTAAATTAAGAAAATGTGTCACCATCTTCAATCTTTCCGTAAAACTCAACACCATGAAAATAGGAGGAGAATTATTCAAGTTATGATCAAAAAGGTGTTTTTTGTTAATTAGGACACAATCCAAAAAAAGTAGGTCAAGCCCACAAATCAAATGTGAGGTGCACAACTTCAGTCCAGATATGCTATTATGTTGCAAGAACATCTTGGAAGACCAAGTGGTCTTTGAGATCCCATATTAGCAAAAATGAGCGATGACAAAAAACGTGTTTTTTTTCAGCCATGTGACCTTGACCTTTCACTCTGAGGAGTATGATGTCAATTTAAGCGTAAAAGCGCCTTCCTCTCGGAGTCTAGGCTATCTAGAAAGGGCAATTTCGTTCCCATTGGACGAACCTCGGTTGAGTTTTGGTGCAAAATGTTAGAGAAATCCATAATTGGGTCATGATCTAATATCAAGGTTAAAAAAAATGTCAACCCAGCAACCTTTTTGTTCCCATTATTAGTAGCCGCCATTGGACTTAGTCTGAAACGGGGGTTTATGGATTTGGTCTCGATTTTCGTATCCGTGCGTGTGTGTGTGTGTGTGTGTGTGTGTGTGTGTGTGTGTGTGTGTGTGTGTGTGTGTGTGTGTGTGTGTGCGTCCGCACCCATATCTCGGACATGTATGGACCGATTTTATTCATACCTGGCACAAAGACAACACATGATGGTATACATATGCACATCTGTGTTTTTTGACATCAGATTCAAGATGGCTGACTTCACGCTAATAACTAATGAGCAAAAACTAGGGCACTAATAGGTGGAATTTCTTTCGAAAAACCATTAAGTAGACGTATTGGCCAATGTATATTCCAAGTTTCAGCTCGTTTCAATCGATAGCATTTGAGATATGAGCACCAATCATTTCTGGTGGACGGACGGACGGACAGACTGACCGACAGCAACATGAATTTCGAGGGTTTTCTTTAAAAACTCGAGAATGTGGAAATGGACGTTGCTGAAATTTTTTTAACATATTACCGCGACGTACAAACGATTTACTTCTGAAATTTGCAGCCGATTTCGTCCAGTACAAGCTGAGAAACTATTTTCAGTGTCTGTGTTGATGTTGCATACAGAGAAACCATCTATCTATCTATATATTACTAAAACTCTCATCTTGTATGTATGTATGTATGTATGTATGTTCCCGAAATACAGCCAAAACGGTACATGATAGCACAGAAATTGTAGGGCCACCTTACTTACCATTCTCCTGCGGTGTGCAGTATCAAGTTTCGTTCAAATCGGGCAACGAAAAAAATTATTAAAAAATCAATTCCCGATTCAGTCAAGTACTCTTTAGGAGAATTTGATCAATGCAAACAACCTCAGCGGTATAGTTCGCTGGAGCTTTTTTTTTTTCTTGATTTTTTTCCATCAACCGCCGTCACAACGGGAACCCAACGGGTTCACCAGTCGTCTCGTAACATATAAAGGTAGGAGCCGCTCGCTTTGCGCCTCCCTGGATCCTCTCCGCTCTCCAGATGGTGTGCACGACTCTTGCGAGTTTAAGGTGTAAACCTTGCTTTTAGCGCAGTTCGGCTGGTTCCTTCAATTTGTTCCCTCTTTTCTGCTCACATTTGTTTATAGTTCTTATAAAGATTGTTATAAAGTATTAACGGAAGATGTTGTGATACATCAAAAAAAATTTGAAAATTACAATAACCCGACGCTCGAATCAAAAAAACCGAATGATGAAACGCTCGTGCTGAAGATGTCGTGTTCTTTGACTGTGAACGCGGAGTGCGCAACGAGCCGAGCACGTGCGTGCGACCTCCTCCTCAGCAGACTGTGTGAGCCGATCCGAACCCCCGTTTTTATGCCGGTGGGAACCCACGGCGCACTGAAGGGCGTTACTGCGTCACAGCTCCGTTCGCTTCGATGTCAAATATGTCTTGGCAACACGTATCACCTCGGTCTGCGCCCGGTAAGGGTCTTTACACAGATTTATCATCGGGGGGGGGGGCGTATCCGTAACAATTGTAACATATTAATTTGAAAAGTATCAATGTATCAGTTTGTTATCGACAATGCTTTGTATTTACAAAAGTCTCAAAACGCTTTACAAAGGAAGAGTTAGAAAGTAAAGAGGTGTGTGTGTGTGTGTGTGTGTGTGTGTGTGTGTGTGTGTGTGTGTGTGTGTTGGTGTGGTGTGTTGTGTGGTGTGGTGCGCGTGTGTGTTGTGTGTGTGTGCGCGTTTGTGTTGTGTGTGTGTGTGTGTGTGTGTGTGTGTGTGTGTGTGTGTTGGTGTCTCTGTGTGTGTGTGTGTGTGTGTGTGTGTTGTGTGTGTGTGTGGTGTGTGTGTGTGTGTGTGTGTTTTGTGCGTGCGCGTGTGTGTTGTGTGTGTGTGTCGTGTTTTGTGTGTGTGTGTGTATATTTCTAAGAGATGGTGAGTTGTCCAGTTGATCAGATCTGATCATCAAGTGTCCATCCTCACGTGAAGAACTACCAGGAGATCCCCAGGTGTGAGACCACAGCATTATTTAGGTGTGCAAGGTGTGAGTAGGTAAGACATGGAGGCAGGAGCCGACATAGGTTTTGTCTTTAAGAGGCTGGCAGGATAGCTTGGAGATATGCAAACTCACATGGGAGATGTGGACATTGACGACCCAACTATAAACTGTCATCCCAGTGTTTCGCAGGTTGGGTTATTGATCAATGTGTGTGCCGTCCCTCGGATGGACGGTAAACTGGACGTCCCGTCTGCCAGCATTCGTCGGTGGATGTTAAAGATCCCACAGTGTCCTTCACGAAGAGTAGGCGAGCTATTGCCAGCACTCTGAACAAATTACTAACTCCTTTCCGAACCTCGAAGTTACCTCCAGGTTCTGGCCTCACCTAACCTGACCCACAGGTAATCTACATTCCTGCCCTGACCGACAGGTTACAGTTTAAAATGTCTGCCATAAACCTACTGCATCAGTGGAAATAGTATGTAGATGTAAGCAAATCGATTTACACAATTTAGCAATGTGTGGAATATTGGAAAGTTAGTGCCACCGTTAGCCTGGTGTTGGCTTAGTGGTTAGGGTGGCGGCTTGGGAACATCGGGTCCTGAGTTCAAACCCCGTTGGCCGCTGAATTAAAAAAATACACCAGGAGGTTGACTCAGCCTGTCATCCTTCCGAGTTCGGCAAAATGAGCACTAGTGTACTGGTAAGGGGGACACCGCATCAGCAGCATAGCCGCGTCCCAACCAATGATGCAACCAGCAGCCACAGGCTGCACGAAGAGAGAGAGAAGAGAGAGAGAGAGAGAGAGAAGAGAGAAGAGAGAGAGAGAGAGAGAGAGAGAGAGAGAGAGGACACACACAGAGAGAGAGACACACACAGACACACCGCCACACCGCCGCCGCCACCATGGCACCTATTAAAAATTGGAGAAGCAGAGTTCACGTGGTGATCCCCAAGTGTCATGATCTGGGATTGGATCGTTTTCAGAATTGCTTGAGACCTAAGGATCAGCACCTCGTTATTAACAGCGTTGAGTTTGAGAGAGTGTGAGGGCATCCATGCTTGAATTGCAGAGAGACAGGAGTTCAGAGTTGTGAAAGGGAGAACATCACGAGGTTGAATGATCAAGTAGATCAAGCAGAGCAACAGCATAACAAAGAAAGGTGAAATTGAAATTCTGTCAAAAGCGATTGTGGATATTCATGACTTGTGCGTGTGTGTGTATACATATATATATATTTTTTTTAATCTTGGCCAAAATCAGAAGAAACATTGTCACTTTCATACATGACAGCAGATCAACAGCTCGGTCTATTGTGGAGAGAAAGGGGTTCAGGTGTGGTTAACCCATTATTACATGTGTGTAAAAATCGGATTTTAATTGTGACATTTATAGATAGCTATAATATCCTATCTCTATCACTTTGCCCAATTCACCATCCTGCTCCACAACCTCTCACAATTAAGAAGAGAGTGTCTCCCCTACCCTATCCTTGATGATGAACCTTATTTTTTGTTTTTTAATTGAACTGACTTGTAGGGAGTGGTTCAGGGCTGATGTTGGTTTAGACTTTGGAGGAAAGTGGAATTTGCATATCTTATCTGAAATTTCTATCTTCTATCTTCTATTTTCCAACTTCCTATCTATCTTCCAACGACTTTTTTTTTGTCTTATTAGGGTCCTGAGCTCATAAAAATGGCAGGTGGCCTGCATTCATTCATGGGCTGGGATGGAGCTCTACTGACGGTAATTTCCTTTCCCCTCCTTTTCTCATCTTCATATTATCACTATTGCTTCAACTTGATCTTCTCTCCCTCTTATTTCATCCTTGCTTTACTTTGCTATCTTTGGTCTGAGTGGCTTAAATCTTCTCGCAAGCAAACTATAAACTCTAGGTCATTGCACATCCTCTATTACCTGCAATGTCCGTCTTAAATTACAAATTTTTACTTCACTAGATGCACATTACAATAAAATTTGAATCTTATTTGCTTGTGTTTGTGTTTTGTCCCTCTCCTTCCCTATCCTTCTTTCCGATGACGCATTATCCTTAACCTTCCTTATTCATTGTAGGTGATAATGTTTCCAAGTCTGATGTTTTTTTGGATGTTGTTTTTACTATTTTCCATTTAGGGACCAGAACAATATTGGTAATTATTGATTTGCTTTCCAATATCGTATCCTATCAAATACTTCATGAATGCAATGCTGTAGCTCTGACACTTCCAATTTAATATTTGTGACTGTTGTGGGGATAATTCAATCCTGTAATGTGTGCAACAAAATAAACCTATTTTCATTATTGCATTAAAAAAAAAAAATAACAGTTCAAGAATGTTCAAATTTTCAGGTAACAAGGGAGTTTGAGAATGTGGATCTCTGAGATGACATTAAATCTTCAGAAAATTTGCAAGGATTATGATGCAATACTCCTGCAATAATTCGTCACAATTGCCATTGTTGTCCCCACACTTGAACAAAATCAAGCTTCCTCAGGTCAATAGATCTGTTGGTCTGTTGGCCGAAGGAAGTTCGTTGGGAAGCAGGTGAAACGTCACTTAAGACCGGGTCTGTTCTTGCTTGTTTATTACTTGAACTAGCAGAGTAGATCAAGTTACTTTTTCGGTTGGGGAGTTGCCTTTCATCTTTTGAAAAATGTATAACCCCAACCACCCCATTCTTATACCATATACAGTGTATCAGTAGATCTGCGTTACTTTTTTGTGCACAAAGTCGAAGCTCATGGAAGAGCGAGAACACATTCAAACCGTGACGACCCGGCCAACTGTAACTACGTGTATGTATATATGTATGTATACGTATGTATGTATATATACACACACACACACACATAGTGCCTATAGAAAGTGTTTCAAATTTTTCACCTTTTGTTGCCTTATTGCCTGGAATTAAATTGCATTAAATCAGACTTTTTCCACCTTTTATTTAAACATCATAACTCACAACTTCCAAGTGAAAAATAACTTCTACATATTTCAGAAAATTAATTAAGAATACAAAACTAGAATATCTTGGATAAGTCTATAAGATAAGATACCTCTCCCTTCTTTTCATCTGTAGGACAGTGGTGGTTTTCAGATGGTGTCACTCAGCAAGCTGGCATCTGTTACTGAGGAGGGTGTCACATTTTCGTCTCCCTACGATGGCTCGGTCTCCTTTCTTACTCCAGAACGTTCCATTGAAATTCAGCAAGCTCTGGGTTTGATGCAGAGAGGGCTGGGGTGTGGTTGAAGGAAGAACAGAGTGTATACATTGTGTTGAAGGGTTTCTTTAAGATTAGGGTTAGTACTTGATGGTACCTGAGGATTTTATTTAACGGTTCTGAAAATTTTATTCATTTCTGATATTTTATTTCAAGGGCCAGAGAGATTTTTATTCACTGATTTGTTTTGCTTTCCTTGTTTTGTTAATATATTAAGGATTTGATCATGCTACATATTCCCTTATTTTGTTTGTGCAGGCTCTGATATCATGATGCAATTGGATGATGTTGTTAGCAGCACCACAACGGGACCAAGAGTGGAAGAAGCTATGTGGAGGTCAGGACATTGTCTCATGAGGTTATGTTCAACCTTGTTTTATTAAATAAATTGTACAGGCTTCTCAGTATGGTCACACAGAATCTTAAAAAAAAAATTTTTCGCTGGATAAGTCTGAGGCTGTCAAATACGGTCATGGAAGAGTGAGGTGACAGACAGTTTGAATTGATAGTTGGACACATTAAGCAAGGGAATAAACAGGAAGCGAGAAGAAGAGAAGGAAATGCTGCAAGAAGGATGAGTTAGGAAAGGTTAATGGGGATAAATAAAGATTGTGGGTAAGGATAGGGCATGATGTGAGATGGTGCACTGCCTGCTTGAAACCATGGAGGTAAGAGTAGGATAGCCTTTGTGAGGTAGTTCCATATATTGGAAGAACAAAAGAGTTGATGTGTGCATTCAGCCTGGATCTTGGAACTTCAACCAGGAGAGGGTGACTGGAAGAACGCATGCATCCAGAAGTTGCTGGGGAGAGTCGGGGGACTGATCAGAGGGAGTTCGACCAGTGGAAAGCAGGTAAAACACAGACAAGCCACCGACCTTCCTGCAATGTGAGAGCAACAGACCTTGTGCCTTGGCCTAAATGTGGGAGATCTCTATAGTGCTGAGAGCTTTATATTCCATAGAATCTAGGAGAGACTGATGTGATGTTGGAGTGCCAGCCCATTGAAGAGAGCAGTACTCTAATTAACTATGGGCAAAGGCCTTATAGTGGGGCAACTTAGCTAAATATAGCATAACAATTGTGCATTTTGTGAGGAAAGCCCAAATTTGGCACACTAGTAGCCTATCATATTATGAACAGATTTGGATATTGGGCCATCTCAAATTTTTGATGGCAGTGGAAAATGGCTGCCACAGCCATCAGCGGCTGAATTTGAGATGGCCCAATACCCAAATCTGTTCATATATTGTTGCGAATTCGCGCCCGTCGGCGTGCGATCGGCCACGTGACTCGAATCGCGACCGCCTCGCCCACCGGACGGACAATTCAGTCGTGACCCTCCCGGCTAACGCCGGGATCCAGTCACGGGTGGACCTTTCGGCCTCACACAACCCAGTCCGCATTCTACCCGCGCGGAATAGGGTGAATCGCCGAAAGTCGATATACCTAAGTACCCGCACGGGTAACCTACCGAGGGTTGTACCTCGCCACAGGCCGACTTCGACACGATCCGCTTAAGCGGCTCGTTCCGGGCTAACGGGATAACCGAGCGGTGTTATCGTCGGCCTTGACGGTTCCTGATTAATTATCGGGCGTCCCGCCCCCACTCAAACCTTTACGTGAAACAAGATGGAGACCACGAGGAAGGACGCAGCGAACGGGGGAAGAATTCAACAAACAAGCATTTTATTTACAACGACACCACACATAGAGCACACATATACACGTATTTATAGCAAGTTAAAACAAAATGCACATATATCAAATAGAAAAGAAAGGCAACAAAAGAAACAGTAACGCAGAGCTACAACCGAATACGCGACACACGGACCACTTACACAGTACTACTTATAAGACACGGCGCCACACACACACGCTCACACAAAACCCAAAAGAAATGGAAGTCGACTTCCCTGTGGTGTTGAGTCCTCGGCGACCGTCCTCGCCGTGGTCCGCGAGCTTCTTGGTCCGAAACCCGGGAAGCGAGCAGAGAGAATCAACGACCAAGCGTAGTGAGCAGAAAGAACCTCCAAGCAGAAGGAAGCAGAGCAGAAACGACGACCAAGGAGCAGAGAGAAGCCTCAGCCGCCTCGCCTCTTATACGCCCGGCGCCCCGCCCCGTTCTCGGCTCCACCTTCCTTCGAGGCGCTTCGAGAAGGGGGCGTTCCCTCTCATTCCCTCCACCTCCGGCTTGTGGGGGGCGAGCGAATCTATTCTGGCGCCGGGCCAAGGAAGGAAAAATAGCGGGAAAACGCGCGTCTCGCTTTGGGGACTTCTCCCTTCCCCGTCTCGCGTTCGACGGTTCCCCACGCGGAAACCGTCGTACGCGGACCGCGGAGGATGGCGTTCGTTGGTGTAGGTAGCGTGGTTGAGCTGGTGGCGTGGTTGTGAGGGTGGCGGTGCTGGCGTTGTTGGAGTGGTGGCTTGGTTGGCGTTGTTTGTTGTTGGCGTTGAAGTGTGGTTGGTTCGAAAATAAAGCAGAACAGAAAAACGCCTAACTCAAAGTATCGCAGCCCGAATGACTCACATTAATTCCCTCTAAACAATGGGTTTGGGCTAACTACACATGTACTTCAGAAATACCTCATCTACGGGACCTGAATGATGTTTGCGAATTTCCACAGCCGTAACAATATGATAGGCTAATAGTGGGCCAAATTTGGTGCTTTCCTCACAAAATGCACAATTGTTATGCTAAGTTGCCCCACTATTCCAGATTGAGAGGAGTTTTCATTTTTCAAGGAAAAACTTGGAATAATAGAGGATTCCTAGTCTGCAGTTGAATATCTGAGCCAGAAGTTTCTCAACACCTGTGAATGTTTACTTTATTTGAAATGATGGTTGCACACATCACGTTTGATGTTCTTAAGTGTCACAGCGATGGTATTTTAGCAAATATTTTATTTTGTACTTTGGTGTAGTTTATCATTTATTGGAGGTGAAAGTTAAATTGCACTTTCACCTTTTTGTCAGCACTTACTCTTTTAAATACTTTCATTTAAGAGGTCGATGTACTCATCAGCAAACGTAGTCATCACAATAGTGCACACAAAAACTATATATATATGTTTGACAGACGTGGATGTGAACTCCATAGCAATATCGATCACAAGAAAGAACGCCATTTTGCCTTGCCACTGGGAAGGGGGCTGCCCTTGGGGCACTCTGAAGACTTTGTGTGACCGAGGATGCCCAGGATGCTTTGTAGTCCATCTTTGAAATGTGGTTTGCCTAAGAAAGATCATGGCTGATGGTGAGACCCAGGAGTTTGAATGATTGAACTTCTTCAAGAGGATTGGTAAGAAAGTAGTTGGGAAGGGAGGGGTTGCCAAATGGTCCTTTCAGAGCGAGATAGTGAGAATGTGAGGTTTGTCTGGATTGAAAGACATATTCCCAGTGTTTGACCAGCTTGTGACTGTCTGAACTTCCTTGTTTCTTCTTGTATCTCTTTGCAAAGAGTTAAATGGTAATAAAAGCATGTGCAGATTATAATTTCTTTTCAGTAGCTCAGGACCATAGCGTTTTAGGACCATAGCTCAGTATTTTAGGCCATGACACAGTTCCACCTCAATTCCACTCTGGTCGCAGC
>CM068957.1:124028519-124033519 GCA_035128595.1 Eptatretus atami
GACTTGCATACTGCTCGATATCAGAAATATTTTAGTGAGGTGACGTGACCAGCACAGCGGACATGTTGCACCGCGGCGAATGAATCACAAGCAAGGCCATGTCATCGGCCGTGTCTCTCCGCGCATCAAACAAAGCAATCTCGCTGTCCGGATACGATGAAAACTTGTGTGCAGAACACACCTTGTGACACAATTGTTATCTCACTGATCGTCTTAATTTCTGTGATTGTTTCGCAGAAAACAAATTCTGCTTCTGAGCCGTGTATGCACAACAATCACGAGGCAATTATTTATCCCTTTACTACCTTGTCGTAGTCGTGTACAATATAATACATGTATTGCACAATAAAGGGCTATACCATGTCCACAAATATTAAATGTGACCGTTGAACCTTTCCATTAAAAAAGAAACTTACAGGGACATACAAGATAAATACTAAAGATAATATTGCATCATTTCAAGGCGCAAGGAGATAATTAAAATCAAACAATGTGAAAACCTGCACCCCAATTTTGCAGCTTATTGAATTGTTAGTTGAAACCAGCCTGCTGGGATAGGTACGATTCCACATACATGCAGCCAGGTATGCTGCCACTCGACATACATGGGTTTATTATCTAAAGTGAAGGTACTGCTTCCATTGGCTTGCTATTCATTAACATTTAGCCAAAACACTGTAATAAATGAACAGCGGGAAAATATGTTGGCAAACAACGATGAAAGACAAATTTATCTGCTCATTACACGGCCCTCATAGCTCGGGACCTTTACGCAATCTGATTAGACATTGTGTGCATGCTAATACAAGTTACTTGTCCAACTCGAGGAGTCTAGACTCATCCGATAAATCCGGTCATCCGATCCGACTAGGTCGATAAATCTGATGTGCTGTTGCTTTCTTTTATTATATCTTTTCTTCATTGTTTTATTACTGGTGCTTCATGACGAAGTAGGAATAAAATAAATAAAAATGCAACAGAACGTCAGATTTTCGGAATACTCGAGACAATTGTGTCACAAGGTGTGTTCTGCACACAAGTTTTCATCGTATCCGGACACGAGATTGCTTTGTTTGATGCGCGGAGAGACACGGCCGATGAATGGCCTTGCTTGTGATTCATTGCCGCACGTGCACATGTCGCTGTGCTGGTCACGTTCACCTCACTAAAATATTTCGATATCGAGCAGTATGCAAGTCGAATTTACATTATTGAATACGAATAGGATTTTGTCTAACCAGTTGTTATTGCAAGTCTTCCTTCGATGTCTCCGTCATCATGAAACTGCAGAGAATTTCATCGCCAGTTTCCTCTGCTTGTCTACTTCGGGCTCGAACTGTAAGGCCATATTTCATTTCAGCTGCCTGAATTCACCTCCCGCGACCTTACGTTATCTGACAATTCTCCTCTGATTCAGCCCAAAATCTTCATTCTCTACATACACTGTCGCGCTACCAGACAAATCAAAGTCGTGTCATCATTGTTCAAAACAAATGTTGATATTTTTTAAAGCAGAAACGAACGAAGCGATTGAGTCCACAATCGAATGTTGAAACACACAGAAGCAATAGAATCACGTAGACCACCAACCGAGTAATTTACGTGAGCTTGCGTCATGTGGGTTAGCGCCCTTTCAGTAGATTTCGGCAGAATTTTAGGGGCGTTCCCGAAGAGGTTTGTTTTTTAAATTTAACATTTTACAGAACGAATATTGTGAAAAACATTGTCAGATCTGAAACATGATGAAAACTCTATAGGACAATATTATATATTAATATTATATAGTATATATATATATATATATATATATATATATACAGTGGGAGAAACAAGTATTGATCCACATGCGATTTTGCAGGTTTCCACTTACAAAGCACGTAGAGGTCTTGTAATTTTTATCAAGCTACACTTCAACTGTGAAAGACGGAATCTAAAACAAAAATCCTGAAATCACATTGATGATTTTTAAATAATAATTTGCATTTTATTGCATGAATAATATTTGATCACCTACAACAGTAAGAATTCCAGCTCTCACAGACCTTGTTTTGTCTTTAAGAAGCCCTCCAAATTCCACTCATTACTGTATTAACTGCACCTGTTTGAATCGTTATTGCATAAAAGACAGCTGTCACACTCAATCAATCAGACTCAACTCTCCACAATGGCAAGACAGAGAGCTGTCTAGGACATCAGGGACAAAATTGTAGATTGCACAAGGCTGGGATGGGCTACGGACAATAGGCAAGCAGCTTGGTGAGAAGGCCAAACTGTTGGCGCAATTATTAGAAAATGGAAGAAGTTCAAGATAACAGTCATCTCCCCTCGTCTGGGGTCCATGCAAGATTCACCTCGTGGAGCTCAATGATCATGAGAAAGGTGAGGGATCAGCCAGAACTACATGGCAGGACCTGGTCAATTACCTGAAGAGAGTGGACACAGTATCAAAGAAAAACATAAGTAACAATCGCTGTCATGGATTAAAATCCTTGCAGCGCACGCAAGTCATCTGCTCAAGCCAGTCATGTCCAGGCCGTCTGAGTTTGCAATGACCATCTGGATGATCCAGAGGGGAATGGGAATAGGTCATGTGGTTCTGATGAGACAAAAATAGAGCTTTTTGGTTTAAACTCCACTCGCGTGTTTGGAGGAAGAAGAAGGATTGAGTACAACCCCAAGAACACCATCCAACCGTGAAGCATGGAGGTGGAAACATCATTCTTTGGGGATGCTTTTCTGCAAAGGGACAGGACAAACTGCACTGTTATTGAGGGGAGGATGTGATGGGCATGTATCGCGGAGATCTTGGCCAACAAACTCCTTCCCTCAACAAGAGCATTGAGATGGGGCGTGGTGGGTCTTCCAGATGACAACGACGAAACAACACAGCAGGGCACTCAGGAAGTGGCTCGTAGAAGCATCCAGTCTGGAGTGGCCGAGCCAGTCTCCAGACCTGAACCAATAGAAATCTTTGGAGGGAGCTGAAAGTCTGGTTGCCCAGCGACAGCCCGGAACCTGAAGGATCTGAGGAAGATCTGTATGGAGGAGTGGGCCAAAATCCCTGCTGCATCTGTGAACCTGGTTAAGAACTACAGGAAACGTCTGATCTTCGTAATTGCAAACAAAGGTTTCTGTACAAATATTAAGTTCTGTTTTTATGATGTTCAAAAATACTTATTTCATGCAATAAATGCAAATTAATTATTTAAAAATCATACAATGTAATTTCAGGATTTTGTTTTAGATCCGTCTTTCATAGTTGAAGTGTACTATGATAAAAATAAGACCTCTCGTGTGCTTGTAAGTGGGAAAAACCTGCAAAATCGCAGTGTAATCAAATATTGTTCTCACTGTAT
Source organism: Eptatretus atami (assembly GCA_035128595.1). Lineage (NCBI taxonomy): Eukaryota > Metazoa > Chordata > Myxini > Myxiniformes > Myxinidae > Eptatretus > Eptatretus atami. The sequence goes on from CM068957.1 coordinate 124,031,876, forward strand.
ATATATGCCAATTTCAGTACTTTTGGGTGTCATGGGACCTTTAAGTATTAAACGAGGTGGTCAACATTACATGTCAAAACCATTGATTATTGCAAAGGAGGAAAAGATTGAAGATCTGCACAATTAATCGGTTGAGGAAGCAGAAGTTGCATTCTTTGCAGTTGTGATGAAAAGCGTTCACTACTGGTGAGGCTGCTGTTACATCATTCATACAAGAAAAGATTTTCCCAATGAAAAATCCATCAATGATCCCACGTATACAGGAAAGCAATGTGCTCCTTTACAAAACCTTCAAAGTCCAAGTCTCCAAAGTAGAGTCATGAAGAGTGATGGTGATGCCATGGAAAACAGAGGTACAAGTGAGGCAGTAGCCTAACAGAGAAGCAAACAACATTCAGCTTGCCAAGTCTGTTTGAGTACCATGTTACTGAGAAATGTCTTGTAAAATGAAATACTTGCAAATACACTGTCGCTTCACTGATGGGAAACTTAGTTGTGGGGGGGTATAAAAGAGTGGGAAGAGAGAGAGAAAGAGAGAGAGAGAGGGGGGTGAGAGAGAGAGAGGGAAGGGAGGGTGAAGGAGGGAGGAGGAGTGAGGAGGGTGGGGGAGTGAGGAGGAGAGCGAGGAGGAGTGGAGCGAGGAAGGAGTGAGGAGGGGTGGAGAGAAAGGGAAGGGGCAGCATGGAGGGTAGGGAGGGAAGGCAGCGTGAGTAGGGAAGGGAAGGCAGCGTGAGGGTAGGGGAAGGAAGGCAGCTGAGGTAGGGGAAGGAAAGGCAGCGTGAGGGTAGGGAAGGAAAGGCAGCGTGAGGGTAGGGAAGGAAAAGGCAGCTGGAGGGTAGGGAAGGAAGCAGCGTAGGGTAGGGGAGGAAGCAGCGTGAGGTAGGGGAAGGGAAGGCAGCATGAGGTAGGGGAAGGAAGGCAGCTGAGGGTAGGGGAGGAAGGCAGCATGAGGGTAGGGAAGGAAGGACAGTGCAGCGTGAGGATAGGGGAAGGGAAGGCAGCGTGAGGGTAGGGAAGGGAAGGCAGCGTGAGGGTAGGGGAAGGGAAGGCAGGCGTGAGGGTAGGGAAGGGAAGGCGCCATACAGGGCAAAAATACTCAATCGTCGATTGTGAAAACGAACTTTGTGCTGTTGTAGACTTTGGCTTCTTTGAATCCGCATTTACAACCATCACTAATATAATAGGGACTCTCTCTGGTGTTGGTTTTCAAATGTCTTAGCATATTGGACATATTACAGTATGAAGCAATGTGTATTTAACAAAAATGAGCGTGCAACTGTTTGCACCGTCTTCTTTAACCTTCCCGAAAATAGTTCCAACTGTACTTCTGGACCTTTTGAATAACATGTTGTCAAAACTATCATTCGATGTATTGCTACCCATCCGTCAGCAAAACAATCAGCAACTTTACCGGCCAACTCTAAGTGCCTTTGCTTTCATTCAACAAGGAAACACCCTTGGGGCACATTTAGTTTGCAAGTGACTTGCTTTTGCTGCTATATGCAAAACGGACACCCAGTAGCATGTTCCTTTTCAATTATACATGCCAGACCATGTGTAACCAGAACATGCCAACTGAAAAAGCACTTGTGGCCACGCGCACATTTTCAAAAGGGTCACCCGAGCTCATTTTGATCTCGAAAA
>CM068957.1:124041019-124045875 GCA_035128595.1 Eptatretus atami
CTCATTCAGTGTTTGAAAGCCCCGCATTTTTGATCTCATCATGGTAACAAAACTCTGACAGAAGAATGTTTGTTTTGTTATTTCGAAAGGAGTGATGTGAACCAAGTGTTACTCACACGAGAGATGGCTGAGATATTAGTACCCTTGTGAGTTGTATTTTGTTTTGTCCACAGTACCAACATAAATGCTCTGGGCACACTCTTCTCCGAGTTGTCTAACTTGCGTTCAAATCTCGAATTTATAGCTATAAACTGTCATCCTGCTGTTTCGCAGACAGGGACGATTTCATCCAATGTGCAAGGCCATCCTTCAGATGGGGCAGACATGCAACATCATACAGGGTAGTCAATAAGTAAACTTCAAAATGCTCGATATAAATTCGAGAATGTAATGTGGTTGTAGTTGCAGCGACATTACTTATATTTATGGGTTAAGAGTCATGTTTTGCCTGTTTATAGACTGTCAACATGAGGCGTATGACGTCAGTCGAAGCAGTTCCAAGATGGCGCTCCCTTTAGAAGCATGCACGAGAGGAGCAAGTTTTGTCATCCGTTTCTTGGGAAGTGAGGGTGTGAATCTCAGTAAATCCAATCTCAGAATGAAAATGCAATATGGTGACGCATGTTTATCGCTTGCCAGCAGGTGCTTTACGACTTGGGACAGGAAGATTTAAAAAGTGGAGTGTCCAGTTGGCAGACGCCTGCTCACTCGGGCCGCCCTCATCACAACCGACACAACAAATGGTTGCAGGAGTTGAGTGCGTGCTAATTGGAAAAACCGTTCACTTACGCTGATAAAGGTGGTCTTCCTCAATTTGAACATTAGCCACGGTTCAGCACACCATATCATTCCAGTGCCAGGGTTCCACAAAGTGTCTTGCAAGTGGGTGCCTCGCCAACTCACACCCGAAACTGAAAGAACTCCACTTTTAAACTTCCTGTCCCAGTCGTACACCTGCTGCAGTGATTAAACATGCGTCACCATATTGGCACTTTCATTCTGCGATGATTTTACTGGGATTCACACCCTCACTTCTCAAGAAACGGATGACAGAACGTTGCTCTTCCTGGTGTATGCTCTAAAGAGCCCCGCCATCTTGGAATGCTCCACTGACGTATACGCTCAATGTTTGCAGATCTATAACAGGCAAAGCATGACTCTTATCATTGATATAACACCGTATGTCATCTCATAAACCTACACACATTACATTCTCAAATTTATACTCACCATTCTTAAATTACTTTATTGACATGCCCCTCGTATTTGTAGTATTATTCACAAATTATCTGTTCCTGCCCCCACTCCAAATTGTTTACTGCAATAATGTGATTATGGTATTGTGGAAAGCGTATCAACCCTTTGAAGCCTTGTGTTTATCACAAAGGACGTTGTTTGTGGAGCTCGGGTGGGAAATATTACCGAGTGACAGATGTACAACATTGATCTTGTATCTTGCAACAGATATTGGAAGTTGCTACCATGCATCCCGACTTTCCAGGGTAAAATGAGATCATACAAAACATTGTAATGATGGATGTTTTCGCAAATCTGGAATTCATTGACGAGTTAGGCCGCACAATGAATAGCTGATGTTAGAGCTGAATGTCATCCTGTTGTCGCATCTGTACCATCAGGGTGCTCCACCCGAGGAGTACTCTGATGAGCGTATATGGTCACAAAATAGGTTTAGGCAGGGGGGGGGGGCTGCGACCAGAGTGGAATGAGGTTGAACTGTGTCATGGCCTAAAATACTGATGCTATGGCTCCTAAAACGCTAGGTCCTGAGCTTACTGAAAAGAAATTATAATCTGCACATGCTATTTTATTACCATTTTTAACTCTTTGCCAAAGAGATACAAAGAAGAACAAGGGTAAGTTCAGACAGTCACAAGCTGGTCAAACACTGGGAATAAATGTCTTTCAATCCAGACCAAACCTCACATTTCTCACTATCTCCGCTCTGAAAGACCATTTTGGCAACCCCTCCCTTCCCAAAAATACTTTTCTTACCAATCCTCTTGAAGAAGTTCAAACATTCAACTCTCTGCCGCGTTTCACATCAGCCATGATCTTTCTTAGGCAAAAACCACATTTCAAAGATGGACTACAAAGCATCTGGGCATCCTCAGTCACACAAAGTCTCAGAGTGCCCCAAGGGCATCCCCCTTCCCAGTGCAAGGCAAAATGGCGTTTTCTTTTCTTGTGATCGATATTTGCTATGGGAAGTTCACATCACGTCTGTCAAACATATATTATATAGTTTTTGTGCTGCCACTATGTGATGACATACGTTTGCTGATGCAGTTACATCGACCTCTTAAATGAAAGTATTTAAAGAGTAAGTGCTGACAAAAAGGTGAAAGCTGCAATTTAACTTTCACCTCAATAAAATGATAAACTACACCAAGTTACAAAATAAAATATTCCTTAAAATACCATCGCCTTGTGACACTTAAGAACATCAAACAGTGATGTGTAGCAACCATCATTTCAAATAAAAGTAAACATTCACAGGTGTTGAGAAACTTCTGGCTCAAGGATTATTTCAACTTGGCAGACTAGGCAATCCTCTATTATTCCAAGTTTTTCCTTAAAAATGAAAACTCTCTCAATCTGGAATAGTGGCGGCACTTAGCCATAACAATTGTGCATTTTGTGAGCGAAAGCACCAAATTTGGACCCCACTAGTAGCCTATCATTTTGTTTTACGGCTGTGGAAATTCGCAACATTCATTCAGGTCCCGTAGATGAGGTATTTCTGAAGTAACATGTGTAGTTTAGCCCAAACCCATTGTTTAGCAGGAATTAATGTGAGTCATTTGGGGCTGCGATACTTTGAGTTAGGCGGTTTTTTCTGTTAATTGCTTTATTTTCGAACCAACCACCTTCAACGCCAACACAACAACGCAACCAAGCCACCACCTCAACAAACGCCAGCACCGCACCTCACAACCACGCCACCAGGCTTCAACCACATGCTACCTACACCCAACGACGCCATCCTCCGCGGTCCGTACGACGGTTTCCGCGTGGGGGAACCGAATCGGAACGCGAGACGGGGAAGGAGAAGTCCCCAAACGAGGACGCGCGTTTTCCCGCTATTTTCCTTCCTTGCCCGGCGCCAGACAGAATAGATTCGGGCTGCCCCCCACAAAGCCCGTAGGTGGGAGGGAATAGAGGGAACGCCCCCCTTCTCGAAGCGCCTCGAAGGAAGGTTGAGCCGAGACGGGCGGGGCGCCGGGCGTAAAGAGGCGGAGGCGGCTGAGGCTTCTCTCTGCTCCTTGGTCGGTCGTTTCTGCTCTGTCCCTTCTGCATTGCAGGTTCTCTGCTCACTACCGCTTGGTCCGTATTCTCTCTCGCTCGCTTCCCGGGTTTCACACCAAGAGAGCTCGCGACACGCGGAGTACGGTCGCCGAGGACTCAACACCACAGGGGAATGTCGCTTCATTTCTTTGGGTTTTGTGTGAGCGGTGTGTGTGGCGCCGTGTCTTATAAGTAGTATGTGGTAAGTGGTCCGTTGTGTCGCGGTTTCGGTTGTCTAGCTCTGCGTTACTGTTTTCTTTGTTGCCTTCTCTTTCTATTTGATATATGTGCATTTGTTTTAACTTGCTATAAATACTGCTATATGTGTGCTCTATGTGTGGTGTCGTTGGAAATAAAATGCTTGTTTGTTGAATTCTTTCCCCCGTTTCGCTGCGTCCTTCCTTCCATTGGGTCTCCATCTTGTTTCACGTAAAGGGTTTGATAGTGGGCGCGGGACGCCCGATAATTAATCAGAACCGTCATGGCCGACGTACACGCTGGGTATCCCGTTATGCCCGGAAACGAGCCGCTTAAGCGGATCGTGTCGAAGTCGGCCTTGTGGCGAAGTACAACCCCTCGGTAGGTTACCGTCGGGTTACTTAGGTATATCGAACTTTCCGGCGATTACCCTATTCCGCGCGGCGTAGAATGCGGACTGCGTTGTTGGTGAGGCCCGAAAGGTCACCGTTGACTGGATCCGGCGTTAGCGGAGGGTCACGACTGATTGTCGCCGGTGGGCGAGCGGGTCGCGATTCGAGTCACGTGGCCGATCGCACGCGACCGGGCTGCGAATTCGCCAACATATTATGAACAGATTTGGGTATTGCGGCCATCTCAAATTCAGCGCTGATGGCTGTTGTCTAGTCCATTTCCACTGCCAAATCAAAAATTTGAGATGGCCCAATAATCCGAAATCTGTTCCATAATACTGATAGGCTATAGTGTGCCAAATTTGGTGCTTTCTCACAAAATGCACAATTGTTATGCTATATTTAGCTAAGTTGCCCCACTATAAAGGCCTTGCCCATAGTTAATTAGAGTACTGCTTCTCTTCAATGGGCTGCACTCCAACATCACATTTCATCTCTCCTTAGATTTCTATGGAATATTAAAGCCTCTCAGCCATATGAGATCTCCCACATTTGGCCAAGGCAACAAGGTCTGTTGCTCTCACATGCAGGAAGGTCGGTGGCTTGGCTGTGTTTTACCTGCTTTCCACTGGTCGAACTCCCTCTGATCAGATCCCCCGACTCTCCCCAGCAACTTCTGGATGCCTGCGTTCTTCCAGTCACCCTCTCCTGGTGAAGTTCCAAGATCCAGGCTAATGCAACATCAACGCTTTTGTTCTTCCAATATAGAAACTACCTCACAAGGCTTCCTACTCTTACCTCCCATGGTTTCAAGCAGGGCAGTGCACCATCCTCACATCATGCCCTATCCTTACCCACAATCTTTATTTATCCCCATTAACCTTTCCTAACTCATCCTTCTTGCAGCATTTCTTCTCTCTTTCTCGCTTCCTGTTGTATCCCTTTGCATCTCTCTCTTTT
>CM068957.1:124080110-124093383 GCA_035128595.1 Eptatretus atami
ATGTGTTTATCAAACATTTTCAAGTCCAAGAATTAAATCCAAGTTGTGTCAATTGATGTCTAGATGTTATGTCAATTCAACAAAAATAAAAAATTTTATGACATTATTTTTACTAATATAAATGAACATTGTAAAGATTTCTATCTTTGTTGTATCCCAAGAAACTGGATATTATTTATCAAATTATTACACAAAGGCACAGGCGAACGACGATAAAGTATAGTATAAGAAAAAATATAAATGAAAAATGCTTATAATTAAAAAATATCCAAGCCCGACTGACGCGAATGACTCGGTGAGATTAAGCGATTATCACAATATACGAGGTGTTGTCAAAAAAGTATCCAACCTTAATTTTTCGTGCCCGTAAAGAATGAAGCTAGGGAGGCGTGGGTTTGGTGCACGGTTATGTAGGCCGATCCTAATTCGTATGCGTGAATATTTTCCCGCCTGCCAGAAGCTGTTAGTACACCGACAACGCCGGATGACGTAGTAAGTGTGAGTGAGCGCCGTCGGGATTTTCGTTTTTGACAAAATGCGCGATCACTGTGTCTCATCCCAGTGTCACTGTGTTGAAGAAGTTGGATCGCTGTTCACAGTCATCCAGGCATGTCCTGTGCAATCTCCAAACGAGTTGCTTCTGCTCGATCGTTTAGCAGCTTTGGCCAACAACTTCGCTGAGATTCGCCTTAGCCCAAATCCTCAGTCACAATGGAATGAACGGACTCAATGCTACGCCCGCCTCGTCTGCAAGTTCTCTGATCGCGCGTGATTGATATCCTTGCATCAGCAGAGGTTCCTCACTTGGTCAATGAACAATCTCACTTCTGGATGTTGAGCGGACCTACCAGAACGTGCTTCACTTTCCACTGATGTGCGAACCATCTTGAAGTGTTGTACACTCTTTATATCTGATGTGGTGCCCATTGCTTCCTTCCCGAAGGCCTGTTAATCTTGCGGATCGTTTCCCACTTGAATCGCAAGCTTTACACAAAATTCGATGGCAGTACGTTTTGTTCAGTTTTTCCGATCATTTTGTCAAAAACGAAAATCCACGGTGCTCACTTACCCACTTTTCCTCACTCATCGGCGGTTTGTCGGCGACTGACAAGCTTCTGCAGAGCGGGAAATATCCATGCATATGGATTCGGATGCCACATATCGTGCCCCACCAACCCGCCTCCCTAGCTTCATTTGTTTTACGCACAAAAAATTAAGGTTGATACTTTTTGAACACACCTCGCCTTATATCCTTAAATAAAGCGGCCGTTTATCCAAAGATACAGAAGTGTTGATTTTATCTCCAGGTCATACAGAATTCCACAGTTCGAATTAAATAAATTTTATTAAAGAAGGCGTATCTTTATATTTGAGAATTAGAACAAGGGGGGTATGATATGAATGATTTAGGGTATAATTGGTCATTAAAATGACCCTTCCCTAGAAGACCTGAACCAATTTAAATCAGTCTCGTAAGAAGAATATTATCCCACTTAGCGTATAGAGAATGAGTTTTGTGGAGCCACGAATTAGTAAACAACAAATAAAAAGAATTTAATAAGGGTAAATATAATAATGGTTTGCCCTCTTTATATCATGAAAACCAGAAAAAACAGTATTATATATAATAAGTAGGGCAAATACAAAATGATTTAACTTGGAAGATGGGGAGGTTTTTCGTGTCATAATATTATTCTAACATTATTTCTAATAACATAAATGACGGCAAGATGCTTCAGAAAATGATCATTTCTGTGTCCAAGCATACTTCAAGAAAAGGGTATCGGTATATTTTAAATATGTCTACAACATAGAATGAGTATTTCAATAAAAGAATTGGCATTATTCTGAATGTGATAAAACCAACAACTTTAGATTAATTAGAATGGTTAAACAATGAAAAAATTATAAAGTTAAGAAAACGTTAAGGCTCTTTAGAAATTCAAAATAAATTTTATTGCGTTTCCTTGTAAAAAAATTATTTTGGATACAGGAATAACAGGAAATCCTGATGAATATATGTATGATATTCTATATGGGTGTAAGTGATTCAAGCGATTAGGTAAGGTACGAGGAAGACAAGGTAAGGTTCCTGGACATATCACGTGCTTTTGACACGAGTCTGCACCCTGCACTACTCACAAAACTCCTTCCCATGTATCAAGCCATCTCCACTCATGGCTCGCAGACTTCCTCTCTGTTCGCATCAAACTGTGGCCCTAATGGAGTTCTTTCATCCCCCTCTCCTGTGCAGGGCTTGGAGTTCCTCAAGGGGTAGCGTTCTGCGGCCCTGTTCTTTTTCTGTTCATCAATGATCTCTCCGACTCTCTGAAAAATCCTCTATATCTTCTTTGCCGATACTCCACCCGCTGCCCTACCCATCTGTTCATCCCTCAGACCGGCAAGCAGCAGCTTTCTTCGCCCTCCACTGCAGATCTGGATAAAATCACAAACTGGTCCAACACATGGAACATTTGCTCTTTCAATCAGACCAAATCTCCACCACTCTCCACTAGTCTCTTCGAAAGACCGTTTTAGGAAAACCCCCCCATCACTTTCTCAACAATCCTCTGCGAAGAAGTCTTTTCTGTCAAGCTTTCTGCGTCTCACTATCTGCCCAGGACCTTTCCTGCGGAAAGTCACATTCCAACCTCGCCTCCAAAAGGCCAGTCGCCGACTGCGAATCCTCCGTCGTGCAAAGTCCTTCTCGGCCCCTCTGTGAGCTCCTTGACCACTACAAAGCTTTTTGTCCGTAGCCTGGATGGAGTACGCTCTCCCTTCTGCGCTGGTGCTCCTGCCCCTCCCACCTTTCTCGGCTTCACGCTGTCGAAACCAAGGCATTTGGATCATCCGGCATCTCCCGCAATGAGCTGTCTTGGGCCCTCTCACTCAACACCGCAGGTTGTCGTGGTCTTGTCTGTCTTCTACCGACTCCTCTCCAGCCTTGCCCCCCCATGCTTCTCTCTGCCATTTGTCCCCACCCACATTGCACAGGAGCGCTCAAGTCCAGCCAACCAACCCCCTTCTGGTAAAACTGACCAAAATCACGAACCACTGCTCACCTTCACTCCTTCCATTCCTCTTTTTTTCCCGCCGTATGGAATAAACTCCCTCACTCTATTCTTCCCATTCTTCCCTCCAGGCTTTCAAAACAGCCTGTTCACCACCACTCTCATCCACCCATCCAAATCTCGATCTTTTCTACCCCCGATAAATCCACCCAAGCCCACTTCCTTCAATTCCCCTGCTTTCCTTCCTGAACAGTCCTGTAATGTCCACTCTCTTCCCCATTGTTCCCCGTCGCCATCCCATCCCTCTCCCTTCCACAGATCACTGAATGTGTCCTGTTCCCCACTGTTTTGTTCCCTTCCACTCCCGCCCCCTTCTTCTTCATGCCCCCTTGCTGTGCGTTGTGGTTTAGCTCTCATACGAGCCTGGACATGGTATACAAAAAAAAAATAAAAAAAAAGACAAGGAGGAGAGAGAGAAGGAGAGAGAGGAGAAGGAAGAGAATGAGAGGAGAAGAGAGAGGAAGGAGGAGAGGAGAGAGAGAGAGAAGGAGGAGAGGGAGAAAGAGCGAGAATGAATAAATATGAAAATATGGAAACCAGTTGAGATTAAAAAAAGATTGGGGGGTATTACAGAAAATTAACTCAACCCCACGAGGAGAAAACAAAGAATTGACAAGTCTATTAGTAATATTTTCGACAAGACCGGTTTTCAAGGCAAGATATCGACTTTATTAAAGTTTTCATTTTTTTTCTTAAATAAATGAGGAGAGAGTGAAGGCATTTCTAAGGATTCTTTATGTTTTAAAAATTAAGATTCAAATGTGCATGTTGGAAACTAAAAAGGTTTTCGCACTCTGTAGGAATTTTCTCATTAAATAAAGAGTTATGTCTCAAATGTAAAAAGAAAACTAATACAAAAATATTTCACTATTTTAAAAGTAAAAATAACAGGGTTATACAAAAAGGTATATGTTTGGGTTGGTGGTTCAAAAAAAAAAATCAATTTATCTCCAAACACAAACTCGGAGGAGATATACAAAAGTTTTTATCAGGAATAATATTTACAACTACTTGGAATACCATGGAATTACATCTACCAGGGTATTCTTTCTGTGGTCCAGGCACAAACTTGGATAAAAAGATTAGATGAGGCAGACAATCCTAAATCATGGAGTAAGCCCATCAATAGGGTTGATGAAGTGTGCATGAGGCACGATATTGATTTGATGAATACCACAACTTTAGAAAAAAGCATGAAAAGCCGCATAGAGAAATGTTGATTAATTTATCTCTGATACGAATCCAATGCGAAGAGAAAAAAGTTGATAGATTCATCGTGAAGAAGATGATCAGTGCTAATTGAAACTTGGGCTTGGAAATTCAAAAAACTTATAGGCCTAATGATGTCATTTAAGACTGAAGAGCAATTAGCTGATAATTACATAAACCAATATTCACAAAGTTTCGTAGAAGGAAGTTTATTTCCAAGGAAGTTTTTATATCTGGTCTGCTGATTTGATTGAACTCAATATGATAAGCGGTAACCAAGTATGCCTTTAACCGTTATTGATTGAGGAGTATAGATACGCATGGCTTGTCCCTTTAAAAAACAAAACAGGTAATACTCTTATGTTTAGCCTTTACAACAGATATTTAATAAAAGTAAGAGAAACCTAAAATTGTGGACTGATGAGGGTGGAGAGTTCTATAACAAGACAGTTATTAACTTTCTAAAAAATACAGCTTACATTTACGTACCTTAATGAAGGGAAGGCCGTTGTATTGAACGTTTAATGTCCTTAAAAGAGAGACTACATAAAAAATTCACACAACTCGGTTCACAACAATGGTCATCTTTTATTCAGGATATTGGATAAGTTATAATGACACGATTCACACGTCAACGAATATGAAACCATCAGAAACATTTACAAAATTAAAATATGAAAAAGAGATTAATGTCAGAAAACCTAAGTTCAAAGTTGTGATATCGTAAGAATATATAGATGGAAATCTCATTTTGAAAAGGGTTATACTAAACGATGACGAACGAACTTTTTTAAATTGTTGATGTAATAGATACCGTTCCTGTACTTATAAGATATATGATCTAGAAGGGAAGAGATTTTAGTTCATTTTATTCACAGGAATTACAAAAGACAAAACTAAGCAGATAATACCCATGGGAGCAATGGGTTGGTGCTTCACTCCCTCCTACTATACACCTTGTGGACACTCGAGGCCAAGTCCGAGGTGTTATAACAGTATATAATGTGTGTCAAAGGGGGACGTTCTTAGATCTGTGAACCCAAAGCAGAGAATCCTCAACTGAATAGTCAAGCTTAACTTTTGTTTGTTGATGTGCGTGCCGTGGTCCCAACCCTCACATCAAAATCTCAACCCCAACCCTCACATTCAAAATCTCAACCCCAACCCTCACATTCAAATCTCAACCCAACCCTCACATTCAAAATCTCAACCCCAACCCTCACATTCAAAATCTCAACCCCAACCCTCACATTCAAAATCTCAACCCCAACCCTCATTCAAAATCTCAACCCCACCTTCACATTCCAAAATCTCAATCCACCACCCCAACCTTCACATTCAAAATCTCAACCCCAACCTTCACATCAAAAATCTCAACCCCAACCCCTCATTCAAAATCTCAACCCCAACCTTCACATTCAAAATCTCAACCCCCCACCCCAACCTTCACATTCATCAAAATCTCAACCCTCACCCCAATCCTCACATTCGAAATCTCAACCCCCCCAAACCCTCACATTCAAAATCTCAACCCTCACCCAACACATATCTTTTTTTTAATACGTATTTCAACAAAATTTATTTTTATATTTTTTCTCTTCTTCCAATTCTGTCTTTTAAGGCTTTCAGGTTTGATGAAGTAGAAAGGGGAAGTAAGAACCTTCCTGCATCTTCTTCCCAGAACTAACAATATATATTTTTTATGTTTTTTCTCTTCTTCAATTCTGTCTTTTAAAGCTTTCAGGTTTGATAAGTAGAAAGGGGAGTAAGAACTTTCTTGATATTGCTCTCATCAAGCACCATCCAACAAAGAACTACATCGATAGTTTAGATCCCAAAGAGTGGTAGAAACCACATTTCAAGTCTCCAAAATAAACCCAACTTTCCAAGTCTCCAAGGTATATCCACATTCCTGTTGAGTCTCCAAGGTAGGTTCCATATTTAGAACCATCTTGCAGAACCCTTTTCCCGAGTCTCCAAGGTAGTTATTTAAACCATCAAGGCAGAACTCATTTACCGATTTTTTAAAATTTGTGAGTCTCCAAGGTAAAACTTGTATTCTGGCTCATCAAGGTATAACTTGTTCAGTGGGTATTGCTGATAACTCACAATGAGTACTATTGCTGTAAAACTCTTTTTTAGGATTTTGCTGGTCTCCAGTATAACTCTTTGTTGGGCCATCAAGGTCGAGCTCGTTCTGTGGGTCTTGGTCGCTCACAAGGTTTTCAACCAAACCAACAATTTCACCCCAAGTTGTGGCAAAATCGGTATTTTCAGATACAATTTCCTGTGAGAGAAAATAATAATGTATTAATTAAGTGATTAATTATTAATGATTATATGCTTAAATTAAACTCTGTAAATAGGAAAATAAATCTTACCTCAATAGATAAGAGGTTTGAATCCAGTTCATCAACTGAAGGTTTAGTTCCATACAAGTAGTAGAACTCCAAGGAACCCCAAAGTCATCCCACTCAAGCTCAGCACAGCACTCCATTGTCAGAAAAAATGTTTAAAATGGAGTCTGGGTTGAACCTTTTAGAGAAAGACTGGTTGCTATGGTTTCCTTTTTCAAAATGGAGGATTGTGTTGAAAATTGCCTAACAGCCCAGACAAGCCTTGGGAAATTTTGAAAACCATAACATTCTAGAATTTGTAGTGATTCTTTGTGAGTCAGAGATGAACTGGAAATGATGTAAGGTAGGCGGGCTTAGTAAAGTGGGCGGCTTAGGGAAATACCTCATGGGAAGTGGGCGGCTTATTGAAAAATGGGCGTTGGCTTATGCAAAAAATAATCTGAGGCTCAGGAGGTAGTCAAACAAGAGCATTAAGAGAAGTTTATCATTTCGTAATGGCACAAAGGGTATTCTTAAAAAATATAAAGATTCAAATGTTTTATTTTTAAATATTTTAGATGGGATTATTGTGCAAGAAAATTAAACTATTGAAGGAATTTGAGAATGAACAATCTTTATAGGTTCAATGAGTGAGCTAAACAATATGCATTGGTTATTTGAAAAAGAATGCCCCTAGGCTTACATGTGTTCAGATATTTCTTTAGAATCACCTTTAACAAATCACATTACTACTTTACTACTTGAACAAATCTTTATCTTATTACATTGGTATTTTGAAAAGATTCGCCCTAGGTAAAAGGGGAGACAAATAAATATACTTGGGATAAAAAGGGGTTTATTTTTAGAGGAAAAAAATATGAATCGCTGAGAATCCCCCATTCATTAACATGGGGGAAAGTGAGCCAGAATCAGTACATTCACCCTACTGCCGCACACCCAACCCTTCCACCAAGTTTTATCTTAATCCGTCCACAACTTTTTGAGACATCGTGTTATAGATCAGTTTAGCCCTATCTTTCAATGGTGACGATTCACTTAATAAACTCTAGTATCCGGATCCGGTTCTTCACCAAAATCCAATCAGTTCATCCTTGTCACACACGCAACCTGCCCTCCAAATTTCATCCAGATCCGTCCACAACTTTTTGAGATATCCTGCACACAAACAAACAGACAGACAGACAGAGGAGTGAAAACATAACCTCCTTCACCATCGGTGATGGAGGTAATAACTGACATTCTGATCCTCCCATTGTGGGTCATGCCTCCCAAGGCAATATCCTCTTGGTCTTGTCAAATCGGGTTGAAAAAGGTATAATATCATTCTTACTTCATTGTGGATGCTCCCTGCTATGTTTAGTGCAATTTGGTTGTGACTGTAGTACCTGTGACTCCATTTCAGTACATTTAGTCTCTCGGTTTGACATTTGGGCATTTAGGATATCACTAATGAATGGAAATGCTGGAATACCGGACCGCACGTTTGTCGAAATCACTGTGGAGTTGTACTCAACAAAGTGAAATACTTGGAAATCATTGAAATTATTTTTGCTTTGTATAGTTTACTGAAAATGAATTGTGTATAAGCAATTATGTAAGATATGGCCCAAGTCTCATGAAACTAAACACACATGAGGCTTTTGAGGTCTCGCGTTGATCTCCGAAAATACAGATGAAGAGGAGCCAGGAAGCATTCGGGATACTCGTGTTTTATGAAGATTGCCTTTGATTTGAAATCGTGATTTGATTCCTAATCTATTTGACTTTCTTTATTGGTTGGGGTTTGGATTGAAGTGAAGTGTACATACTGTAGATGACACGATGTAAGAAGTTCAGCATTTTGACGTTTGTTTATTTTTTAAATGCACCTTTTGTAGGAATTCCTCCTGATCAACAAAGACTGATCTTTGCCGGCAAGCAATTGGAAGATGGCCGGACATTGTCAGACTACAATATCCAGAAAGGTATCGCATCTCCACACACACAC
Source organism: Eptatretus atami (assembly GCA_035128595.1). Lineage (NCBI taxonomy): Eukaryota > Metazoa > Chordata > Myxini > Myxiniformes > Myxinidae > Eptatretus > Eptatretus atami. The sequence continues at coordinate 124,088,735 of CM068957.1, forward strand.
CTTTGTCTCGTGGCTGCCATTTTTTTTTCTCTCTCAGGTTCCTTCCTTCTCTCATCGGGTTAACCACAGACCATGCTTGTTTGACCTCTCTCTCTCTCTCTCTGTCCACCCCTCCCCCTTCCCAGCTGTCAGGTTGACCCCATACTATGTCAGGGCCTTTCCCTTCGTCGGAATCCTCCGACAAAGGGCAAGGCCCAAAACATCTGCACTTTGTGATCTTTTGCGCTGGATATTTTTAACCGTTATATGCTTGTGTTTTTATTCTCCACCATGTTGGTCTGACCCCACGGCCCACAACATGCTTTACCTTGCAAGGATTTATTTTCTTTTACTTGTGCAGTAATTTCTCAAGATGCATTCGAGATGCGTTTCTGGAAACCCGAGTGTGAATCGAAAACGTTTTTCCCATCGGCATTATCTTAAAAACCGAGGATGTGTTCCTGGGCAGTAAGTAACTACTAATAAATACGTGCTGCACTCAGCAAAAATAGCGGTGTATAAAGCACGTCGCTGCCTGATAGGTCTGGGTGACGATTAGAGAGATCACCGAGACAGTGAGGTAGAGCCTCTTCGTCTGATATCTGCCTGGTTTCATACATGGCTGCCAAGGTTCCTTTTCATTTTGACAGAGTTAATAAGGTTTCCAGATTTTTGAAGAAGGGAAGAAGAATGGTCTGGACAGCTTTCTTCTTTTCGTGTAGATTTTTATTATCAATGCAGGGCACCATCAATTATATGGCTACAATTGATGCTGCACTCCATACTGGGGTCATCCCTAGATAAGTTGAGTCCTTGCTCAATGTGGTTGATCGCCTCAGAGAGTAGTTTCATTTTCGGCTCTTTTGGGGGAGGTGTTTGGTTCTCAGAGCGTCTTGCACTGACTTTCTTTCCCTTTGTTGCTCTTGCTGCATTAAGTCTTCATTCGTCAGGTTTTCTCCATGACACTCCAACCACATCATCTTGGTCCACTTCATCGAACCCGGCTTCCCTCGCCAGCCTCACAATCTTATTCTGGATATCGGGCATGTTTGCAAATCCTTGGAAGCCATCCACACATTCAGGCCAGATCTTCCAAACTCCATTCATTGTTGCAGGGGTTATTTCATCCCACAGGCACTGATGTTATTTACACATTTCTTCATGTTATAACCCCTCCAAAACTCCCGAATTGCGGGCTTGTCCTCATGGTGCGCCACAGGTAATAAGCCTTAAATGCAATGATGACACCTTGATCCATGGGCTGCAATAACGTGGTGTTTGGTGGCAAAAACACGATACGAACGTTGTCAGCCATGTCATCGATGTTCAAAGGATGGCCAGGGGCGTTATCAAAGATGAGCAAGGCTCTGTGTGCAGTCCCTTGGATGGATGCTGGGTGTTCCTTCTGCCAGCATTAGGTGGTGCATGTTCAAAGATCCCATGGTGTCCTTCACGAAGAGTAGGGGAGTTATCGCCGGCACCCTGAGCAAATTACAAATTTCTGCCCTAACCATTGCTAGGAATGCGATGGCAAACCACCCAGTGTAATCCTTGCCAAGAAACTGCTTTGGCAGAATTGAACTTTTATTTTTAGCTCACTTGGAACATAGTTCAGGTGAGCTTATGCAATGGTGGGTCGTTCATAAACACTTGCAACTTCGGGAGAGAGTGGTAGGAGGGGACAAAATCCTGGACCAGAGTATAGGATTCAGGATCTTGTAAGAAATGCCATTGAAAAACAAAACCAAGACAAGATATGACAACAAAGCCCATAAAACCAGTCATTGTACTTTCATACCCATGACAGTATGCAACATAAACATCAGCACGCGCCAATTCTGTTGTCTGGTCCTCGAGCCATGAAATCAAAAGTTTTTCCATCTCGGCGATCACTTGATCACAGACTTCTTGGTAATTACCTTTGACTTCATCGGTGCAGATACCATCACCTGTTTGAGAATTCCCGCTTTGTGCTTGAGTATCGTTCCGATCGTAGACCGGTTTAGTAAAAAAAAATTGCGAAATGTCTGTTTTGCGAATGAGTTTACCGTCTGGCCATTTTATAATGTCAGATTTCATTTCCAACGGAAGGTTCTTACATTTTTTCAATGCACGAACATCATCACTTGCTTGTATTATTGGTGTCTCGTGTTTTTCTGACATTCCGACGGTTTCCAAAACGCGAGCAGAGTGGGTGTGGTGGTTGATTTTATTTTATTTTTTTGTATAAATTGTCGAGGCTCGTATGAAAGCTAACGCACAACAAGGGGCAGGAGACAAGAGGGCGGGAGAGGGAAGGATATGGACATATCGCAGACAGAGCGGGGGGGGGGGGGTGGCGAGACCAGAGAGATGGTCGAACACAGAAAGACCACCGACCTGCCTGCGGTGAGAGAGTGAGAGGCCAAAGACTACGCCTCATTGCGGGAGATACCAATGATCCTAAATGCTTTGGTTTCCACAGCGTGAAGCCGAGAAAGGTGATAGGCAGGAGCACCAGCCCAGAGGGGAGCAGTAATCCATCAGTCTGTGGATGAAAGCTTTGTATGTGGTGAGGAGCTCAGGTGGGCTGAGGAAGGACTTTGCACGACGGAGGATTCCCAGTCGGACTCGCTTGGAGGCCAGGTTGTAAATTTGACTTTCCCAGGAAAGATCATGGCAGATAGTGAGACCCAGAACGCTTCAATGAAATGACTTCTTCCAGAGGATGTTGAGAAAGAGGTGGGGTTGTGGGGGGTTCTAAACGGTCCTTTCGAGAGACATAGTGAGAGTGTGAGATTTGTCAGGATTGAAAGACATGTTCCACGTGTTGGAGCAGCTTGTGATTTTATCCAGATCTGCATAAAGTGAAGAGGCTGCTGCCTGCTGATCAGAGGATGGCACGGCAGAGGGTGGAGTCATCAGCAAAGAGACAGAGAGGATTTTGCAGAGAGTCGGAGGAGATCATTGATGAAAAGCAGAAAAAGAACAGGGCCCAGAACGCTGCCTTGAGGAACTCTAACCTGGACAGGAAGAGGGGATGAAAGAACTCCATTTAGGGCCACACGTTGACTGCGACAGGGGATTTCTCAGAAGTTTAAAAGTTTAAAAAAAACATATATTTGCCCCCATGAAAAATCGCCAACACGAAAATTATGAAGTGTAAATCGAAAAGTGTCCATGCTTCGTCAATGCGTCAAGTTGTAAAAAAAAAAAAGAAAAAAAATGAGCTAATCAATTTAGATCGAAGACTTCCTGTACTTGTGTTTGTTCTCCTTTTCTGCATGAGAACACACCATTATGCCTCCTACTTATTCTCCTTTAAAATGTCCCATTCCATTGTCTCATACTTTTCAAACTCCATGATGGGTTTCTTCGACGCCTTTCTTTTTAACTTCCTTTCTCCCCCCTCATTTGACCTTACATGGTGAGCAGGGCTATATTTTGTTTTTGCTCAATTTCTCTCACCTTCTCCCCCCACCTCTCCCAAATAGTAATTTTACGGAAGAGTTTCATTTTGCAGAAATGACCTTTATTCTTTTTTTAAAATAAAGTTAAACATATTCTGAGCAGACCGTGATCCCGTTTTTATTCAGAATCGACGCTACATCTGGTTCTGCGTCTGCGTGGTGGAATCATTGAACCCTCCCTGCGCATCCTCGCGATGAAGTACAACTGTGACAAGATGATATGTCGCAAGTATGGCTTCTGCTTTGTTATCCTTTGGCATCACAAACACCACATGACGGATGCCTTTGCACACACAAACACGCACGTTGTTTATTCCGGACTAATTTTTAGTATTATTGTTCAATGCTGTGTGTTTTGGTCATACTGTTCGGGTTCCTGAACAATGGAAAGTCGATACTGAAAGCGATATAAGTCAGGACGGGTGATCGCACGTTTTTTAAATATGGAGGGGTTGACATTTTGTAAAGTTTTAGGCCATCAGCCGTAAGCTGTATCGTGCAATTTCGTTCCACTCCATCGGGGGGGGGGGGGGGGTAGACAAAACCTTGATAATATGATAGTTTATATCCAAATACATACGTATCCAAAAGTTCTCCACTCAAATAGCTGCAGTTATTGTGTATTTTCATCTTGAAAATCGATGCATTCGCCCGCTCTCTCATTTGAATTTTCTCCACATGGATCACGTGTGGGCCACGTGACGCCTCGACAGCCAATAGATCGGCTGACATCGTTGCAAATTACGTCAGACTGTCATGTGCCAGCTAAGTTGTCCAAGATGGCAGTTTCCTGCAGGGAGGAAATCACCGGCAGCTGATCGGCGATTTTTGATGAATATGGCGTGAGGACGCTCCCCCGTGTATTATTCACCAGGACAATGTAGCGAACGAAGAAGTCAAACGTTTTACGTCTGTAAGATGGAATAAATGGAGAGAAAGTGTCAACAAATGGCTCGTCTTAGACGGTCACGAACGACGTTTAGCCGAGAGTGCCGGCACGGGAGGACGAACTTCGATCATGGGCCTATTGTACCCGGAGTGCCGGTGTAAAGATTTCAAGCTACCCCCCTTTAAGTTACCTCCCGGTAATCTGAAATCGATTTCAAGTTATCCCCGGGGGTAGCTTGAAATCGATTTCATCCTACCCCCTACGATTTCAGATTAACCCCCTCAAAACATTTATTTATGTATGTTTATTTACAAAAAATAGTAATTTAATTT
>CM068957.1:124093532-124106814 GCA_035128595.1 Eptatretus atami
ACAGAGAGAGATGATCGAAGACTTCCTGTACTTGTGTTTGTTCTCCTTTTCTGCATGAGAACACACCATTATGCTCCTACTTTTCTCCTTTAAAATGTCCATTCCATTGTCTCATACTTTTCAAACTCCATGATGGGTTTCTTCGAGCCTTTCTTTTAACTTCTTCTCCCCCCCCTCATTTGACCTTACATGGTGAGCAGGGCTATATTTTGTTTTTGCTCAATTTCTCTCACCTTCTCCCCCTACCTCTCCAAATAGTAATTTTACGGAAGAGTTTCATTTTGCAAGATGACCTTTATTCTTTTTTAAAAATAAAGTTAAACATATTCTGAGCAGACCGTGATCCCGTTTTTATTCAGAATCGACGCTACATCTGGTTTGCGTCTGCGTGGTGGAATCATTGAACCCTCCCTGCGCATCCTCGCGCGATGAAGTACAACTGTGACAAGATGATATGCGCAAGTATGGCTCTGCTTTGTATCCTTTGGCATCAAAAACACCATGACGGATGCCTTTGCACACACAAACACGCACGTTGTTTATCCGGACTAATTTTTAGTATTATTGTTCAATGCTGTGTGTTTTGGTCATACTGTTCGGGTTCCTGAACAATGGAAAGTCGATACTGAAAGCGATATAAGTCAGGACGGGTGATCGCACGTTTTTTAAATATGGAGGGGTTGACATTTTGTAAAGTTTTAGGCCATCAGCCGTAAGCTGTATCGTGCAATTTCGTTCCACTCATCGGGGGGGGGGGGGGGGTAGACAAAACCTTGATAATATGATAGTTTATATCCAAATCACTACGTATCCAAAAGTTCTCCACTCAAATAGCTGCAGTTATTGTGTATTTTCATCTTGAAAATCGATGCATTCGCCGCGCTCTCTCATTTGAATTTTCTCCACATGGATCACGTGTGGGCCACGTGACGCCTCGACAGCCAATAGATCGGCTGACATCGTGTGCAAATTACGTCAGACTGTCATGTGCGCTAAGTTGTCCAAGATGGCAGTTTCCTGCAGGGAGGAAATCACCGGCAGCTGATCGGCGATTTTTGATGAATATGGCGTGAGGACGCTCCCCGTGTATTATTCACCAGGACAATGTAGCGAACGAAGAAGTCAAACGTTTTACGTCTGTAAGATGGAATAAATGGAGAGAAAGTGTCAACAAATGGCTCGTCTTAGACGGTCACGAACGACGTTTAGCCGAGAGTGCCGCACGGGAGACGAACTTCGATCATGGGCCTATTTGTACCCGGAGTGCCGGTGTAAAGATTTCAAGCTACCCCCTTTCAAGTTACCTCCCGGTAATCTGAAATCGATTTCAAGTTATCCCCGGGGTAGCTTGAAATCGATTTCATCCTACCCCCTACGATTTCAGATTAACCCCCTCAAAACATTTATTTATGTATGTTTATTTAAAAAAATAGTAATTTAATTTATATTGAAAACTAATTAGGGAAAAACTATTGACCACGTGACATCTTGAAAGAATTTGCAATGAATTTTGATTTTATTATGAATGATTTTATTTTAATATCGTTATTAATTGAAATCAGTATTTCTCATACAGTTATAGTTTTTGCCACATTTTTATGAAATCCTTCTTCGATATAGTTGATCCAAATAGACATACTGGTTTATCTTTTTAACCAACTCAGACTATATTTACAATTATGGAAACAACGCAATAAAATCAATGTATAAGAAAGGCAATGAAAACAGATTTTTAATTCACAATTTCGTTGTGGTGGTGGTGGTCGTATGGCAGCTTAGCTGCCGGGGTAGCTCTCATTTCTTGAAGCGCGACTGTGTCGCTGATGCAGTGCCCCTCTACCAGTAACACACAGGAACTGGTACTCATTTCGCCGACCTCGGAAGGTTGACAGGCTGAGTGCGTAGCCTGGTGTTGGCTCAGTGGTTAGGGTCGTGGCTTGGGATCCTAGGGTGCTGAGTAGTGGTTTGGGTGGTGGCTTGGGATCCTAGGGTCCTGAGTTCAAGCCCCGTCGGCCGCTGATTAATGCACCGGGGGTTGACTCAGCATGTCATCCTTCCGAGGTCGGCGAAATGAGTACCAGTTCCAGTGTGTGTACTGGTAGAGGGGCACTGCATCAGCGACACAGTCGCGCTTCAAGAAATGAGAGCTACCCCGGCAGCTAAGCTGCCATACGACCACCACCACCACAACGAAATTGTGAATTAAAAATAAGCTGTTTTCATTGCCTTTCTTATACATTGATTTTATTGCGTTGTTTCCATATTTGTAAATATAGTCTGAGTTGGTTAAAAGATATACCAGTATGTCTATTTGTATCAACTATATCGAAGAAGGATTTCATAAAAATGTGGCAAAAACTATAATGTATGAGAAATACTGATTTCAATTAATAACAATATTAAAATAAAATCATTCATAATAAAATCAAAATTCATTGCAAACTCTTTAAAGGCTGTCACGTGGTCAATAGTTTTTCCCTAATTAGTTTTCAATAATCAATTAAATTACTATTTTTTGTAAATAAACATAATAAATAAATGTTTTGAGGGGGGTAATCTGAAATCGTAGGAGGTAGGATGAAATCGATTTCAAGCTACCCCGGGGGTAACTTGAAATCTATTTCAGATTACCGGGAGGTAACTTGAAAGGGGGGTAGCTTGAAATCTTTACACCGGACTCCGGGTACAATAGGCCCATGATCGAAGTTAGTCCTCCCGCGCCGACACTCTCGATAAACGTCGTTCGTGACCGTCTAAGACGAGCCATTTGTTGACACTTTCTCTCCATTTATCCCATCTTACAGACGTAAAACGTTTGACTTCTTTGTTCGCTACATTGTCCTGGTGAATAATACACGGGGAGCGTCCTCACGCCATATTCATCAAAAATCGCCGATCAGCTGCCGGTGATTTCCTCCCTGCAGGAAACTGCCATCTTGGACAACTTAGCTGGTCACATGACAGTCTGCCGTAATTTGCATGATGTCAGCCGATCTATTGGCTGTCGAGGCGTCACGTGGCCCACACGTGATCCGTGTGGAGAAAATTCAAATGAGAGAGCGCGGCGAATGCATCGATTTTCAAGATGAAAATACACAATAACTGCAGCTATTTGAGTGGAGAACTTTTTGGATACGTATGTATTGGATATAAACTATCATATCATCAAGGTTTTGTCTACCCCCCCCCCCCCGATGAGTGGAACGAAACTTGATTTTCAGGCACTTTCTGAGCCATGGCTGACGGCCTATTTATCATATAGATTTTTTTATTTTTATATACAGCTAAATTTAATGATTGTATCTTTTCATGAATGGAAATACTGCAAGCACACTGGAATGGTATAACATGAGGTGAGATGTGAGGTCCACCTTGCAAAAGGAAGTTCAAGGTGTTGCCGAGCAACGCATGACGTTATTGGTATGGTGTCATGCATGACGTATGCATACTTGTCATAAACCTCTTGGAGGAAGTCGACACTATCAATGCAATGTTCTTCTCTGTAGTTCTGTAAATGGTCTTCATTTTTGAATGGAGTTAGTTTAAAAAAAAAAAAATTTGTTCCTCAATGCTTTGGAAGATTTTATCATAGTGGTGGGGGGTGCTGGGGTCTAGGATGGACGGTGATTAATTATGAGCAACGAATCCCCTCCCCCAGGGTTAATTCCCCCCCAGAATTCTTCTCCTTTAACGGCCACAATTATTCCCACGTTCTTGTGGGGTTGTGGGCAAAGCTTGTTCCATGTCTATCACAAACTGGTTGGCCAGGCCTGACGTTCGACTAAGGTTGGGTGCAGCAATTTGGAATTTGTTCAGGGTGCCGGTGATGGCTCACCTACTCTTCACGAAGGACATCATGGGTCCTACACTTTCCTAATTATAGTAAAATTACTGAACTCTACTGTCATTTTTTGGGGAGTTTGCTGAAAGACAGCATCAGCCAAGTGAGCAAGTGGCCTATTTAGCAACAAGAGTTGTAACGTAACTGCAACTGACTTGATGATCACACCTGAGTTCAAGCACCATTGTGTTTTGTGGAAATGCTGCTCTCTTGTGTTGCAGGTGCTATGCTCGGTTGCACGCCCGGGCCGTAAACTGTCGCAAGAAGAAGTGCGGTCACACCAACAACCTCCGTCCCAAAAAGAAGTTGAAGTGAAGATCCAATGTCGATCCTTTCAGCCTCGACACAGGCGTGACTGTGATCTTCCTTTGCTTCTTCTCCCCCCTCAACCCCCACCCACTAACCTCCTGCTGTTAAATTAGCAGAAATAAAGTGTTTGGAAATATTTAATGTCTCATCACATGTTCAGGAATTCTTCCTCCATCTCGATTCTGAACTTGAAGGCTTCAATTCCATGCTCCTTTCCAACAAGAAACACCTATATTTTAATAAAAGGGTTACCCTTGAAGATTAGTGTTTATCACAAGGAAGTGAATATCTCCTTATTTGTGGTGAGAATAATACAAATAGCTGTGGATTTTGTGGCTTTTATTAAATAGTGATAGTAAGTAGGGTCCTTTTCTTGAATATTTTTATACGAAGGAGAGCGAGGAGAGGTATGTGACTGAGGGGAAGGGAAGGCAGCATGCCTGGGCAAAAGTGCTTTCAATCGTCAATTGCAAAAGCGAACTTATTACTGTTGCAGACTTTGGTTTCTTTGAATCTGCATTCCCAACCATCACAGATTTTGTGGCAACAGTTTGTGGAAGGCCCTTTCCTGCTTGAGCATAACAATGTCCCTATGCACAAAGTGAGGTCCATACAGAAATGGTTTGTCGAGATCGGTGTGGAAGAACTTGACTGGCCTGCAGCAGAGCCCTGACCTCAACACCATCGAACACCTTTGGGATGAATTGGAACGCCGACTACACATCAGACTTTATTGCCCAACATCAGTGCCCGACCTCACTAATGCTCTTGTGGCTAATGGAAGCAAATCCCGCAGCAATGTTCCAACATCTAGTGGAAAGCTTCCCAGAAGAGTGGACTGTTGAGCAGCAAAGGGGGGGGGGACCAACTCCATATTGATGCCCATTATTTTAGAGAGATGTTGGACGAGCAGGTGTCCACATACTTTTGGCAATGTAGTGTATTTGTTTTTGTGTGCGAGAAGGAAATGGAGAAGAAATTCGAGACTTCAGGTGGAAATAGTTATTATGAGAAACTTCTCAGAATACATGGACATTTGTCATTCGATGTAATACAAGAATAGAGTTTGAGATAAATAAAACGCCTTGAAGTATTGACAAGAGAGTTATCGAAGGGTAGTGTTGGAGTTGAAAATGGTCATCACAAGGACATAGGTCTGGGTTACAATGGGGTTATGGGTTTATTTGAGGAGTAAAGCAGATTGGTCTGTACATGTTGAAAAAATGTTCATCTGATGTTTGTTTTATTGCTTCATTCATGCCAACCACTCCTCCTGTCCCTTCCAACCCACAGTGCTCAAATTCGCTGCAAACTTTGGCAAGAATCGGAGCGTAAAGACTCAGTAAAGTTTCACTCTGGGTGAAAGTTTGTTGGTGTAGAACTCATCTTTGGGTTTTGTACAACATGCTGTAGCAATCATATTCATTGGCAGATTCACAATACTTGTGTACCCCGGTAACCTCACTCCTGAGCTCCACCCTGTACCTATCGGCCATGGCGTCTTGGTGTTTACCCTTTGACCATAGGGAAATCACTATTATATTATTTGATTTATTAATTTGTAACAGTGGTTACATGACAGGTTGTACGATGGGGGCACCGACCAACTTTATCCCACATGATTTCAAAAGATGTTTCGTGCAATGATGCTCGAGGTTGAATGGTCTGTATGTTCACCTTTTGCTATAACCATTGAGAGAATGCATTGTAAAATTTAATGATATACAGTTTTTACCCGTCAGCCCGATTGGCTAAGGGGTATTGTCGTCATAGGCGTTGTCCGGGCGGGCGTCGTCCGTCTGTCAACTTTGGTTTCCGTCAATTTCGAGGAGAACGCCTTGTCCGATTAAATCCATTTTGCAGGGGTATGTTGGGGTTGAGTAGAGGAAGGTTCCTTTCGAAAATGGGCGCGCTGCGATTTCAATGTGGCCTCCATGGCAGCCATCTTGAAATTGGTTTCGTCCATTTTGAGCGAGAACGCCTTGTCCGATTAAATCATTTTTGCAGGGTGTGTTGGGTTGAGTAGAGGAAGGTTGCTTCGAAAATGGGCGCGCTGCGATTTTCAATGTGGCCATCCATGGCAGCCATCTTGTCGGCGGGCGTCCTTCGTCTGTCAACTTTTGGTTTCCGTCAATTTCGAGAGACGCCTTGTCCGATTAAATCCATTTTTCAGGGTATGTTGGGGTTGAGTAGAGGAAGGTTCCTTTCGAAAATGGCGCGCTGCGATTTTCAATAGCCGCCACGGTAGCCATCTTGAAGTCTGATTGATTTTCGAATATGAGTCCACATAAAAATTGGAAAGAGATACTGCGTTGCTGGACTTCCATCGATTTTCGAGGGCAGTATTTTTACCCCTCAGCCCGAATTGGCTAAGGGGTATTGTCGTCATAAGGCGTTGTCCGGGCGGGCGTCCGTCCGTCTGTCAACTTTTGGTTTCCGTCAATTTCGAGGAGAACGCCTTGTCCGATTAAATCCATTTTGCAGGGTATGTTGGGGTTGAGTAGAGGAAGGTTCCTTTCGAAAATGGGCGCGCTGCGATTTTCAATGTGGCCTCCATGGCAGCCATCTTGAAATTGGTTTCCATCGATTTCGAGGAACGCCTTGTCCGATTAAATCTATTTTTGCTGGGTGTGTTGGGGTTGAGGTAGAGGAAGGTGTCTTTCGAAAATGGGCGTGCTGCAATTTTCATATGGCCACCATCTTGAAATTGGTTTGCGTCAAGGGGCTGAGGGGTTACGCCCGCTTTGCGGTGCTATTTTTTATTATTGGGTGGGGATGGGATTGTGCTGATTAATTTCGTATTTCGTAGATTTAATATTTTACTCTCCATTGCAGACTTGATCTGTTCACGAGATTTGACACTTTCCTCTCCAGGGTCCGAATGGTCTTGATGCCGAACTGCATGCATCTGTCAAAGAAAATGGGGAGGAGACTTTTAACTTCGGATCCTGCGGCCATCAGTGTCCTGGTAAATAGTCGCTGTGGTTGACTAGTTTTATTTCCACATGTCTTCCCATTGACCAGGTCCTTTACCCTCCGTTGCTGAGGTAACATAATTTTTCCCCCCTCCATCCCTCCACTCCCTCCATCTTGTGTGTTTCACAATATTTTCTCAAAAAACCTTTTTTTCTTGCATTATCGTCGAATGTTGGAAGCTTATGCGTGTCAGTGAAACCCAGGTTGAGGAAAACCATGTGCTAATGAATGGAAGCATAGAATGAGTGGATTCTGAATGAAGCAAGAGTAACCTGAATGAAAAGGGGGAAATGTCTGTCTTAAGATGTGACAAAGATGGTAGGCTAGCAAGAGAGCCCAGGCCCGAGAGGATGTGCACGGTGCTGTAACACGGGTCTGAATCCTGACCCAGCTAAAACCACGCTTTGGTGTTTCACCTGCAGGACAAGGCATTGTGTGCATTGTCCATTGCAAGGACATTTGTTTGTTGTTTGAATTTGAAAGTGATTGCCATACTTACCATGATCTTTTTCTGCATTAAAGGAGTTTTTTTAAGTGGTTGCTTTGTCTCCTCACCGAAGGAGACGGTATTACATTTGGGTCTATCTGTTTGTTTGTTTCTCCGCACAGAACTTTCGTGTTTTCTCCGCAACCGCTTGTCAGATTGAGACAATTTTTCAACATTGGTGCGACTACTCTACTCATGTAGAATGTTTTAATGATAATTACATCATCGGTCATGTGGTGTGGCAGCCATGTTGGAAAAACTTGGGACCTCTATCTCTGAAACTGCACCAATGAAAAAATTGAAACTTAGCACGTGGCAAGTACTCCTCATGGGAATAAGTGTGATTTTTTATGACGTCATGGGTGCTTTGTTGTAATGTCGTAATTGCATATGTAGAACGCCACATCTGATCAGTATGAAAATTTTTGAGTCATCTAGGATAAAATGGTCCATAAAAAAAAGATGACGGCATCGGTCACGTGATTTGGCAGCCATATTGGTTTTTTGAAACCTTCAAAAATCTCTGAAATGGCTGAACAGATCGAGGCGAAACTTTACACATATGACCGCCTATCCATGAGGAAAAAAGGGGTCACACATATATCATAGTCACATGGTTTGCAGCCGTATTGGATTTATCCTAAAAGCAATAAAAATACACCACTCAAAAGAAGTCCTGGGAGGGTCTGCAATCTCTGATTGGATCTGGGATAAAGGTGCATCTACCCACCTCCCCCGTAGCCTATCCAGGACTATCTTTTATAAATACAAAGTCCCCCTTTCAATACCTTTCACATTAGGAACGCATCTCAATAGGTTGTTTGAAAAACCCTTTACAACTTTTCATTACATGAAAAGGTTCAAAACTGATCCTTTAGTTCAGACCTATCAGCTTACTTCCAATCATCAGCAAGGTCATGGAATCCATCATTGCAGTTGATATGAAATCTTTCCTTTTCTCTAACAACCTCATCTCAGATCACCAATTTGATTTCAGACCTGGTCACTCTTACCTTCGACATGCTGCATCGACTCACCCAACAATGGATGGAGGCCTTAATGTCAGACATGATATCAGGGCCGTCTCTCTGGACATATCTCGTGTTTTGATAGTCTGCCTTACTCTCCAACTGTCTGCCTATGGCATTCCAAGGTGAACTCCCCACACATGACTTACTGACTTCCTCTATTTCGGAGCCAACGTGTGGCTTTCAACAGAATCCTTTCATGTCCTCTCCCTGTTAAGGTTGGAGTTCCCCAAGGCAGTGTTCTGGGCCCTGTCCGATTCCTGATCTTCATCACTGATCTCTCTGACTGGAAAATCCTCTTGATCTATTTGCTGAGGACTCTACCCTTGCCATGACATCCCTCATCCTCCTGGCAGGCAGGCTGCAGCCTCTTCCCTCTCTTCAGACCTTACAAAATCACAAGCTGGTCAAACGCTTGGAATATGCCTTTCAATTCTGACAAATCTCACAGTCAGCATCTCTCTCCGGAAGGTCCATCTGGCAAACCACCCATCGACTTTCTCAGCATTCCAACTGATGAAGTTCAGTCATTCAAGCTCCTGGGTCTCACGAACAGTCGTGATCTTTTTTGGGCAAACCACATTTCAAAGTTGGCTCCAGAGCCAGCTGCCAATGGGCATCCTCCATCGTATAAAATCCTTCCTTTGCACACCTGATTACCTAAATCCACTATCATTGTGTCATTGCTCACCTCCACTCATTCGTTCCTCTCTTTTCCTGCCTGTGGAACCAACTTCCACATCCAATTCAAGGAATTCTTCCTTCCAGGTCTTCAATGCAGCTGTTCATCACCACCTCAGATTGTCCCCAATCCAAAACGATGACCATTTCTAACCTCGGTATCCCCACCCCAATCCATTCTCCTTCAAAATTTCCAGTTTTCCCTTCTTCGAGTTTCCTTCTGTATCCATCTTCTCCATCCATGCATCCTCTCCACAGCCATTGTTTGTCCAAGTCTGCCTCGATCTTGAACTTCAATTCTGCTTTGGTGTTTCCCCTTCTTCTCAACTATTCCTTTTGTCCTGTTGTGCCCCAAGTCATTCAGTGCACTAACACTAGCTCTCACGAACCTCGACCATGTATACAAATAAACCAACCTGAAAATGGTTTTAAAATCTTTGAAATGACCCCTTCCTCCCACCATGATACTCCCATGTGCAAAGTGTTTCCTTCGAGGTATGATACACATCATGTTGAACTTTTTCCAAGTTTTCGTCAAACTTCACGCACACATTTTTATATATAAGACAAAGTTGAGGCTCATGTCAGAGTGAGGTGATTTAATAGTTGTAGGGATTACATGGATATGAGGGACAATGGGGTTAAAAACCAAACCCCTCAAGTTGTTTTTATGGGAGTTTTGTATCTTTAGTTTTATCCCCTGTGTTTCTTTTAAAAATAAAACATCTGATAAGTGGTGGCAGGATAGCCAAAGTCCTAAAGGTGTGCACATGCCTGAGTTTGAATCTTGGCCCAGCTATAAACTCATCCTGGCATCTCGCAGGCAGGATGAGGGATTGATTGTGTATGCAGTCCCTCGGATGGATGTTAAGCTGGGCATTTGTTTGCCAGCATTAGTTGGTGGACCTCAAAAGTCCCACTGTTGCCTTCACGAAGAGTCGAGTGATTGCTGGCTTCCTGGCCAAATTCGTGTTCTAACCTCCAGGGAGCAATGCATTAGCACCCAGCCACTCCCCCAGCTGATGGTGCAAGCAGCAGCTATGTGCTGCATAACAAGGAAAGCAGCAATGAAGGTTGATAAAAGTATGCTAACCGTAATGGAAATCAAAGTACTGACATTTCAGGTGTTGGTGCTTCGTCCTCTTGCTGCAAGACAATTATTCTTGCAAAAAGACACTGACTTTCACCACCCGTTCCTGTAGCCTGGTGTTGGCTCAGTGGTTAGGGTGGTGGCTTTGGATCCTAGGGTCCTGAGTTCAAGCCCCGTCAGCTGCTGAATTAATACACCAGGGGGTTGACTCAGCCTGTCATCCTTCTGAGGTCGGCAAAATGAGTACCAGTTCCAGTGTGTTACTGGTAGAGGCACTGCATCAGCGACACAGTCGCGCTTCAAGAAATGATAGCTACCCTGGCAGCTAAGCTGCCATACAACCACCAACCACTAACCACCACCACCACCCGTTCCACACATGCCTGTGCTGATGATCCTTCATGAGTCTTTGCCACAATAAATAAGCCCTTCACAAAATGTTAGTGGAAACACTAAGCATACAAAACTAAAGTCAACATAAGATATCCCCTTTGACTGTTATCATTATACCAGGCGTAGTGGCGTGCGCCTCTAATCCGGCTACTTGGAGCTTGGTTGGAGGATCGCTTGAGGACGGGGCTCTGCGCTGGGCCTGCTGTGAGAGGGTGTAGGGCAGCCCGGAATCATGGCAAAACCCAATGCTTATTCCTGTGTCGTAAGAGACGACCAGGGTTGCGTCAGGAAGGGCATCCGGCGTAAAACCTGTGCCAAATCAGTATGCGGATCATAATGGATGATCCGCTGTGGCGACCCCTAAAGGGAGCAGCCAAAAAAGAACAACACTATTATCACTTGCAAAATAGAAGATTTTTCAAGTATATTTTGTTCGTCTATTTTGTTATTCTGTCTATCGCCTACAGGTCACAATTTTAAACCGACCTTCATGAAACTTCACCACATGGTAGAGTTTGTCATAAGCCCATTGTTTTTGAGGTCAAAAGCTCATCAGGCCAAAGGTCAACAACTTAGGTGAGATTCTAAATCCTCTATTTCATCATTGACCACATTTGGGATTATATTTCAGTATGATTCAACTAGCATTATTTTAGGTACATGGACCAAAGTCAACATATGAGGTCACACAGTCAAATTTCTAAATTGTAAATTCATCTGTCGCTAATTGAAGCGGATTTGTATATTTGGTCATTGAATTCAACACACCATTTATTTTTGAGGTCAAATTTCTTTGCTGTTTCTGTTTGCAGAGGTTTCGAAAACCAAAGAACAATGGTGAGCCCGGACGCCTGTTTCATAGGAGATAAAATGGGATCTATTAGCTGCCACTGAGTATGCTGTGATTGCAATTTATTTTAAAGTAAAAGCTGACTTCTGAATAGTAGTTTTTGCATGACATCGAATAGATTCCCCCCCCCCCCCCCCAGTCAGGTCAGGTCAGGTCAGGTATGGGAAGCAGCGCATCGCTGCGTCCACTTTCCACCGGTACTCCAGTTGCATCCATCTGGCCATCCCCCAGGCAGAAGCCTGGCCCATCCCCATCTCCTTGAGATGCTGATCAACTTGCTGCACCCACGAGCATGTGGTCGGCCCATTGGCCTCCTCCACTCATGAGGCTCCCTCGCTGAGAGAATCTGGTGAGCAGGATCAGCGTCAGGAAAATGAGCCACGTGTCCATGACGCTCACGGACTATACGTCACAAATCTTATTTGAGTCTCTCTCAGCGACCGCTCATTAAACACAAAGTCTGACCAGCGATAGCCAAGGATTCTCTGAAGAGATCTGTACCAAAGGAATTAAGTCTCCGTCTCAGATCCCTGTCAGGTCCAAGTCTCACATCCATAGAGCAAGACTGGAAGCACCAAGGACCTGAAGACTCGGACTTTCGTCCTGCACAGGTACCGGCAGCGCCACACCCCATTATCCAGTGAATCCATGTCTCCCCAGGCCGGACCCAGAATCTGTTGACTTCTGTCTCAAAGCCAGCAGAGACTGAATATCATTGCCAAGGTAAGTGAATCTCTCCGTTACCTCGATATCCTCACCACAAACAGGTACAGACAGGACAGCAGCATCTAAGATGTCATTGAAAGCCTGGATCTTCGTTTTGACCCAGGAAACCCATAATCCCAGTGGCTCCAACTCCTCATTCAGCACCTCGAGGGCCCCCAAAAGGATATCTAGTCTCTGCAAAGATCACTGCATCATCTGTGAAATCAAGGTCAGAGATGTTGACATTCCCAAATGATGCACCACAGCTTGATCTCTCCGACATCCTCCCCAGAATACAGTCCACACAAGTGCTGAAAAGTTTGGGGACCAGTACACACCCCCTGACTAACTCCAGTAAGAACTGGAAATAAGTCAGAGATGGTATCACCACATCTCACAGCACTCAGTACCAGGGTATAGTTTAGACATCAGATTGATCAGTTTTGGGTGCACCCCATGAAGACCAAGAATCCTCCAGAGGACATCCCGATTCACTGAATCAAATGCTTTGCAGAGATGAACAGAGGCTGCAAGCAGCCCCTGCCGAAACTCTCATCTGCGTTCGGTGAAGACCGAAGAGCAAGGATACGGTCAATTAATTATTGACCTCTTTGGTGTAAAGCCTGACTGCTCTGGACGCAATGGATATGAGGGATATGGATATGACTGCTCAAGCAGATGATGGCGAACCCGCTCAAGAATTATCCGAACAAAGACCTTGCCCGGCACTGAGAGCAACTCACCCCTCGGTAGTTGTTGCAGTTTGGCAATCACCATTCCCAGAGAGGGACCAAGACTCCCCTCTTCCAGTCAGTTGGGATGAAGCCTGTGTTCCAGGCAGAACACAGAACTGCATGCAACAACATGAATGTAGCATTTCCACCAGCCTTGAGAAGTTCAGCATAACCTCCTTCCCCCCCCC
>CM068957.1:124106839-124118391 GCA_035128595.1 Eptatretus atami
CTGCAACAACTACCGAGGGGTGACGTTGCTCTCAGTGCCGGGCAAGGTCTTTGTTCGGATAATTCTTGAGCGGGTTCGCCATCATCTGCTTGAGCAGTCATATCCATATCCCTCATATCCATTGCGTCCAGAGCAGTCAGGCTTTACACCAAAGAGGTCAATAATTGACCGTATCCTTGCTCTTCGGTCTTCACCGACGCAGATGAGAGTTTCGGCAGGAGCTGTTTGCAGCCTCTGTTCATCTCTGCAAAGCATTTGATTCAGTGAATCGGGGGATGTCCTCTGGAGGATTCTTGGTCTTCATGGGGTGCCACCAAAACTGATCAATCTGATGTCTAAACTATACCCTGGTACTGAGTGCTGTGAGATGTGGTGATACCATCTCTGACTTATTTCCAGTTCTTACTGGAGTTAGTCAGGGGGTGTGTACTGGTCCCCAAACTTTTCAGCACTTGTGTGGACTGTATTCTGGGGAGGATGTCGGAGAGATCAAGCTGTGGTGCATCATTTGGGAATGTCAACATCTCTGACCTGATTTCACAGATGATGCAGTGATCTTTGCAGAGACTAGATATCCTTTTGGGGGCCCTCGAGTGCTGAATGAGGAGTTGGAGCCACTGGGATTATGGGTTTCCGGTCAAAACGAAGATCCAGGCTTTCAATGACATCTTAGATGCTGCTGTCCTGTCTGTACCTGTTTGTGGTGAGGATATCGAGGTAACGGAGAGATTCACTTACCTTGGCAATGATATTCAGTCTCTGCTGGCTTTGAGACAGAAGTCAACAGATATCTGGGTCCGGCCTGGGAGACATGGATTCACTGGATAATGGGGTGTGGCGCTGCCGCGTACCTCCCCCGTGACCTCCCCGCAAAAGCAGCAAACCCCCCCCGATGCAGGACGAAAGTCCGAGTCTTTCAGGTCCTTGGTGCTTCCAGTCTTGCTCTATGGATGTGAGACTTGGACCCTGACCAGGGATCTGAGACGGAGACTTAATTCCTTTGGTACCAGATCTCTTCAGAGAATCCTTGGCTATCGCTGGTCAGACTTTGTGTTTAATGAGCGGTCGCTGAGAGAGACTCAAATAAGATTTGTGACGTATAGTCCGTGAGCGTCATGGACACGTGGCTCATTTTCCTGACGCTGATCCTGCTCACCAGATTCTCTCAGCGAGGGAGCCTCATGAGTGGAGGAGGCCAATGGGCCGACCACATGCCTCGTGGGTGCAGCAAGTTGATCAGCATCTCAAGGAGATGGGGATGGGCCAGGCATCTGCCTGGGGGATGGCCAGATGGATGCAACTGGAGTACCGGTGGAAAGTGGACGCAGCGATGCGCTGCTTCCCATACCTGACCTGACCTGACCTGACCTGGGGGGGGGGGGAATCTATTCGATGTCATGCAAAAACTACTATTCAGAAGTCAGCTTTTAACTTTAAAATAAATTGCAATCACAGCATACTCAGTGGCAGCTAATAGATCCCATTTTATCTCCTATGAAACAGGCGTCCGGGCTCACCATTGTTCTTTAGTTTTCGAAACCTCTGCAAACAGAAACAGCAAAGAAATTTGACCTCAAAAATAAATGGTGGTTGAATTCAATGACCAAATATACAAATCCTCTTCAAATGTGGTCAATTGGATGAAAATAGAGGATTTTAGAAATCTCACCTAAGTTGTTGACCTTTGGCCTGATGAGCTTTTGACCTCAAAAACAATGGGCTTCTGCCTTATGACAAACTCTACCATGTGGTGAAGTTTCATGAAGGTCGGTTTAAAATTGTGACCTGTAGGCGATAGACAGAATAACAAAATAGACGAACCAATATACTTGAAAAATCTTCTATTTTGCAAGTGATAATAGTGTTGTTCTTTTTTGGCTGCTCCCTTTAGGGGTCGCCACAGCGGATCATCCATTATGATCCGCATACTGATTTGGCACAGTTACGCCGGATGCCCTTCCTGACGCAACCCTGGTCGTCTCTTACGACACAGGAATAAGGATTGGGTTTCGCCATGATTCCGGGCTGCCCTACACCCTCTCACAGCGCGGCCAGCGCAGAGCCCCCGTCCTCAAGCGATCCTCCAACCAAGCCTCCAAGTAGCCGGATTAGAGGCGCACGCCACTACGCCTGGTATAAATGATAACAGTCAAAGGGGATATCTTATGTTGACTTTAGTTTTGTATGCTTAGTGTTTCCACTAACATTTTGTGAAGGGCTTCTTTATTGTGGCAAATTTATTGTGGCAAAGACTCATGAAGGATCATCAGCACAGGCATGTGTGGAACGGGTGGTGGTGGTGGTTGGTGGTTGGTGGTTGTATGGCAGCTTAGCTGCCAGGGTAGCTATCATTTCTTGAAGCGTGACTGTGTCGCTGATGCAGTGCCCCTCTACCAGTACACACACTGGAACTGGTACTCATTTTGCCTACCTCAGAAGGATGACAGGCTGAGTCAACCCCCTGGTGTATTAATTCAGCAGCTGACGGGGCTTGAACTCAGGATCCCAAGCCACCACCCTAACCACTGAGCCAACACCAGGCTACAGGAACGGGTGGTGAAAGTCAGTGTTCTTTTGCAAGAATAATTGTCTTGCAGAAAGAGGACGAAGCACCAACACCTGAAATGTCAGTACTTTGATTTCCATTACGGTTAGCATACTTTTATCAACCTTCATTGCTGCTTTCCTTGTTATGCAGCACATAGCTGCTGCTTGCACCATCAGCTGGGGGAGTGGCTGGGGTGCTAATGCATTGCTCCCTGGAGGTTAGAACACGAATTTGGCCAGGAAACCAGCAATCACTCGACTCTTCATGAAGGCAACAGTGGGACTTTTGAGGTCCACCAACTAATGCTGGCAAACAATGCCCAGCTTAACATCCATCCGAGGGACGGCATACACATCAATCCCTCATCCTGCCTGCGAGATGCCAGGATGAGTTTATAGCTGGGCCAAGATTCAAACTCAGGCATGTGCACACCTTTAGGACTTTGGCTATCCCTGCCACCACTTATCAGATGTTTTATTTTTAAAAGAAAACACAGGGGATAAAACTAAAGACTACACAACTCCCATAAAAACAACTTGAGGGGTTTGGATTTTTAACCCCATTGTCCCTCATATCCATATGTTATCCCCTACAACTATTAAATCACCTCACTCTGACATGAGCCTCAACTTTGTCTTTACTATAAAAATGTGTGCGTGAAGTTTGACGAAAACTTGGAAAAAGTTCAACATAGATGTGTATCATACCTCGAAGGAAACACTTTGCACATGGGAGTATCATGGTGGGAGGAAGGGGTCATTTCAAAGATTTTAAAACCATTTTCAGGTTGGTTTATTTGTATACATGGTCGAGGTTCGTGGAAGAGCTAGTGTTAGTGCACTGAATGACTCGGGGCACAACAGGACAAAAGGAATAGTTGAGAAAGAAGGGGTTACACCAAAGGCAGAATTGAAGGTCAAGATCGAGGCAGACTTGGACAAACAATGGCTGTGGAGAGGATGCATGGGATGGAGAAGATGGATACAAAAGGAAACTCGAAGAAGGGAAAACTGGAAATTTTGAAGGAGAATGGATTGGGGTGGGGTTAACGAGGTTAGAAATGATCATCGTTTTGGATTGGGGACAATCTGAGGTGGTGATGAACAGCTGCATTGAAGACCTGGAAGGAAGAATTCCATTGAATTGGATGTGGAAGTTGGTTCCACAGGCAGGAAAAGAGAGGAACGAATGTGTGGAGGTGAGCAATGACACAATGATACTGGATTTAGGTAATTCAGGTGTGCAAAGGAAGGATTTTATACGATGGAGGATGCCCAGTTGGCGGCTGGCTCTGGAGGCCAACTTTGAAATGTGGTTTGCCCAAGAAAGATCACGACTGTTCGTGAGACCCAGGAGCTTGAATGACTGAACTTCATCAGTTGGAATGCTGAGAAAGTAGATGGGTGGTTTGCCAGATGGACCTTCCGGAGAGAGATGCTGACTGTGAGATTTGTCAGAATTGAAAGGCATATTCCAAGCGTTTGACCAGCTTGTGATTTTGTCAAGGTCTGAAGAGAGGGAAGAGGCTGCAGCCTGCCTGCCAGGAGGATGAGGGATGTCATGGCAGAGGGTAGAGTCCTCAGCAAATAGATCAAGAGGATTTTCCAGTCAGAGAGATCAGTGATGAAGATCAGGAATCGGACAGGGCCCAGAACACTGCCTTGGGGAACTCCAACCTTAACAGTGGCAAAGGGAGAGGACATGAAAACAGGGAGAGGACATGAAAGGATTCTGTTGAAAGCCACACGTTGGCTCCGAGAATAGAGGAAGTCAGTAAGTCATGTGTGGGGAGTTCACCTTGGATGCCATAGGCAGACAGTTTGGAGAGTAAGGCAGACTATCAAAAACACGAGATATGTCCAGAGAGACGGCCCTGATATCATGTCTGACATTAAGGGCCTCCATCCATTGTTGGGTGAGTCGATGCAGCATGTCGAAGGTAGAGTGACCAGGTCTGAAATCAAATTGGTGATCTGAGATGAGGTTGTTAGAGAAAAGGAAAGATTTCATATCAACTGCAATGATGGATTCCATGACCTTGCTGATGATTGGAAGTAAGCTGATAGGTCTGAACTAAAGGGGATCAGTTTTTGAACCTTTTTATGTAATGAAAAGTTGTAAAGGGTTTTTCAAACAACCTATTGAGATGCGTTCCTCATGTGAAAGGTATTGAAAGGGGGACTTTGTATTTTATAAAAGATAGTCCTGGATAGGCTACGGGGGAGGTGGGTAGATGCACCTTTATCCCAGATCCAATCAGAGATTGCAGACCCTCCCCAGGACTTCTTTTGAGTGGTGTATTTTTATTGCTTTTAGGATAAATCCAATACGGCTGTAAACCATGTGACCTATGATATATGTGTGACCCTTTTGTTCCTCATGGATAGGCGGTCATATGTGTAAAGTTTCGCCTCGATCTGTTCAGCCATTTCAGAGATTTTTGAAGGTTTCAAAAAACCAATATGGCTGCCAAATCACGTGACCGATGCCGTCATCTTTTTTTTATGGACCATTTTATCCCTAGATGACTCAAAAATTTTCATACTGATCAGATGTGGCGTTCTACATATGCAATTACGACATTACAACAAAGGCACCCATGACGTCATAAAAAAAATCACACTTATTCCCCATGAGGAGTACTTGCCACGTGCTAAGTTTCAATTTTTTCATTGGTGCAGTTTCAGAGATAGAGGTCCCAAGTTTTTCCAACATGGCTGCCACACCACATGACCGATGACGTAATTATCATTAAAACATTCTACATGAGTAGAGTAGTCGCACCAATGTTGAAAATTGTCTCAATCTGACAAGCGGTTGCGGAGAAAAACACGAAAGTTCTGTGCGGAGAAACAAACAAACAGATAGACCCAAATGTAATACCGTCTCCTTCGGTGAGGAGACAAAGCAACCACTTTTTAAAAAACTCCTTTAATGCAAGAAAAAGATCATGGTAAGTATGGCAATCACTTTCAAATTCAAACAACAAACAAATGTCCTTGCAATGGACAATGCACACAATGCCTTGTCCTGCAGGTGAAACACCAAAGCGTGAGTTTTTAGCTGGGTCAGGATTCAGACCCGTGTTACAGCACCGTGCACATCCCTCTCGGGCCTGGGCTCTCTTGCTAGCCTACCATCTTTGTCACATCTTAAGACAGACATTTCCCACCTTTTCATTCAGGTTACTCTTGCTTCATTCAGAATCCACTCATTCTATGCTTCCATTCATTAGCACATGGTTTTCCTCAACCTGGGTTTCACTGACACGCATAAGCTTCCACAATTCGACGATAATGCAAGAAAAAAAGGTTTTTTGAGAAATAATTGTGAAACACACAAGATGGAGGGAGTGGAGGGATGGAGGGGGGGAAAAATTATGTTACCTCAGCAACGGAGGGTAAAGGACCTGGTCAATGGGAAGACATGTGGAAATAAAACTAGTCAACCACACGACTATTTACCAGGACACTGATGGCCGGCAGGATCCGAAGTTAAAAGTCTCCTCCCCCCATTTTCTTTGACAGAATGCATGCAGTTCGGGCATCAAGACCATTCGGAACCCTGGAGAGGAAAGTGTCAAATCTCGGTGAACAGATCAAGGTCTGCAATGGAGAGTAAAATATTAAATCTACGAAAATACGAAATTAATCAGCACAATCCCATCCCCACCCAATAATAAAAAATAGCACCGCAAAGCGGGCGTAACCCCTCAGCCCCTTGACGCAAACCAATTTCAAGATGGTGGCCATATTGAAAATTGCAGCGCGCCCATTTTCGAAAGGAACCTTCCTCTACTCAACCCCAACACACCCAGCAAAAATAGATTTAATCGGACAAGGCGTTCTCGAAATCGATGGAAACCAATTTCAAGATGGCTGCCATGGAGGCCACATTGAAAATCGCAGCGCGCCCATTTTCGAAAGGAACCTTCCTCTACTCAACCCCAACATACCCTGCAAAAATGGATTTAATCGGACAAGGCGTTCTCCTCGAAATTGACGGAAACCAAAAGTTGACAGACGGACGGACGCCGCCCGGACAACGCCTTGACGACAATACCCCTTAGCCAATTCGGGCTGAGGGGTAAAAATACTGCCCTCGTAATCGATGGAAGTACCAGCAACCAGTATCTCTTTCCAATTTTTATGTTGGACGTCATATCGAAAATCAATCAGACTTCAAGATGGCTACCGTGGCGGCTATTGAAAATCGCAGCGCGCCCATTTTCGAAAGGAACCTTCCTCTACTCAACCCCAACACACCCTGCAAAAATGCATGTAATCGGACAAGCAAGCCGTTCTCGAATTTGACGAAAACCAATTTCAAGATGGCTGCCATGGAGGCCACATTGAAAATCGTAGAGCGCCCAATTTCGAGAGAACCTTCCTCTACTCAACCCAACATACCCTGCAAAAATGGATTTAATCGGACAAGGCGTTCTCCTCGAAATTGACGGAAACCAAAGTTGACAGACGGAGGACGCCCGCCGACAAGATGGCTGCCATGGATGCCACATTGAAAATCGCAGCGCGCCCATTTTCGAAAGGAACCTTCCTCTACTCAACCCAACACACCCTGCAAAAATGGATTTAATCGGACAAGGCGTCTCGAAATCGACGGAAACCAATTTCAAGAATGGCTGCCATGGAGGCCACATTGAAATCGCAGCGCGCCCATTTTCGAAAGAACCTCCTCTACTCAACCCCAACATACCCTGCAAAATGGATTTAATCACAAGGCGTTCTCCTCGAAATTGACGGAAACCAAAAGTTGACAGACGGACGGACGCCCGCCGGACAACGCTATAACGACAATACCCCTTAGCCAATTCGGGCTGAGGTAAAATACTGCCTCGTAATCGATGGAAGTACAGCAACCAGTATCTCTTTCAATTTTATGTTGGACGTCATATCGAAAATCAATCAGACTTCAAGATGGCTACCGTGCGGCTATTAAAATCGCAGCGCGCCCATTTTCGAAAGGAACCTTCTTACTCAACCCCAACACACCCTGCAAAAATGCATTAATCGGACAAGCCAAGCCGTTCTCAAAATTTGACGAAAAACCAATTTCAAGATGGCTGCCATGGAGGCACATTGAAAATCGCAGGCACCCAATTTCGAAAAAAGGACTCCTCTACTCAACCCCAACATACCCTGCAAAAATGGATTTAATCGGACAAGGCGTTCTCCTCAAATCGACGGAAACCAATTTCAAGATGGCTGCCATGGAGTGCCACATTGAAAATTGCAGCGCGCCCATTTTCGAAAGGAACCTTCCTCACTCAACCCAACACACTGCAAAAATGGATTTAATCGGACAAGGCGTTCTCCTCGAAATCGACGGAAACCAATTTCAAGATGGCTGCCATGGATGCCACATTGAAAATTGCAGCGGCCATTTTCGAAGAACCTTCTTACTCAACCCCAACATACCCTGCAAAAATGGATTAATCGGACAAGGCTTCTCCTCGAAATCGACGAACAATTTCAAGATGGCTGCATGGAGGCCACATTGAAAATCGCAGCGCGCCCATTTTCGAAAGGAACCTTCCTCTACTCAACCCCAACATACCCTGCAAAAATGGATTTAATCGGACAAGGCTTCTCTCGAATTGACGGAAACCAAAAGTGACAGACGAACGGACGCCGCCCGACAAGATGGCTCCATGGAGGCCACATTGAAAATCGCAGCGCGCCCATTTTCGAAAGGAACCTTCCTCTACTCAACCCCAACACACCCTGCAAAAATGCATTTAATCGGACAAGGCGTTCTCCTCGAAATCACGGGAAACCAATTTCAAGATGGCTGCCATGGAGGCCACATTGAAAATCGCAGCGCGCCCATTTTCGAAAGGAACCTTCCTCTACTCAACCCCAACATACCCTGCAAAATGGATTTAATGGACAAGGCGTTCTCTCGAAATTGACGGAAACAAAAGTTGACAGACGACGGACGCCGCCCGGACAACGCCTATGACGACAATACCCTTAGCCAATTCGGCTGACGGTAAAAACTGTATATCAATTAAATTTTACAATGCATTCTCTCAATGTTATGGCACAAGTGTGAACATACAGACCATTCAACCTCGAGCCAAATCATTGCACGAAACATCTTTGGAATCATGTGGGATAAAGTTGGTCGGTGCCCCCCATCGTACAACCTGTCATGTACCACACTGTTACAAATTAATAAATCAAAATAAATATAATAGTGAATGTTCCCTATGGTCAAAGGGTAAACACCAAAGACGCCATTGGCCGATAGGTACAGGGGTGGAGCTCAGGAGTGAGGTTACAGGGGTACACAAGTATTTGTGAAGTCTGCCAATGATATGATTGCTACAGCATGTTGTACAAAACCCAAAGATGATGTTCTACACCAACAACTTTCACCCAGAGCGAAACTTACTGAGTCTTTACGCTCCGATTCTTGCCAAAGTTTGCAGCGATTTGAGCACTGTGGGTTGGAAGGGACAAGGAGGAGTGGTTGGCATGAATGAAGCAATAAAACAACATCAGATGAACATTTTCAACATGTACGACCAATCTGCTTTACTCCTCAAATACATCTCGCCACTGCCTTTCTCACCACCATGAGCCATGCTAAATGGTTTGTGTTTAAGAAAGCTCAGCAATAACATTTGATCTTGGCACGATTCCAGGAATGGCAAACTTTGGGGAATTCACCCATGAACTTATATAATGGAAGGAAAAGCCTCGATTTATTTGCATCCTGCAATTCCGATTGCTAACCTGATGCTGTTGTTTACTCAACAGGTGAACTCTTCTTTTTCTGAGCCCATTAAGTGCAAAATGGTTCATCATTAAACTATGCAGATATTAACAGGGTGCTCAAGCATGATGGTAAAGCACTGAAAAGACCTTTAAAATAATAATAATAACTTGTAATTAGCATCCAGAACCACCCTTGACCATGTTGTGGAATGTCGGCCGAAGCCCTATTTTCTTTTCCGTTCTCACTTTCTCACCTTTGTTCGATCTTAAATTGGTGTTCTCCACAATCGCTTGAGCGATCGAACCAAAATTTTCAACTTAGGAGTTGCTACCCATGGAGAATTTTTTTTTAAAACAGCTTCATGATGATTGGATGGAAAATGCAGATGGCATTCCAAAAAAGTCTGTTTTCCGTCAGCATGGGTTCCGTGTATCAGGAACAAACGAATAATGAAAAAAAAACAAAAAAAATCGAAACAAAACTTACAGTTTTTTGCCCCTTCCCATTGAGAAACTCTTCTCATCTTCATCTCTTTTTCGGGCTTCATTCCAGACTATTGGCAAACTGTTAGGCAGGCGAGGAACAGAGCTGCAAGAAACACGTACGTACCATCACAAAACTACACTCCGCACAAACGACCATGGTTCTTTTAGCAGCAAAGCAACAAGTAACCAATAAAATGCCACTTCTTCCTGGACAAGGCCCAAAGCATTGATCTTTAAATAGGCCCCGACAGGAACTTGCGATCTCCCTGTGCAGGCCATTGGTAAATTCAGTGGTGCATGTGCGTGCACGTGTGTGTGTATATAATGTCAGTATGTGTCTCCTCTCCACTCCAAAACTATGAAACCTAATGGCCTGAACTTTTGAATGCATACTAAGGGAACTCCAAGGAAGTGCATGAATCAAAACTGGGTGTTTGGGATCATTTAAACACCTCTTTTGAATATAATTAATGGCTTTATTTAATTATCCATTATCAAGGCATCATCCTTGGTGAACCCCTTAATCAGCCCTCTGTCAGCTCGTTGGGGTCTTAATTCGCCATTTTTTTTTTGACCTACTCAGCAATGCCTTGACTTGGAACAGGCCGCAATGGTTTCTCAACGATAAAGTACTCAATTTTTTTTTTCACTTTCCTCACTCCTGTTATCGAATGTCTCATCTTCATACCGACAAATCGCTCGATACATCGTAATACTTATAAACGCTCGGAGTCGCTCGTGTTCATGGCTTTATTTCCGGAAATGGCATAAACACTAGAATCTCTTAACCAAAGCCAAATTTCAAAATTTAAACTGCCAAATTTGACCTTAGCAGCAGTTCCGACTGCTAAAAAAAAAAATAAAAAAAAGTAAATTTGTCCAATATGACGGATCGGCAATCGTTAATCACTTGCCAAGCTTGCCCTTCCTCATCAACCATTTTGTTGGAGTGCTTGCTTGGGTGCTTAAGCCACTTGTCGAGCGCTCTACAAGCTGTTTGGATATCCATTTGCAGGCCATGGCAAAAGTACCCACACTGTCACTCTGCTCTGTCCCTCTGCAAAACACATTCAAAAATACATCAAATCGATGTACAAAGTTCAGGCCCCACCTGCCTCTGTTATGCCCCACAGTACCAAGCCTGCAGTTTCTTATCAATGGATAGATGGAGGGAAGGAGTGGATGGATGGATGGAAGGACCAAACCGATTCTTGTAAGCCATGGCAAGACAGCAGATGGCGGTGTAAAGGACGTTTTTTTTTGTTTTTTTTAAATCACAACTGTCGTTTATGAAAATAAAATAACAAACTGACATTCAAGACAATTTTAAGTGATAACTAGATGACCCGTGAACCCGTTGGGTTCCTGATGTTACAGTGGTTGATGAAAAAACATCATTTCAAGAAGAAAAAAAAAGATAGCTCCAGCGAACTAACTATACCACTGAGGTTGTTTGCATTGATCAAATAATCCAGAAGAGGAGTACTTGACTGAATCTGGAATCGATTTATTCATAATTTTTTTTGTTGCCCGATTTGAACGAAACTTGATACTGCACACCGCAGAAGAATGCTGAGTAAGGTGGCCCTAAAAAAATTGCGCTATCATGTACCGTTCTGGCTGTATTTCGGGAACATACATACATACATACAAGATGAGGGTTTTAGTAATATACTAGACGACCCGTGAACCTGTTGGGTTCCCGTTGTGACAGCGGTTGATAAAAAAATCATTTCAAAAAAGAAAAAAAAAAGATAGCTCCAGCGAATTATACT
>CM068957.1:124174258-124184938 GCA_035128595.1 Eptatretus atami
GCCCAATGAGGGAGTGCGAGCGGGGGATAAGAGAGGCGCGTGTGGGCCAAACGTGGTAGTTGTTGTCGAGAGAGTTGTTGAGAGTTGTCTTCTGGTCTTGAGAGAGTTGAGAATTGTTTGCTGGTCTTCGGTCTTCGGAAGTCTGGTGGTCTCCTGAAGCCAGTCGTCGCCTTCCTGGGGTCCCGCCATACAGAGCGTCTTCTCTTGTGGCCTGTGTGCCTGCGAGCCTGTCCGGCAAGGATCACCTGCCTGGGCTTGGAGCGGCATTGTGTGGCGGGTTCGAGTCCTGCACAGCGGATCGTCGAAGACTGCACGAGGTGGAGAGGTCCGAGAATAGGCTCTGACCTCCAGCTCGCCTTTCCTCGAGCTGGAGGCCTCCAATAAAGACCTGACGGGTCGTTTCTTTTTGGGTGTACATGTGTACGTGTTTGTGGCGCCAGTCTATTAAGTAAACTGCATAAGTGCTTGTACATAAATTTGCTATTCCTTCAGTATTCGGTTAAGCTCTGCCTTCTTGCGTGCTCCCCTGCCCCATTATAAATAAATATCCCTTTTGTTAAATGTTCCAGCTCGTTTCTGTTTCTTTCATTGGCTTGGCACAGTGTGTGTTGAGAAATAGCGAGGCCGTAAATTGTTCATTTGGTCCGACGGTGTAATCCGCTCGGGTTACACACGGTTCGGGCTCGGTACGGCTCGTTCCGCTTGAGGTCCGTCGAGGGTGAATTCCCCGGTAGCTTTGTCCGCGTGGGTAATTAGGTATATTGAAGTTTGGCAATTGACCTACCCCACGCGGTCAAATTATTGTGGTCCAGTAAGGGACCCGTGCCTTTCGGACTTATCAAAAAGGCACGACCTCAATTCCGGGGTGTTCGGTGGAGCCGACTCTACTGCTCCCTCTAGCGGTCGTGCTCGCCACTGATACCCGGCCCCGCAGCAATACAAGGGTGGGCTTCAGAGCTCGTGAAAGAAATGTGTGTAAACGTGTCTGTCATAAAGAAAAAAAGCTTCCCATTTAAAGAGACTCGCATTTTGGCGCGCTGCGCACGAAATTATTATTTTGAAAATAAATGCAGACGTTTACATTTCGGGTTTTGAAACTTTTGCACCTTCGCGCGAAAATGTATAAATATATAACAAATTACCCCGTGCGGGAGTGACGGTCATCTCGGCGAGAAAATATATAGCCTCCTGAAGGTAGGGCAGTTTTTGCAAACTTTGAAGTCACGTGACGCGAAACGAAAGCGAATATCGAAAATCCGGCCCGACAAAATTTAGATATGTGTCCATAGATTTGTCTGACGAGCTCTTATGTCCGGCTCCGTCTTGGACACAGCAAGGCGAATATCGTTCCCAACGTCAAGACGGTTTCGGGACTTCGTTTTAATGGTCGCAAGGTCAGAAAATCCAGATTCGCAAAGATATGTTGTGGCGAATTGAATGAGCATTACGGATTTATATGCACCAATCAAATTCAAGATCGCTGAGAAATGTAGGAGGGAGATGATTTTGAAAATCGTCATTTTCGCATGAAAATCTCATTTTTCGCATTTTTTTGCCAACTTTGAAGTCACGTGACACGAAAACGAAAGCGAATATCGAAAATCCGGCCCAATCAAATTTTAGATATTGTCCCAAGATTCATTATGCCACAATCAAATTCAAGATCGCTTGAGAAATGTAGGAGATAGATTTTTGAAAATCGTCATTTTCGCATTTTTTTGCCAACTTTGAAGTCACGTGACACGGAAAACGAAAGCGAATATCGAAAAATCCGGCCCGATCCAAAATTAGATATTGTCCCATAGATTCATATGCCTCAATCAATTCAAGATCGCTTAAGAAATGGTGGAGGAGATAGAATTTGAAAATCGTCATTTTCGCAACTTCAAAGGCCTCGTGACCTTGACCTTGAAAGTCATACCATTGTGTACGTCTCATCGACCTCTTTCAGGATCACTTAATGACCAGATCTCCCGCTTCAACTTCATTGTGGACGGACGGACGGACGGACGGATCGTCACCTCTCCTCTCAACACCAATATTATTAGGCATGCTCGAAGAGATGACCTAAAAGGCTAAAAATGTGTTTTATATTTATATTTCATTTCTCCTTCCTTCCTTCTTTTCGAATCGCATCGGCGTTTTGGCCATCTTCCAGATCACGTGACGATCAAACGGGAAGGAAATTCAAAAATCTGTCGGTTAGATACAAGATAATATTTTTTACTATCATAATCAATAAACAGTTGCCGAATATCTTTGTAGAATGGCAGATTAGATAGGTTTTGAAAATGGCGATTTTATAAACTTACGTGACCTCGTCCCTGACCTTGAACCCGGACAAAAGTTATATCGTTGTGCAACACTCATCGACCGTCTACCCACATACTAAGTTCATCAAGATCGGAAAGAAAAATTGTTGACGGACGTACGGACGGACATTTGGTCGGCTTTATTAGGTCATTCTCGGTAGAGATGACCTAAAAGGTTACACAAGCGATGGACAAATTAACTTTTTAAAATTGTTGATGTCATTTGTAGAGTTACTTGACTTACAAATTATGTGATTTTAAAGGGGAAGAGATTTAGGTTCATTTTATTCACAGGAATTACAAAAGACAAGATAAATTGGAAACAAAATTTTTTGACTCCGCCCCTTTTTGACTCCACCCACACAAGCCACATCCACACAAGCCCCACCCACATAAGCCACATCCACACAAATCCCACTCACAAA
Organism: Eptatretus atami; assembly: GCA_035128595.1. Classification (NCBI taxonomy): domain Eukaryota; kingdom Metazoa; phylum Chordata; class Myxini; order Myxiniformes; family Myxinidae; genus Eptatretus; species Eptatretus atami. The sequence continues at coordinate 124,176,996 of CM068957.1, forward strand.
AGCCACATCCACACAATCCCCACCACATAAGCACATCCACACAAATCCACTCACAAAAGCCACATCCATGCAAGCCCCACCCACATAAGCCACATCCACATAATTACTGATTAGTTTAGTTCCCACAACACGTTATTTAATTTAAAAAAATTGCTCCACCCACAGAAGCCCACTGACCCAAGCCCACCCACAAAAACTCCACCCACACAAGCCTCACCCCCTTGTGCACCCCACCTTTGACCACCACCCCCCCTCATCCCACCCCCCACACACACGGGGAGGGGAGGGGGAGGGTGAGGGGTGGGTGAGTCGTTGGGGAGCACACCTACCCCCCCCCCTTTAAAATCTCCTTTATTCTCTTCTTGTAATTCAAAATCAAATAATTATAAGGGAAGCATATATAATTAAACAAAAGTAAAAACATTAAACAAAATCTTCTTTCGCAGCAGTCTGACGGTTTGTTTTGTTTTGAAACTCGAATCAACACATTCTGTTCAAAACAGAGTGAAGAACAATTAGGGTATATAAAGATGAATATTATGATATTAATAAAAATATAAATATAAACATACCTCCAGAATATAGTGGTCGTGTCAGATTCCTCCAGAAGATTAAGTTGTATGTTTGGTTCATCCAGACAGGTGTTTAAACTGAAAAAAAAAATTATAAGAGTCAAGACAGAGACACACAGACACAAACACACACCACACACACACACACACACACCACACACACACACACAACACACACACACGGAGGCAGAGATAAAGACAGAGGGAGAGAGACAAGACATAAAGAACACACAGAGAGACAGAGGGATAATTTCTCACCTTTGACTCACTCATTCAAGGTCAGAGGACGTGAAAGAATTTTCTGCCAGCCGAGAAAAATATCATTCAATTCTCTTCTGAACGATCTAATATCATTCAAGGAAGTCATTCATTTTAGCCACTGTCGTGTAATTCAAATAACTCATGTTCCAGATCAGTTATCAACTATGTTCCTATTGGGGACAACCTGTTAGAAAAAGACACAATAATTATTGGTTGTATAGTGATTTAATTCTGTATAAAACACAAATAATGAATGTGGGTTAAGGATCTCACCTGTCATCTTGTGAAAACGATTGATCTGCAGTTTTGTAGTAATAATCTGAACGCTCCATGTTCAAATAAAACACACTCGGCACACAAGTTGGTTTAAATAGGCAACTGATGACGTCAATGAAATGTGAAAACAATGGTTTTTTCAGGGTGTGTCTTACATAGGAAATGACCGGAATTTTTGGCTTGGTTCGGGCGAGGCAGCTTGGCTGACTCCAAACTGACTAATTAACATAAAATAAAACAGCTTGCTTTGAATTATTTTGAGAAAAACTTACATAAAATACACATAATGTTGAATTTGGAAAGACCATGAAAAATAAGAGCATTAAGAGAAGTTTATCATTTCATTTCTGCTCAACAAAGACACTTATACAAGAACCAAGTTATTCTTGTGAATATACTCGATGGAAATGAATGTCATAAGAAAATTAAGTTATTCCCTAAGTAGGAACATGGGCAAATATTCGTTGGTTCACTCTTTGAGTGGAATGAAAATATAAAAGGACTGTGATTATGTTGGGGGAAGAAGTGCTTTAATCAGTAAGTCTCAATCTTCATAGTCTCAATTTTACATTTGCTTGTATGGGAGGGAAGGGGAGAGGTGCGGAGATAACGAGTCTCAATTTTACATTTGCTTGTATGGGAGGGAGGGGGTAGGTGGGGAGAAAATCAGTCTCCCTATTTTGGGCTTTTGGGGCTAGAGTCAGAAAGTTTTCCCTTTTTCCCATTCATTTGAATGGGCGTCCAGAAACCCCGTTATCATCCACTAACCATGTACCGCACCGCTATCGCTTTCATGATTGTGACCAACAGGGTGAGTCTATCACACACCCATCTTCTGTGGTCAACAACCAGGTTTCAAGGTCAGTTATCTGGAATATTCAAACAACAAAAAAAGAATGAACCTCTGCCTTTCAATAGACACTACATTGCTAATCTCTCCCAGTGGCAAACACTATTTATGGAGAAAGGAGATTCTCACAACTTGTACAAATTCCTGAAACACAAAGAGGCATCAAATGTACAAAGGTTTTGGTTCGAACTTAATATTAAAAATAGTTCGGAATTTTTTTGTAAAGTACATCAAACCTTTTTCCTTTATCGATGATTATATTTTTCAGCTGTTGTTTGTACACCTTCCTCATATGCTTGTTCAAACTGTCATGGAGAAGGGGGTGAAGGGGATGGGGTAGAGGAGTTAAAAAAAAAAATCACATTGTCCAGGTTACATCCACCAGAAAATGCTCAAAGACCTGAAACAACAAAAAAACAGTGACATAAGGGAGTGTTCACAAACGTACTTTGAGAAGTTGTCCCCTTTGCAGAAATTCTGTTGGCCCCATACAAATACATGAGGGTCTTGCATCTCTGGACCGCAACAGAATGTACACTTGCATTAAAATGTAATCAATGAAGAAGGATATGACAAAGGTGGGAGAGGAGGGGTGTGAATAAAAGGAGGAAAGGACAAAAATAGGGGGATTAAGCAGGAATTGATGGAGGGGTGGTCAGTCAAAAGGATAACGAAGGCAGAGAGGTTAAATAATGTTAAAACAAGAAAAAGAGCAATCAAACATTGCAGACCCTCACCAGGACTTGTTTTGTGTGGTGTTTGTGTAGTTTTGTATTGGTGTTTGCATACTGGTGTTTTATGTATTCATGAGAGAGATAACTAGAGCTGCCACTTTAACTGCTGGCAGTGATGACCGGGTACCAAGATGTCCTGCTGTTGATGCAACCCCGCTTCGATTGGGCACCTTACCCTGCCTGACCATGACATTTTTCATATTATTCAACTGAACTTAGAATGGGATTAATAATAAATTCAATTCAATTCAAATGGAAGACAAATAGGTACAGTCCTGCATTGGAGTAATCAGAAGGAACCCAAACAAGAAAAACGCAAAGATGAAGTCGATCAGGAGGAACCTGGATAGGATTCACATTTCAGCTGCTTATTCGAAAACCCATCCAGCACAGCCAATGAGCCTATGAAAAAATTAAAAAATCAAATCAAATCAAAAAGGACCAGATCAAAATAAATTAAATAATTCTGGCTGCCAGACCATGTGTCCGATCAAGTTGAAATTTATAACGTGTATTCCTCATCACTACAAGATCATATTTGTGAAGTCTCACGTCGATTGATTCAGCGGTTCAAGAGAAATAATTTTTTCCAACTTCAAGAGAATGTCAATGAATTTTCTAAAAGTTATTTTCAAAATGGTACTTGTTACAACTTGGAAGGCAATACTTTCAATGACTTAGATATGCCATATGATGGCTGCTTCTCCACCTTTTATATGAATTCCAGAAGCTTTGAAGACATTTCTATGATGTTCAAGATGTTTTGTCCACCTTAAATCATTCCTTTCTGTTTACGGATTTACTGAAACTTGGTTCAAACAATCTCCTCCTCCATATATTACAATGTCCAATTACAACCTTGTTCATTCTTCACGTTCTTTTGAAATTGGAGGTGGAGTTGCCATGTTTATTAGTAGTTTGAAATTTTGTATACGTGATGACCTTATGCCGTCTTCTGACAGCTATGAAAGCGTATTTATTGAAATTGAATGCGAGTTTTCCTGTAATTTGATTGTAGACAACGTTTATAGGACTCCTGCTTCTCATCCTGAAAATTTCATAAAATGTCTTCATTTTTGTCTTGATGTTATTGCTAGAGAAAAGAAACTTTTTTTATGGGACATTTTAATTTCAACTACTCTATTGTTCTAATCATCAACCCACTGATGACTTAACACTTTTCATTCGTATGGATTTCATCCTCCTATTGACCAGCCAACTCGCATTACCCCTCAAAGTATGACCCTTATCGAACAATATACTAACCAATAACGATGATGATGTTTACGCAGGTATCCTTAATAATGTCATTGCTGATCACTTACCTCTATTCCAGATTACCCCTTCACGCTTTCTAGATTCTACTTCTGATCAAAAGTTATGTCACTTGGAAATCAACTATAACACCTTGTGTTCTTTTACTGCAGATATCAAATCCGTGGATTGGGGGGAAGGCTATAAATGCCATCAAGCTAACTCTGCTTACGATACTTTTCTTTCTCTTCTCACTAGACTAGCTCTAACAATCGCATTTCCCACTTATTATGAAGAGAAGTGGACGACGAAAGACCAATCATCCGTGGCTCACCCAGAATATTATCAATTGCTGTAATTACAAAAATAGGCTGCATTGGTGTGTTGATGCAAATTTCTCCAAACATTATCATAATGGGTTTTGAGGGTGAAAAAAACTGAATAAAAATGTTGCCAATTAAACTTGACTAGCCAAACCCATGCTCCGCGCGAAGTTTCTAAAGTGAGGGTTCGTGAGGACATCAATATATCCAGTGTTCACAATGTGATTTATAGAATTTTTTTTATAAAATGTTTGTTACATTTTTTGCGTCAAATACACCTTCTGAGGTAGTCAGCATGTGCAGAAGAGGGTTTTACATTGCAGACGCTGTTTTGTCGGAGTGGCATTACGCCTCTCAGCGGTGATGGTCTGTCGACGACAGACGTGATGATGTCAATGAATGACCGATGATGTCATGACGTCATTATGCCTCTCAGCGGTGACATCACACGTCGCCATGCAAACGAATGTAAAAATTAGAAAATCGCCAAAAATTCCCAAACCTGTCCGTCTGCCACGATCTCACATCGCCTATGCTGTTCATTAGACCACAGAGCACCCGCATGCCGAAAGTGGCGACAATCTGTCCGGCAGTTTTGAAGGAGATACGTCCACAAAATATGGCTTAGAGTATTAATATAATAACTGATAATTAACTTGAAAAAAGTAAATGTTTTTTGGTGTATAGCACAATGTATTGTTATAACCTTTATAGTTTAATGAGAAATGTACTCAAATACAACATGATTATTACAGCTATGTGCTTGAACATGTATCTATTTTAATAATATTGTTGCGGCCACGGGTACCGGGACACCAGCTTGTCACTCGGGGATTAATCCCCGGTTGTACTCGTAGAGCCGGACCTGGGGCCACCGCTCACAATTAACGTTGTGGTACGGTGGTTGTTTTAAACCACGAACACCACCCAGCTAACCACGAGTTCCAGTGTCCACCATCTAATTATTCCGTTTAACTAGAGGTCACGTGGTTACCTGAGCGGGAAGCGCGCCCTCGGCAAAGCACCAATATTATCTGATTAGATTTTAATTAGGGCGGCGAGCGTTTTAACGCGTGGTGCGTGCCGACGATTTTTTGGTCAAATCTGTGGTAATTACCTCCCAGTCTATCTCGGTTCGAACAATGCTAGACCAATGAAGGAAAGGACAAACACGGACAGGTTGGAAATCGACAAATGATTTATTTATAATAAAAAAATAAATGAAAGAACTTTTATTTTCTGAGGTAATAAAGAATGAATTTCAAAGTAAAATCAATCCAAATGCCAGGAAAGAGACAAAGAGCAGATGCTTATCAGGGGTTGATTTACTTACAGCTATACACACACGGGTACCCAGCAGATCATTCAGGGGGAGGGGAGGGGGAGGGGGGGAAAGAACCGTCTCGCTCACCAGAAAGTCGTCCGTGAAGTGAAAACGTCCTAAAATGCGTGCGTGCGTGTCATGTCCGTCGCCAGCACCCAGCTTTGACGTGCACCCTCTCGCGAACAGCCCGAACGCCAGTCGACGTCTGGAGGGCACCGAGACCGTCCGTCGCGGGTTTAGACCCTGGTGTTGTTGGTGACCGACCCGTGCCTCACTTGTTGGCGGCGCTGCTCACACTCGCACAACACGCTCGCTTGCCCAAGCACTGGGAAGGACAAATTGTCTCGTTGTTGGCGCTGGTCAGACACCCACACGCGCACACCACGCTCGCTTGCCCAAGCACTGGGAAGGACGAATTGTCTCGTTGTTGGCGCTGGTCAGACACCACACACGCGCACCACATGCTCGCTTCCTTCTCTTTTTGCGCGCTTACACCCGCTTCTTGCTCGCTTCTCAAGCTTACTTCTCGTTCTCTTCTCCCTCCCTGCTTTCTTTCGCCTCCGCTTTCCTCTCGCTTTTCTCCTCACAGAACGTACCTCCCATCCGTTTTATATCTCCGGGCCATCTCCGCGGGTGCAGTCCGCCCCAAGCTCACCCCGCCCCACTTGCACACGGTTACCATGACGACCCGTGCGCTCTCAAAAAAGGCGGGCGTCGGAGCTCGTGAAAGAAATGTTGCTGAGGAAATATAAGGGCGGGCTTCAGAGCTCGTGAAAAATGTTGCTGAGGAAATATTGTTGCGAATTTGGACGCTTACTGCACACAACAGCCAGGTCCTATAGATAAGCTATATCGGAAGTATGTGTTTCTAGTTAAGGTCCCATCATATGTTTAATGGGTGATTAATTGTACGTGCGCTGTGAGTTATTTTGATAGTTAGGATTTAAATTACCAACAACAACTACACCTGCCTTCGCTTCCTTCCACCATCATCCACTGGCACAGTTGCACGCGTGCGTGTCAGCACGTACGTGGGCGGAGTCCAGTGTGATAGGCAGGGTTTCTCTGGACGTTGGTGTGCTGGCTTTCCCCAAATATGGGCACAAGCGTTTCGCTCTGGCTTCACCCCAATATGGGCACAAGCGTTTCGCTCTGGCTTCGCCCAAATATGGGCAAAAACGTTACGCTCTGGCTTGGCTCCAAATATGGGCATAGAGCGTTCTCTCTGCCCAATGAGGGAGTGCGAGCGGGGGATAAGAGAGGCGCGTGTGGGCCAAACGTGGTAGTTGTTGTCGAGAGAGTTGTTGAGAGTTGTCTTCTGGTCTTGAGAGAGTTGAGAATTGTTTGCTGGTCTTCGGTCTTCGGAAGTCTGGTGGTCTCCTGAAGCCAGTCGTCGCCTTCCTGGGGTCCCGCCAACAGAGCGTCTTCTCTTGTGGCCTGTGTGCCTGCGAGCCTGTCCGGCAAGGATCACCTGCCTGGGCTTGGAGCGGCATTGTGTGGCGGGTTCGAGTCCTGCCACACGGATCGTCGAAGACTGCACGAGGTGGAGAGGTCCGAGAATAGGCTCTGACCTCAGCTCGCCTTTCCTCGAGCTGGAGGCCTCCAATAAAGACCTGACGGGTCCGTTTCTTTTTGGGTGTACATGTGTACGTGTTTGTGGCGCCAGTCTATTAAGTAAAACTGCATAAGTGCTTGTACATAAATTGCTATTCCTTCAGTATTCGGTTAACTCTGCCTTCTTGCGTGCTCCCTGCCCCATTATAAATAAATATCCCTTTTGTTAAATGTTCCAGCTCGTTTCTGTTTCTTTCATTGGCTTGGCACAGTGTGTGTTGAGAAATAGCGAGGCCGTAAATTGTTCATTTGGTCCGACGGGCCTTGGTAATCTCCGCTCGGGTTACACACGGTTCGGGCTCGGTAACGGCTCGTTCCGCTTGAGGTCCGTCGAGGGTGTGAATTCCCCGGTAGCTTTGTCCGCGTGGGTAATTAGGTATATTGAAGTTTGGCAATTGACCCTACCCACGCGGTCAAATTATTGGCGATTCATGGTCCAGTAAGGGACCCGTGCCTTTCGGACTTATCAAAAAGGCACGACCTCAATTCCGGGGTGTTCGGTGGAGCCGACTCTACTGCTCCTCTTAGCGGTCGTGCTCGCCACTGATACCCGGCCCCGCAGCAATACAAGGGTGGGCTTCAGAGCTCGTGAAAGAAATGTGTGTAAACGTGTCTGTCATAAAGAAAAAAAGCTTCCATAAGAGAGGGGATCTATCCTTTACCCTTCTGAACGCATCACATTTAAGATTCCATTAGACATGGGGATGGGGCTAATCTGAACATGCATTTAAGGAA
>CM068957.1:124202165-124213296 GCA_035128595.1 Eptatretus atami
GTGCTTTCTCCACCATTCGAACAATCCTTCGCTGCAATCTACGATCAAGTTCTCTCTTGCGGCCACGTCCAGGGAGGTTGGTTACAGTGCCATGGGTCTTAAACTTCCTGATAAGATTGTGTGCAGTGGACACAGGAACATCAAGGTCTCTGGAGATGGACTTGTAGCCTTGAGATTGTCCATGCTAGAGTACAATCTTGTGTCTGACCTCCTCAGACAATTCTCTGTTTTTCTTTATTTTCTCCATGATCATTGTGGTTCACACAGTGACACAAAACAGCAGAATGACTCATTTTCTCTATTCAAACTGGTTGAATGAGTGATTTTATATTACAGGCACCTGCAACTCACCACAGGTGAGTTAAATTCCAAAGTGAAGGAGAATCACCTGCTTGAAATCTAATTATTTCCAACAACTTCTTAAAGGTGCCAATAATATTGTCCGGGCCATTTTCGGATTTCTGTGTGGAATGAGATAAGATTTAGTAATTTTTTTGGCTTTTTTTGTTTTGTTCCACTGCAAACCAAAGAAATACATTTGTGGATACCAAAATATTTTTTTAATTTCAAACATTTTCTTTTTTTTAACATTAAAACAATCCAGTATCCCCCCCCCCCCCAAAACTTCCTCAAATGCATTTGTGTCCATCAAAAATGGTGGCCTTGAACATTTAAAGACACGGAAACGGACAAGATTAAACAACCTCATATATTAAAAGGGGGGAGCTTTAGTCTGCAAAAAAAAGCGAGATGACATGTATGGACGTAGTGGATAATATACAAATAAAGAGGTAGCCAAAATGGGAAAAGCAACGACAGCCTGATCCAGGCACAAAGTTAGAGTTGAAATTTGTTTCTCAACAGAATGTACTCGTACAAACCAGAATCCATGTACCAAATGAAATGTCCTGATGAATTCTGCACTTGTCTGGGCAGACCATGAGGTGATTCTGCATCTCAGGCTTTGGCAGCAAATGACGAGCGTTGAATGGACAGGTACCCATCTCACGAGCAATCAAGGGAAAGTTCTTGGGTTGGGGGGGGGGTGCAGTTATGGCGAGGAAACGACATAGAACAAGCAGTCAAACGACAACACACTGCACTTGAGGCACGTGCAAAATTAATGAACTTGATTTAAAAGGAAGGCACATATGAGGTCTGATAACAGTAAGGAAGGGGTCAGTATTTAGAGAATGAGTAAAATTATAGTTCGCGGGATAGGGCTTCAAGGAAGCATCAAAGTTTCCAAAATACCAGGATTGACAACATATTAAAATGCGCAATTCGGTGTCTATCTGTCTTTTTCACCGTGATACATTCAGTCAATACTTATTGAATCTCAAACAAACTTGACAGGAGGACTAAGGGTCATACGATTGCGGTTGTGAGGACTTCATTTGTCCACCCCTCCAAGGGGGTTTTCCACCTTGGGCGAAATCCGTGTTGAGCTCGTTAATCGTGGCGTTATTTTTCCAAAGCTGCTTCTAATAACAAGAGTAACTAGAACGGCACTCGGTAGAGAACATACCTCCATCAGGCTGAACAGTTTATGTTTTGTATCTCACTGATAGGATGGATCTGCTGACCTGAACCTAAATCTAATTGGCTTGTTCTTGTCATCTAACCAACGATCCACCAAGTTTTGTTAATTTTTCAAGTAATTCTTGACCATTGAGAGATGGGGCCATAAACGATATATAGGGTGTTCCAAAAAGACCCGGACAACTTTTGTTGTTAATATGTTTATAACCACAAATGATACAATAGATACCCTTTGGTTGATATGATACAGAAACTCATAAAGTTTTGTGCACACCATCAATACACTTCAATGTGAGCTCCGTATGTTGAGTGCAGGACATCAAGGCGGTACACGAGTTCTTGCCATGTTCGGCTCAGCATGTTTGCGTCCAGCAGTGTGCACGCAGCTGTGATCCGAGAACAAAGATCCTGCAGGTTTGACACCTTGGTGTTGCAGACTTTTGACAAACCCCACAGAAAAATAAATAGGGGCAATACACCTAGACGCTCACCTGGTAGTGGCTGGATAAAAAACAAACAGGGAACCAATGGTAGGTGTGGATAACCCACAAAATATTTGAGAAAAAAGGAAAAAACATTTTTTTTCATGCAATGAACAAACTTTGGTACACCACAGGTGATGCAGTTTGTGGTCAAGCTTCATCAAAATTGTATGTGTAGTTTCTGAAAAGAGAACATAACTATTTTGGGGGGCAACCCCCATGTAAAATCCCTGAGGTGAAGGTTGTGGTCAAGTTTCATTGAAATTGTTTGTGTAGCTTCAGAGAAGAAGTTGCAAATGTTTGTGGACAGACAGGCCATCCTATAAGCTCCCCTGAACTACGTTCCAGGTGAGCTAAAAATGAAGGGGGGTTATTTCTGGTGATCGTGGGGGCCAGGCGGTTTGTTCGTCTCGGCCAATCGAGCGACCTGGAAATTTTTCATTCAGGATGGCTCGAACAACTAAGGCCCAAAGAGGGGGAGCACTGTCCTGTTGAAAAATGATATCGGGTTGCAGGTCTTCAATCAGTGGGAAGGGGAATTCTTCCAACATGTTCATGTCAATTGTTGAAGTCACTGTCTCCTCCGCAAAGAAAAACAGACCCACCAAACAGTCGTGGAGAAGGCCACACCACACATTGACCTTTGGACTGTCGCATGTGTTCAATGACCACGTAGGGGTTTTCAGAGCCCCAGATCCTCACATTGTGCCGGTTGACGTTTGAGTTCCTGCAGAATCTGCACCTTATGAGGCATAAAAAGCTTCAGTCTTTTATGCAAAATCCTGTGTACAGTGGTGGTTGGGATTCCCAGTTCTCTGGATGTGCATCAAATCTATTTTCTGGGACTTTATTGAAATGATTCAAGCACTCGTTCAACATCTGCTGCACTTGTGCTTGGTCGTCCAGTACTTTTCTGTTTCCGACAACTTCCAGTCTCCTTAAACCTCTTGTACCACACTCTGATACCATTCCGCGATGGCGGATTCCTTCCGTACCTTGTTCGGAAATTATGCTGAACTTGCATGTTGGATCTTGTCTCGATGAACCATTCGACCACCGAGTTATCGCCTGTGGAGTCACCATTTTCATTTACATTAAACCACCAGACCTGATAATAAACAAACAAAAAAAACTTTATGAGTTTCTGTATCATAGAAAGCAAAGGGTATCGTCGTATCATTTATAGGTACTAAATATATCAACAACCAAAGTTGTCCAGGTCTTTTTGCTACACTCTGTGTAGCAAGATATTCCAAAAAGTTGTACACGGGTTATAACAAAACTAAGTGAACGAGTTGGTTAGGTCACACGAACAAGCCGATTAGATTTTGGTTCAGGTCCAGATCCAGATCATCAGTGGGATATAACACATAAACTGTTCAACCTGGCAGAGGTACGCACTCTACCGAGTGCTGTAATAGTTAACTGCACCACCAAAGGTGGATGGAGCTTATGTTTTCACCCCTGTTTGTCTGTTTTTGTTTGCGAACAAAATATCTCAAAGTTGTGGATGGATTTGGACGGAATTTGGTGGAGGCCTTGGGAATGTGACGACGACGAAATTCTTTGATTTTCGGGAAGATCTGGATCCGGATCCGAGAATTTTAAAGTCATTTTTCACCATCAAGTGATTGGGCTACAACGACATACAGCAGGATATCTCAAAATGTTGTGGACGGATTCGGATGAAACTTGGTGGGCAGGTTGGGTATGTAACAAGGAAGAATTGATTCGATTTTGGTGAAGATCCGGATCCGAGAATTTTTTTAAGTGATTCTTCACCATCGAGTGATGGGGCTAAAACATCTGCCAGGATATCTCAAAAACTTGTGGACAGATTCAGACGAAACTTGGTGGACGAGTTAGTTAGGGGACAAGAACAAGCTGATTAAATTTTAGTTTCGGTCCGAATCCAGATCCACCCTATCAGTGGGATACAAAACGTAAACTAATCAGCCTGGAGGAAGTATGCTCTTCATTGAGTGCCCTTATAGTTATAAATCTTCATCAATTTGCAATATCAGTATCAACGGTTTGTCCTCAGAAGTTTGCCAGTTGGGGATGGGGATGGGGAGCGTGGAGGGTTTGCCAGTTCTGGGGGGTGTGGGGGGGGGGGAGGGAGAGGGGATACTTGCCAATCGGGGGGGGGGGGGGGGGGGCGAGGTTTCTCAGTCGGGGTGAGGGGGGTGTGAGACGAGGTTGAAGTTTGCCAGTGGGGGGGGGGGAGAGGAGGGAGAAGGGAAGGCTTGCAATCGGGGTGGGGGTGGAGATGAGGTTTTCCAGTTTGAAGAGGAGAGGGGAGGCGGGGGAGGAGGTTGCCATCTGTGGGGGGGGGGGAGAAGGGAGAAGTTTGCCAGTTGGGGGGGAGGAGGAGAATGGGAGGCTTGCCAATCGGGGGAGGGGGTGGGTGGGCGTTGTTTCACAATCGGAGGCGGGAGGTGGCAGGAGGAAGTTTGCTAGTTGGGGGGGGGGGGGAGAACGGAGAGGTTTGCAGGGGGGGGGGAGGGGGAGGTATGCCAGTTGGGGGGGGGGAGGGGGGTTTGCCAATTGGAGGGGGGAGGGGGAGGTTTTCCAACTGGAAGTGGGAGGGGGGAGATGTACCAGTCCGGTTATAAAGTCTGGTGGGGGAGGGAGGTTTCAAGTCGGGGGGGGGGGGGGGTGCGAGGTTGATGTTCGCCAGCAAGGAGGGGGTAGGAAGAGATGGAGGTTTTTCCAGTAAGGGGGGAGGGGGGTTGTAGGAGGTGGGGAAGTTTACCAGTGAGAGAGGGGGATAAGGATGAGTACCATAGTACACCGATTACAAATGTTTGTGTGTTACCCAAGGCAATGATTTCAGCAGAAATAACCAACAAACTGCAATTCCAGAATCGTCTGTGTGTTTTCATCCCACCCTCGGGTTCCACATATAAAAGTGACTTTTGGTAGTGTGTTGACCCCCTTCCTACGGGACACAGTGACTCTCCGACTGGCCCCAACACTTAGAAAAATAAATAAAAAGTGACTAAATAAGAGCCATGTCGCCCTTTTCTTCTTCGATCAATTTCCATTCGCCTTGTTTATCGGTGCCATCCGAGAACTCGGTCGATCCAACTCCCTCCAGAGTTTACAAACTTTCACTCATCCTCCTTCATATCCCCGAATATCCTCCCTCGTAACCTGAAATCAAGGACTTAAAGACCATCTGTGCCATTTTTTGGACGAATTCGAACGAAAGCAAGTCCGTTCAAACGTGTCACGTGACGTGGAACACGCGGTGAACAGAAATCCAAGATGGCGGCGCGTGGTCCCCGCATCCTCCCGCCCTCCTCGCACACTCCCAAAGGTTCACGTATTCTGTGTACGGCCACGAGGGGTCTTTCCAATTACGTATTCTGAACACTCAACAATCTAAATATTGTACCGAGCATTTAAATTCAAAAGGTTGAAAAGTCACAAAGTAAAAATGGCAGCACACCTTCTTACACTTGATCAGATGGTAGGGGAAACGAGACGCCCGCACGATGTGGTTCTTATTGTAAGGACAAGGAAAAGTCTCGTCAGGGTCCGTGACCCCCATGTGTGGAAACTTGCGGCCGTCGAGCAGGACCGCGGATTCACACTCGGCCTCGGAATACGAAGAAGCACAAGAACGAGGAATGTCCATGTCTTCTTCCTCCTCCTCCTCTCAGAGGTGAACAAACTATGGCGTCTCCAGTCGACACGTCACCTTCCACCAGTCCAGTCCAGTCCAGTCCAGTCCAGTGCAGTCCAGTCCAGTCCATTCCATTCCATTCCAGTCCAGTCCAGTCCATCGCCATGACGCACGGATGCCTCCCCAGCGATCGTTTCACGGATTTTTCATTTATCGCACGATAATCATAGAATCGTCTGTTTATTTGTGTTCGCTGGTTTATACTTTTGTTTCCTTGTTTGTTCAATTTCTATGCGCTCCTGAAACACTGGACTTAATGAATATAAAAACCGGTGGTTGCACTTGGGGTGTGTAGAATAAGATTTTAAGCGCCAATGTGGAATTCTCCCAGAAGTGGGAGCACAAGCAGCGTTGAATCGCTTCACGGTGGAAAACTTAATATCGTTTCAGTCGAGAGATGCACGAGAATGTTTGATGGGTCCCGCCACCTCCGCGGTCTGGTCTGATAAATGTTTTAGTTTAAAATCTGATGTGAACATTCACTACAAGGAATAATGGACGAGAAACAAGAGATACAGGTGAACGGATGTTCGGAGGGAAAGGTGGACAGCACCCGCGATCCACAAGCTCCACATCCGGAATGCAGGTATCAGTCCAGACCACGGAACGATTCCGAATCCCACCCACTCCACAATGGATTGATCACGTGGTATTATTTCAGCTGTTAAATTATTCCTGAGTTGATCTCCTCTAATGTTCTGTTCTATCTGCCCGTAATTATGTGTTAATGTCCTCCCGCCTCTGGCGTTTATCCATCCATTCAAGCCTTTATATTTCGATCGGCCACACGATGCGACGACCGGTGAAGGATTAACGGAGTTTCGTTGCCCAGAGAGAGAGAGAGAGAGAGAGAGAAGAGAGAGAGGAGAGAGACCAGAGAGAGAGAAGAGAGAGAAGAGAGAGAGAGAGAGAGAGAGAGAGAGGACAAGAGAGAGAGAGACACAGCAAGAGAGAGAGAGAGAGAGAGAGAGAGAGAGAGAGAGAGAAGAGCAGAGAGAGAGAGACACACAGAGAGAGAGAGAGAGAGAGAGAGATGAGAGAGAGAGGAAAGTGAGAAGAAGAGAGAGAGAGAGACAGAGAGAATAGAGAGAAGAAGAGACGAGAGAGAGAGAGACGACCAGAGAGAGAAGAGAAGAGAGAGAGAGAACAGAGAGAGAGAGAGAGAGCAGAGAGAGAAGAGAGAGAGAGAGAGGAGAGAGAGAGAGAACAGAGAGAGAGAGACAGAGAGAGAGAGACAGAAGAGAGAGACAGACAGAGATGAGACAGAGAGAGAGAGACAGAGGAGAGAGACAGAGAGAGAGACGACAGAGAGAAGAGACAGAGAAGAGAGAGACTAGCGAGAGAGAGAGAGACAGAGAGAGAGAGAGAGAAGAGAGAACAGAGAGAGAGAGAGACGAGAGAGAGGAAGTACAGAACGAGAGAACGACAGAGAGAGAGAGGACGAGAAGAGAGAGAGAGAGCACACAGAGAGAGAGAGAGCAGAGAGAGAGAGAGAGCAGAGAGAGAGAGAAGAGAAGAAGAGAGAGAGAGAGAGAGAGAACAGAGAGAGAGAGACAGAGAGAGAGAGAGACCAGAGAGGAGACAGAGAGAGAGAGAGAGAGAGAGAGACAGAAGAGAGACAGCAGAGAGAGCAGAGAGACAGAGAAGAGAGAGAGAGAGAGAGAGACGAGGAGAACGACAGAGAGACAGAGAGACAGAGAGAGACAGAGAGAGACCGAGAGAGAGAGCAGAGAGAGACAGAGAGGACAGAGAGAAAGAGAGAGAGAGAGAAGAGAGAGAGAGATCGTGGTTTGTTTTTTTTTGTTGCGTGCGCGTTTGTTGTTTGTGTGTTTCGCCCCAGCCAGCCCCAGTTGTTGGATTGGGTGGCGTTCTGTTCGGGTGCAAGCGCCTGCATTCGTGTTTTTTTTTTTTTTGGTTTTTTTCGGGGTGGGTTTGTGTTTGTTTTTATCCCTTGTTTTTTCGGTCTTGCGCCTGCTTCTCCCTTCTTCTGGTCCCTCGCTGGGTGTGTGGTACTTCGCGGCTTGGATCGTGGGTTGCGCCCGGGCTTGCGTGGCTGCGGCTTTTCTCCTCGGGTCGTGTGTATTCTGGTTTTCTTTTTTCTGTGGTCCTTTTCCGGTCATTGGCTCAGGTCTGCTGTGTCGTTTGGCTGCTCTCCTTCTGCTCCTTGAGGCTCCCGCGGTGCGTTTGCCTGGCGCGACTGAGGGCGCCTGCTGTTTGCCTTTTCTTTTATCTCATTGCGCCCGGCCTGTCCTGGTTTTTCGCGTGGGCTTTGCACCTCCGGCTCCTCGGTCCGCTCTCTCCTTCGCCGCCCGGCCCTCCTTTGCTCCGGCTTCATTCATTCCCCGGGTGTTTTTTACTCCCGTTCCTCTGCTTCTTGGGTTTTTTCGTAATGCGTCGTTTAGGTCGCTTGGTTTTGTTGGTTTTGGAGTTCCGGGGCCCCACAGGCTCGCCGCCCGTGTTCCCCTTCTGCTCGCTTGGTCTCCCCCGCGTTCTCTCTGTGCTTGCATGGAGCCAGGCTGGTGTTCTGGCATGGCATGCTTTGCTGGCATGGCTTCGGCGCTCCACCTTTCGCGCCGCTGGCCCCGGGTGTTGGAACGCGCCATCCGTGCGGCACTGCCAATGGTTTTGGCCCCGGCCGGCTGGTTTGGCCCTGGTCGCCATGGTCGGCGTCTGGTGGGGGTGCGACACGCTCCCGCCTCAGAGAGGAGGAGAGAGAGAGAGAGAAGACAGAGAGAAGAGAGTGAGAGAGGAGAGAGACAGAGAGAGAGAGAGAGAGAGAGAGAGAGAGAGAGAGAGAGAGAGAGATAGAGAGAGACAGAGAGACAGAGAGAGAGAGAGAGAGCAGAGAGACAGAGACAGAGAGACAGAGAGAGAGAGACAGAGAGAGAGAAAAAAAGAAGAATGTTGAGTGCCCTGGGATAGGTGGTGGAGATCGAGCGAGAGCGGGAAAATTTGCCTTTCTGAGACGTCTTCTCCACTCGTCTCCTTGCTTCATCGTCCTGCCTTTTGCTAGCGTTGGGTAAATAATATGGAATAGGCAAAGCCTAGAAACGAACGTAGCATTCTTCTTACATTCGCTTCTTAAATATATCAAATTAAACAGTCTTTTTGCTATGAAAAAATAAATATTACCTCAACATTACCTTCACAACGACAACTACACCGCCTAGAACAGGATCTCATCTGTTGTGTGTTGTTCGTCTTTCGGCTCCCCGTTAGGGGTCGCCACAGCGGATCATCCGTTATGATCCGCATACTGATGTGGCATAGTTTTACGCCGGATGCCCTTCCTGACGCAACCCTGGTCGCCTCTTACGACACAGGGATAAGGATTGGGTTTCGCCATGATTCCGGGCTGCCCTACACCCTCTCATAGCACGGCCCAGCACAGAGCTCCCGTCCTCAAGCGATCCTCCACCCAAGCCTCCGTGTAGCCGGATTACAGGCGCACGCCACTACGCCCGGTCTAGAACAGGATCTCATCTAAAAAATAAATACTAGAAGTGAATGTAGTATTCTTCTTACATTCGCTTCTGACTTTACCTACAACTTGTTCACAACTGTATACGCAATTTCCGGTTACTTCGCCTGGATTCGAATCAGCGATCAAATAACGTAAAACGATTAAAAATTATTTTTTGATGATGCGGAGATATCTTTAATATGGAATAGGCAAAGCCTAGAAGCGACGTAGAATTCTTCTTACATTCGCTTCTTAAATATATCAAATTAAACCGTCTTTTTGCTATGAAAAATAATATTACCTTAACATTACCTTCACAACAACAACTACACTGCCTAGAACAGGACCTCATCTGCAAAAATAAATATTACCTTAACATTACCTTCACAACAACAACTACACCGCCTAGAACAGGATCTCATCTGAAAAAAAAAATCCTCAACATTACCTTCACAACGACAACTACACCGCCTAGAACAGGATCTCATCTAAAAAAATTAATATTACCTCAACATTATCTTCACAATGACAACGACACCGCCTAGAACAGGATCTCATCTAAAAAAATTAATATTACCTCAACATTATCTTCACAACGACAACTACACCGCCTAGAACAGGATCTCATCTAAAAAAATTAATATTACCCAACATTACCTTCACAATGACAACTAACCGCCTAGAACAGGATCTCAATAAAAATTAATATTACCTCAACATTACCTTCACAATGACAACTACACCGCCTAGAACAGGATCTCATCTAAAAAATTAATATTACCTCAACATTATCTTCACAATGACAACGACACCGCCTAGAACAGGATCTCATCTAAAAAATTAATATTACCTCAACATTATCTTCACAACGACAACTACACCGCCTAGAACAGGATCTCATCTAAAAAATTAATACTAGAAGTGAACGTAGTATTCTTCTTACATTCGCTTCTGACTTTACCTACAACTGTTCACAACTGTATACGCAATTTCCGGTTACTTCGGCCTGGATTCGGAATCACGATCAAATAACGTAAATCACGATTAAAAATTATTTTTTGATGATGCGGGAGATATCTTTATTAAAATCAGTGGAGAAAATAACACCATGTCTGATATTTGGGTCTTTCATGTCTCTGACGATGCCTTTATCGCCCGCATGCATCATTCCCCATGACAAAAACCGGAAACAAAAAAAACAGAAGCAAAAAAAACGGAAGCAAAAGGGTCATGGGCAACGACACGGATTCAAAAATGCCAGGGTATTGTGTGTTTTTTGTTTCCTATTCTCTCATGTGCACGCATGAAGTAATATTCACAAGATAGAAATAAACCCAATCGTGTTTATACACCGCACAGCGTTTAAAAACAACCGGAAGCAAAAGGTCATAGCTAACGACACGGATTCCAAATAGCCAGGGATATTGTGTTTTGTTGTTGTTGTTGTTGTTTCCTATTCTCTCATGTGCACGCGTTAAGTATGAAGCTCACTGCGTTCGCTATGATTGAAATTTTGTGCATAGCATTTTCTACGGCCGTTTTCCATGCTGAATCCGAATAAGTTTAAAAAAAAATTTATACCTCCGATGACCTTTGACCCCTGGAACCTTAATTTATTCAAAATGGCGGCCAAAAATGGACCTTTTTTCTTGTTTTCAAGGAAATCAGTGACGATTCAAGGAATGGGAGTGGGAAAGAATGCCTTTTGGCTGCTGTGGTCAACGAAGTCATCGATTCCTTACATCGCCAGCTCTCTGAAATGAAATTCTTCTCAGAAATACCAGGGCTACCTAATGCAGAAGGAACAGAGGATATGCCCTCTACTAACTACTCGTAAATGGAACTAGCCCCCGTCACAAACTTAGGTTGTGAATCAGAATTCACCCGTCTTGATAATCGAATAGAAGTCAGTGGAGGAACGGAATCAGTAATGTCCATGTCCAGGAAGAATAT
>CM068957.1:124262015-124280657 GCA_035128595.1 Eptatretus atami
CTTCGTGGGGTGCCACCAAAACTGATCAATCTGATGTCTGAACTATACTTTGGGACTGAGAGTTGTTACTGGATTTTGTCAGGGGTGTGTGCTGGCCCCCACACTTTTCATCACTTGTATGGACTGGATTCTGTGGAGGATGTCAGAGAGTTCAAGCTGCGGTGCATTGTTTGGGAATGTCAAAATCTCTGACCTTGATTTCGCAGATGATGCAGTCATCTTTGCGGAGGCTCTGGATATCATTTTGGGGGCCCTAGAGGTGCTGTCTGAGGAGTCTGAGGCACTGGGATTACCGGTTTCCTGTGTCAAATCTGAGATCCAGGCTTTCATCGACATCTTGGATGCTGATATCTTGTCTGTACCTGTTTGTGGTGAATATGTTGAGGTCATGGAGAGATTTACTTACCTTGGCAGTAATATTCATGTCTCTGCTGGCTGTGAGCCAGAGGTGAATAGATGTTTGGGTAGAGTCTGGGGAGTCATGGATTCACTGGATCATGGGGTGTGGCGCTGTCCGTACCTGTTCAGGAGGATGAAAGTCTGAGTCTTCAGGTCCTTGGTGCTTCCAGTCTTGCTCTATAGATGTGAGACTTGGACTGAACAGGGATCTGTGATGGAGACTTCATTCCTTTGGTGCCAGGTTTCTTCGGAGAATCCTTGGCTATCGCTGGTCGGACTTTGTGTCCAATGAGCGGTTGCCGAGAGAGATTCAAATGAGATTTGTTCCCTGCATAGTCCGTGAGTGTCAGCTGCAGCTGTATGGACACGTGACTCGTTTTCCTGATGCTGATTCTGCTCACAAGATTCTCTGAGTGAGGGAGTCTCATGAGTGGAGGAGGCCAATGGGCCGACCATGTGCCTCTTGGTTGCAGCAGGTTGATCGGCATCTCATGGAGATGGGGATGAGCCAGGCATCTGCCTGGGGGATGGCCATATGGAAGCCCCTGGAGTACCGGTGGAAAGTGGATGCAGCAACACACTGCTTCGGTGCATGCTCCTTTTCCTGTCCCATCTCTCAATGGTGAAGAATCACTTTAAAAAATTCTCAGAGCCAGATCCAGATTCGGATCTTCACCAAAATTAAATCAATTCTTCTTTGGCACACATAAAACATATCCACCAAGTTTCGTCCAAATCCATCCATAACCTTTTGACATATCGTGCTATTTTTCGTTTTTGGCACTATCTCTCAATGGTGAAGAATCACTTAAAAAATTCTCATATCCAGGTCCGGATCCGGGTCTTCACCAAAATTAAATCATTCTATCCTTGTCACATGCCCAACCTCTCCACCAAATCCATCCACAACTTTTTGAGATATCCTGTTCACAAACAGACAGACAGGGGTGAAAACATAACCTCCGTCCACCTTCGGTGGTGGAGGTGATAACGTCTTTCAAGAAGGTTTAATGTGATAAAACCTCTCTACGTTCTACTTATCATCACGGAGAGACGTACCCATCTGAATAATCATGAAGGGGAACATAAAAGTCGGTGCAAATAAAATATAAACAGATCATTTAGCCCAAAGAAATAACTTTGGCAGGGTACCCACACACAGTGTTCTACTTTTTCGATAGATGTTGTCTACATCTGAAACACAGGTGGAATTAGAATCAGCTTAAAATTACGTTTCCAACACAAGGAATGCTCAACAATGCTGCATCACGACTAGCACTGCAGCAGGATAACAGTTCCTTATAGTTGAATCTATGCCTGGTGTTGGCTTAATGGTTAGGGTATTGGGCTTGGGAACCTGGGATCCTGAGTTCAAATCCCCCTTGGATGTTGAATTAATACCAGGTGGGGTTGACTCTGCCTGTCATCCTTCCGAGGTCAGCAAATTGAGTGCCAGCTTGCTGGTATCCTGTGTCGGATTGGTGACCCGTCTAGGATTGTGCCGAATAGCCAAGGAGACTGCTTGGGCAGCACCAATGTCCCATTGGATGTATGGATGGATAGTTGAATGTAGTACCCAATTGGGGTTTAAACCTTGACAAAACAGCTTGACACACAAACAAATACTTTTTGCTATTTTACTTTGTAATTTGATTATTTCTCTCATATGTCTGGTCCTCAATTTGATTCCTGGCAGAATTTAATGTGATTTTGTCAAAAGCTATGGCGGTGAGAAGGGGAGGTACATATGAATGCCTTGAGATCTTATGCCATGATGGTATCTTTCATAAGATTCGACCTTTGAGTGGAATCAAAGGTCAGGTTGTCCAGATCCCTGAAAATGGCCTCCTCATGACTTGGAATGGCCCAAGTTTTCCCAATAATTTAAATCAATGCCAGTGAGACTCCAAGTGATCAGCCTCTAACGGGATCTGATTTGATTACAATGCGCTCAAATATCTGTCAGGCAGCTGGATTATTCGACTTTTTCTTTTAAATATTAATAAGTTTATTTAAGTAAAAGAACAGGATAGTCGAATTACTGAAATATAATATCAGTACGCTGGATTCTGCCCTTCACTAGACGGCAGAGTACCTGTATTGTCATAGAAAAATTAGAATTAATAATTAATCAAATGAAGACTATGGCATGATGAACAACTCCCCTTCTCTCCACCCACAACGTTCCATACTTTACCTCGTTCAGTTATTTTTCTACTCATTTGTTGTTTGATACGTGTTGCAGGTGAAATTAAATTTCCAATGGCAGCCACAACAATCGCCTCGCTTGGTAAGGCTTCAGTTTCATGTTCAGTGTTTAAACTGTTTAAAAGATGCAACAAAACATGTTCTATCATATTCTCAGGATACATTCACAATGTTCCACTATGTGTAATTTGATTCACATTAAATTTGTGCAGGTGTGTAAATACATTGAATATACCTTTGTCGAGTTTCTAGATTATGTTGTGATCATGAAATGGATCAGATATAGTAATTCTCAGGGTGTCAGCGGAAATGGTTAAAGAATACGAGACTTTGCAAGGCGAGTGTCTGTCTGCATTAGTGGACAATTCAAACGGTACGTTGTATCAACTAAAAGTTAATTGAGGTGTGCTGACTGTCGTGGGAAGCAAAGTGAATGCGAGACCTCACAGCCCCCTCCCACCTACAGAGCACCCGATCTTTGAAGACCCGTCGACCGCATGTATATGCATATGTATATATATATATATATATATATAATATAATTATATACATATTATTTTTTATTTTTTAAAAGAAAAGAAGGCGCTTCCAACCAAAAGTAAAAAACTAGATTGACTCCGCTAATTTGAGCAAAAAAGCGAGGGCAGACCCGGTCTCAGGGCAACGTTTCGCTGACTTCATCAGGCACAATGGATCTGAGGCCTGCACGTGTCCGGTTTTTATTTCGATACGACCGCTCATTTCCGGTCACGTGCTGGTGCTCGAGGTCAAATTGAAGGGTGCTTTTTATTTTGCAAAAGCAAAAACAAACGTCAAATCACATCATTGAAGGGGTGCTCTGCTCTTTTTTGTTGTTTTTATTTACACGTGATCCGGTGTTGTATGTGTGTGGGTGAACATGTGTGTGTGCTTGTTGTTGTTTTTGTGTTTGTGTTTCCGGGGAATGAACACGGCTGGTTTCGTGTCCGGGTTGGGAATGATGAGGTGTTGGTTGTGTGGGTGTTGAGGTTCTCGTTGGGTGTTGTGCACATGTGGATGTGGTGTTTGGGATTGGGTGTTTGTTGCTCACCTTATCCAGTCGTTTGCACCATCCAGTTTTCGCCATTTGCATGAGAGGTGTGTATTGTGTGGGTATGTCCACCATCTCCCCAGTTAGACCACCCTCCCGGCTCTTTACATGCCATGCTTCCAAAATCAACCTGTGTCGTTTGTTAGATGTAATGTCTAAGACACAGGTCCCATCAAAGTTAAATTTTTGTCCAGATTGCAGGCAATGACGTGTTATGGCTGACTGGGTCATTTTTCCAAGCCTAATTGCTCTATCATGTTCATCTAGTCGTTGTTTCAAATTCCTTCCAGTTTCACCAATGTAGAATTGGTCACAGTCCTTGCATGATGAATGTTAAACTACTCCAGATTTATCACCAGTTGGTATTGGGTCCTTTAGTTTTGATTTAGGATAACCGATGAAGATAATCGAATGATTTCCTTCAATGGAGAAATTAATCCATCACAATTCACCTTTGTGACATTTTCCAAAAAATAAATATAATGGTTATTGTGAGGAAACACGAGTTGGGAAAATATAAAAGAATTAATAAAGATGGGGATGGGATGAGTGGAATAAGGGTGAAGGTATGTATCTTGGTAGAGGATACTATAAACCTAAGAGACAACGGGGTGTTGGACATCAATTTAGAAATAAAGGAGATGGGATAATTGATACTCTAATGAGTATAGGTTCGACTATTCTTAAACATAAAGACCTAATTGGTTCAACCGCTTCTGCCATGGGAAGCGTTGCGGGTGCTATAAAGAGTATAAAAAAGATGCTCAAAAGGAATCCCATAAATTACAAGCAATCACAGAAATTAAGAAAAGCAAAGCTCAATTGTCTCCCCAAGAAAGAAAGAAAATAATCCAAATACTAGGGTCAGGGTTTCAAAAGTTATAAATACAAGTTTGGAAGCAATTGATACTATCTATGATTTGGATGATACCATTATCATCTCAAACTCCACTAAAAAGGAAGACTACTTCAAGGTAAATGCTATAACAGGAACAGACTGGAATACAAACGGGACAACAAGCTTTTAAATTAAATAATGAACAAACTTACTTGAATCCCGCTGATAGTTTCTTGTTATGTAAATTTACATTCACTAAGGCTGGGAATAGCACAAACGCCACCCTTGTAAATTATTTTTTCTAGAAAATGTTTGATAGCATTCGTTTGTATATTGGAACTCAAAAAGTTGAAGCGGTTGATTATGTCTCTGCGATATCTGAAATTATGAAATTTACACGATATTCATCAGTGATAGAATGGGAAAGGTTGAAGTGGTGTGCAGAGTAATTATCTGCTCAAAGGAGCTGATGGTATCTTGTTGAAGTGGCGTGAAAAGTGGCGTCTCACTGGCGTTGAAGTGGCGTCTCACTGGCAGGTGAAAAGCAGGTGCAGGTGAGAAATTGTCGACAAAAAGGTTTTCTTTTGATCGCTGTATAATGTAAATAAAAAGACATTGGGAACTTTTGATGATAAAAAATACATTTTAGAAAATGGGATTGACACCTCTTATGGATACAAGATTTGAGTGCAAAGATAGGTTTAAGACAAATTGCCAAAAACAAAATTTGATTCATAGTCGAGGCTCATGGAAGAGCTTGGTTCCAGAAACAATTTAATGTGGAGAACCTGGTGCAGGATGAGTGGAAGGGGTAGGGGAGGAGAAGGAGAAGTTGGTGCCAGAGGAGATCTGTTTGTGAGAAAACATTAACTCCTTTTTATTGACAGGGTCAAATAGTTTTTCCCTGAGTTAACATTAAAGTCAAAGGGGGGAAACCAACAAAAAGGGGGGATAGTTCCAGAACCAACAAAATTCCCCGAACCAGGAGGAGGGAGGGAAAGGGATGGGGAGAGGGGCCCAATGTTGCCGGGTACCTTTGCTAGTATAAAATACTGTTACCAATTGCTTTATAAACAGTTGCTAGTACAAAGGAAAACGCGATCACTTGTATGCTGCTGAGGTTAAAGTTAAAACCTACTGTACTTCCTTCCTGGCCATACCAAGGTAATGTGTTATCCAAGCAGTACGTCTTGACATCATATGTTCCAGGTGTACCTGACTGCATCACGGCATCAGTTAAATTTATTTTTTCACATTTCAAGGTAATGGTTGGTCTTCTGCTTAGCTTGTTAAATCACTGGGTGAGTAGCTCCTACTCGTGCGCTGATACCACCAATCATAACTCGGAGTCAACGGCCGATCAATTTACTTACTGTTTGAAGGATTGCTTGGAATGGAATCCCTTTGTAAAGGCCCTGTCACACCTTGACGATTTAGCCAGCGTATGCTGACGTATGAAAAATTTGTCTAAAACGCTGGCACACGTCGAATACGTATGGGTAAGTTTTGTATACGTTAAGAGCACGCTGGCATACGTCGTAGTACGCTGGCATACATCGCAGTACGCTGGCATACGTCGTAGTACGCCGAGCTGTTAGACAAATTTTCCATGCTTGAAATTTGTCGACGTATGCCAGCGTATGACTCACACGTTCCGCATAACGCTGGCCATAAGTTGTAGGCACGTTACGCGATCGTTGACACACGTCGACACACGTTACTTGTAAGTTACTCATAAGTCGAAACACGTCAAGGTAATGGTTCGCGTCAGTGTTCCAGACCCCTGGTTTTTTTTTTTTTGGTTTTTTTTTTTTCTTCGGTATGACGGTGATGTTGACACTTCGATTTCTAGTGCGGTTATAATATAATATAATTAATAGGCTGCCGCTCAACGATTTAAATCATAACCGCACTAGAAATCGAAGTGTCAACATCACCGTCATACCGAAGAAAAAAAAAAAAAAAAACAGGGAGTCTGGAACACTGCAGCTAACATTACCTCGACGTGTTTCGACTTATGAGTAACGTACAAGTAACGTGGTCGACGTGTGTCAATGATCGCGTAACGTGCCTACAACTTATTGCCAGCGTATGCGGAACGTGTGTCATACGCTGAGTACGTCGAAAAATTTTCAACTGCTGAAAATTTGTCGAGTACTCGGCGTACTACGATGTATGCCAGCGTGCTTCAGCGTGCTATTAACGTATACAAAACTTACCCATAACGTATTCGACATGTCCAGCGTATTCGGCAAATTTTTCATACGTCGGCATACGCTGGCTAAACGTCAAGGTGTGACAGCGGCTTGACACTTCGATGTCTAGTGCGGTTATGATTTGAATCGTCGAGCCGCAGCCTATTAATAGCCTACGCCATGTGATCGTCGGCGATACGCTGCCACGCTATGCATAAGTTAGACTATCGTTGGGCATAGGTTGTGAACGCCGACAACACGCTCAGCATTCGTTGAATAAGTTATCTATATGTTATCGAAACGTTCTGTGTACGTTACTAATACGTTATGCATACGTCAACTCGTTATGAATACGTCCAAAACTGGAAAAAAAACCATCAATAGTTCAGCGTACGCCAGCGTTTTACATACATTTTGATACCTTGCCATACGCTGGATAAAACGTCAAGGTGTGACAGGGCCCTAACCCGGGAATTCCCTGCATTGCATTTTGCATGAAACTTGCTTTTCACATGACCAGACAACCTTGAAATGTTTCATTTTATATCCGTCAATAACTTATTGAATGAGCACACAGTAGCTCATCATTCGTTTGAAAATGACCGGATGTTGTGCCGTTCGATACATCAATCGACTAGAGAAGGGATTTAAAATGTATTGATTCATAGCCATTCAATAACGTCAGTCCGTCAATCGCGGGCATAGCACCGATCTGGCACACTTCGTGTATGCACAATGC
Organism: Eptatretus atami; assembly: GCA_035128595.1. Taxonomy (NCBI): domain Eukaryota; kingdom Metazoa; phylum Chordata; class Myxini; order Myxiniformes; family Myxinidae; genus Eptatretus; species Eptatretus atami. The sequence continues at coordinate 124,269,464 of CM068957.1, forward strand.
ACGATGACATCATTATTTACCACTTTATAATTGATATTGGTATCGGCCAATTCCTTTTTTTCTTGTTTTTTTAAAGATTATTTTTTCTTTTTAAAATGGGTAATTGGTTATAGTCAAATTTTCTAATTAGCCCAGCACTAATACATATACAGTATCAGGTAACGTCCCGAATGAGCGACTGTTGTGACCAAGACAAACGTGGCCTGTTCCAAGTTCCGTTGCGGTTCCGTATGAAGCTCAGCACAGATAAAGTATACCAAAAGGAGAACCACAAAGGCTTACTTAAAAAAAAAAAAAATTCATGTTGAATTCAAGTGAAAAATTGGTGAAATTCATTTCCTCCAGAGGGCACACAAAATGTCAATCTATGCCTTGCTAGCACGAACCGACTTGGCGTAATTCAGAACACGGGGTTCGATTCGACATTTGAAGGGGGTTTTTTTTGTTGTAGGTATATATTTATATTTAATCGGTATATATTAATAGATATAATGAAAGCAGATTGCCCAAAAACGTGAAAAAAGTGATCTCGTGTAAAAATTTAACTTGCGAACATAATTGCTGGAAAAAAAGGATCCCCTCTCGACTGTATTGCCGTGGCTTGCAAAAGCAGCTCATTGAGTGTGGTGATCCCGCTGGTTAATTCTTTTTCATGCACTCAATGAAGTTACACTTTCTGCATATTCCTAATCTTTTCTTCACTCAATATAATCGTCCAAACATTAGAAAAAGTTAAGTTTAATGATGCTTTGCTTAAATTAATACACTTAGTTATAAGAATCAGTGATTTCTTAAAATTCTCAGATTTCACTCCATATTTCAACATTTATTTAGTCCACGAGATCTGATCCTCAAATCCGAAATCACATTTCGATTATATGCTTTAATTAGTTTGTGAGAGTAGATCTTGTTTCCAAAGCAAGGCTTTTTGAGTAGGCCGAATTAAGATCTCTGTGAGGTGGATGGGTTGACCAAGGGTAAGCTGCTGTTAATTATCTTCAAAAGATGTTTAAATTTAGCTAAATATCCAGTTTTCATTCAGACACTCCCTTGGAGTTCCCTTGATATGCATGCAAAGTTTTGGGCCACTATGTTTTATGGAGGAGACACACACACTGAGTGACTGACACACACTCACATTTATTATATATATAGATAGAAGATAGATATACCTGTACACACACACACACACACACACACACACACACACACGTATCTAAGGTGATTCCTTTTATTAATAATTCTTTGTTTCCTGTTTTTAGTTTTGGTGTTTGCATTATGCTTTCTCCCAGCATCACATGGTACGTAATCACATTATACATGTAATTTACAGCATAGGCACAATTAAACTTGAAAATGATTATTGGTAAATTTTTGAGTGAAGAGGATGAAAATGACTGAGTATAGCAAAATAAAGCCAAAGGAAGAATGAACATCATTCATTAGAGCAAAGGTTTAGAATGGGGGGGGTTATGCATTGACAACGTAGCTGCAAAACAGTTGTATTGATGCACCAAAATGTAACATCACACAATTGATGCTTCAACAAGAAAAATGATCGCCAAACTGCAAAGAATGTTTTCTATTTGAGAACTCTCATTTCTTCCCTAATTCTCCATTTGGTCTGTGTCTTTGATGGCAGTTCTACAAGTTAAATATACCACACATGCCTTGATCATGTTTTAGTATCCATATTGGCTGTCCTATGCACTATTGAAACTCTGATCAAGTTTGGCAAATGCAAACTTCCCACACTAATCTATGGGAGCACCTTGCAGTGGAGCAGATGTAGCTGTTTGTTTGTTTGTGTTTGTGTTCGACTTCCAGGCAACTCCTTAACCTCTGAACACACAATGAGTTGAAAACTGGTGGTTGTGCTCAGGATATGCACAGAAAGGTTGTAGCCATTAAAAGGAACTTAATAGCCTGGAGGGTCAACAACCATGTTAAGTCCACAGTGCCAGCATGCCTGAAAGCTTTGAAAGCCATTATGGCAACACAGGATTTGACGGTCTTCCGTATGAAAACTATTATTTTACTGCACACATTTACTAACTCATTATTGTCCCTATTTATTTGAATGATTTGCTCCGAACAGCCAGGGATTTCATGAGAATGTGCTCCTTCACCAACTGGAGCCAATACCGCCCAGGATCCGGCAAATTCTTGCCAGCAAATGTTGATGCTCACCTGTGCACCCACATCTTCTATGCGTTTGCCACTATAAATTACAACAATGAGGTGGCCACAGTAGAATGGAATGATGTTACTCTCTACCACGACATGATGCAGCTGAAGAATGTGTAAGTAATGAATATCAATTAATTTCCATATCATTTTTTTTCTGAAGTTCATTAACAGCCCTTTTTTAAAAGCATTCCTTCAATAAAGTATCAACAACCAAAATTCCCTCACATGGTTCGAGGAAGATGAAAATTATTTTGATTACTATGTACTGTACAGCACTTGAAAACCTCGAACAACTGTAGTTTGAATCAGGTTGTCGTTGTTTAAGTAAGAAATGTTTGGAAAGTATGATAATCTAATCTTTTCAAGGAAAAATGAAAGGAAGCAAATATAGTGAAATATTAAAGTGGAGGAGAAAAGGGAAAGGAAATTGTGAAAAAAGGAGGAACTGGAATGAAGGGGGAATGAATGGGTAGAGGGAAGGGAAGGATTCCACAGTTTTTGTATATTAAATAATATTGACATGGTTCTTGAGTGGGTCATGAGAGCACTGACCCACAAAGATTGACTTTCGGTTCTGGTCTGTTGCACGTGGACATCTGGATTGGCAGTTCCTCCTTCCAGTTCATCAAAGCTAAGTATCCTAGATGAGATCCATCATGTCTTTCTGCTATATTTTCGTTACTGTGTTGCGGTTTGATTTTCATCCAATTTTCTGTGTCAAACTATTTTTTTTATTTTTTTTTGCTGTATTGTTGAATTAGTGTCCACGCAGCTCAGGCCTAGTCACCCAGGCATTAGCTCACAGAGGTGCAAATGCTCTGCTCTGATGCTGCGTGCCTCAATCTGCTTCTTTTCTCCCAAGCATTGATTGTCCTTCAGACTCCTCAACTTCATCCTATACCCCTTCATTGCTTCAACATTAACAAAAAAATTTTTTTTTATTTCTTTCACTCCAAAACATTAATGAATCATTCAGCCTGTACTGGGGCTGACAGAATGGCCTAGAGGTACACACGCACACCCGCCTCTAAGCTGTCTAGCCTGGGTTTGATTCCCAACCCAGCTATAAACTGTCAGCCTGGTGTTTCACAGGCATGGTTGTAGTTTGGTTCACAGGCATTCATCAATGTGTGTGCCGTCCCTTGGATGGACATTAAACAAGCGTCCCGTCTGCTAGCATTTGTTGGTGGACGTTAGAGCCATGGTGTCCTTTGTGAAAAGTCGGTGAGCTATCACTGGCACCATGGCCATATTCCAAATTCCTGCCCTAACTAGTCGAATGTCAGGCCTGGCCAGCCATTTCGTGAAAACTTAGGCCAAGCTTCCCCCCGCTGACCCCACAGAGTGGGATAATAGTGGCCATTAAAGAGAAAGAAGAAAAATAATCAGACTGCACTTCATTCTTTATCCATTCCTTTTCTCAAGATCACCAAACTGAATCTTAATTGCATGAAATGCTTCTTCCTGTAAAAAGTTTTTAAATACATTTTAAAATGCTTCACTTTCCTTATTTCTACCTGAGGAACACTCTGTGTTCTTCTTCTTCATCTCAATCTATTCCTCCTCTTCTTATTGTTCTTCTAGAAGGATTTTTCAAACCAGTCTCACTCCTAAATGTTTGGTCCTTCAACCCTCCTCCCATACCTAGAGCACCACTTTCCTCTATGCCTTCAACAATGTTTCTTTCCACCCTCCCATGAGATCTGTCTCCGTATATCCAAATTATCAATCTTGTGAAGTCAGATTACAGAGGTTGTCTGATCATGACAATCAATTCCCTTTCACGTCTTCCAACGTGTCAAACTCCATGGCATTACCCTCCCATGTCTCGGACATGCCGCATCCTTCCAACCCCACCTTGTCTATGTGTCACCCTCTTCAGCATCCCTCGCTTCATATATTCTCTTTCTGCATCCCCCCCCTCACCCCACCTCCTCAAAGCTTCCCCTTACCCTACCCCTCAAAGCTTGCACTCACTCCTGACCCTCCCATCTTCCAATCTTCCCCATCTCCCTCCTGTCTCCCATTTTCTGCCTAACCCTCTTTCTCCCTCGTCCCGCCCCCTCTCACCTTCTCCCTCGTCCCGCCCCCTCTCACCTTCTCCCTCGTCCTGCCCCCTCACTTCTCCCTTGTCCCTCCCCCCTCACCTTCTCCCTCGTCCCTCCCCCTCACCTTCTCCCTCGTCCACCCCTCTCACCTTCTCCCTGTCCCGCCCCCTCTCACCTTCTCCCTGGTCCCGCCCCTCTCACCTTCTCCTGGTCCCGCCCCTCTCACCTTCTCCCTGGTCCCTCCCTCTCAACTCACCCCTCAGAGCACCCTCCAGCTTTCCTCCCACGCCACAACCTTCCAGCTTCCTCGCCCTACAACCTTCCGAGCTACTCTCCACATTCCTGCACCCAACTGCTAACATTCCTTCTCCCATTCCCCTAAGCTTTGTGGACTTCATCCATCTGAGGCCTCCGCTCTACCGAGACAGAGATAAACTGGATATCATCTGTTTAGAAAATCCTTTCTCCCACAGGACATCTCCTGATACATTATTGTCTCTCAATGGCTCTCTCACTCTGACAACATAGACCAACTTGTAACCACTCCTCCCAACTCTCTCTTCCTCATATGTGGTGATTTATATTATGAATAAGCAAATTGGCTGGGTGTTGGAACCTCTCTCACCAGCCATAGCACTTCAGCAAAGGACTTCTGTGACTCCATGGGACTGACACAATCTGTGAACTTTTCGACCTGGATTTCTCCCAACGGCAAATCCTCCAATCTGGGCTTGGCGATGACAAACCTCCTTGCAAATTGGTTTCTCTCCAAACTCTCTGCCTATGACATCCAAGGCCAATTCCACTCTGAGGTTACTCACTTCCTCTACTCTCATAGCCAATGTGTGGCTCTCAACAGAATCTCTTCAACGATTTTTCTGACTCTGGAAAATCCTTTTTCGCTATTTGCTGATGATTCCACCCTCTGCCATGATATTCTTCATCTTTCAGATCGGCAGGCAGCACCCTCTTCCCTCTCTTGAGACCTTGAGAGAATTATCAGCTGGGCATCCTCTGTCATGCAACGTCCTTCCTTGGCACACCTGAACTTTTATCCACTGACAAGGCCTTCATTCGCAGCTTGATGGAGTACTCAGAGCTCCCCATTCTGTGCTGGTGTTCCTGCTGAAATATCGAACGCCCGGTAGATCGAGACGCCCGGTCGGTAGATCGCATGCAAGGAATGGCTGTTTCAATGTCTCTTGTTCAAGGTCTTCCATGAACGTCCTCTTGCCACAGAGGTCGAGCTCAATCTGTTGTTTCAAACGTCCTCCCGCTATGCAGGTCAAACTCGATCTGTTGTGCACGGAGGTCAAGCTGCTATCTACAACCGACCCCACTCGGTTTCACGTCCTCCCACGACAGAAGTCAAGCTTATCTGTTATCTTCAACATCCTCCCGTTCAGGAGGTCAAGCTGATCTACCTTTTACAACACCGAGAGAGGATGTGTTGTTTTCTTCATTGAACGATGACATCGAATGCACACTGTCCATTACGATGATATCAGTGGCCTGAACAGTTGCTGCATTAAATATGCTTTAGCTCTGCATGCGTTGTTTTACAAATAAACAAAAGAACCAAGAGACCACTGCAGAGCCAATAATTACCTCCATTGTACAGGATGAAATCTAAACACAAAATCATATATTTAATATTGCTGCAAGCCTTACACAATGACAGACTGACTGAATGCAAAATAATAAATCAGTAGAAGTGAGGGCACATTTATAAAATAAATAAGTAGAGGCGAGAGGACATTAAAGTAACTGAGGAAGTTTTAGGATATTGAAGGAAGGAATGAGGCCTCTAGGAAGTCAGCCTTTCTGCATGGATTACATATCACATCACATGAGTAAATAATCTTCCTTTATAATCCACAGCAATGTTAAATCCAATAATTGCATAAACTAAGTAGGAAGTGAATGTGTGCAAATACACAACAACATTGTCAGCTTATTCACTGTATAACCACCAAACCTGATGTGGACTATCCAATAATCGAAATAACAATCAAGTCGATTGAAATATTGCAGTTCATATGAAACACATCATAAAATACATGCTGCAGCACTTTGTACAAATACAGCCATGTCGATTTTTTTTAATGAGATATGTGTTTTTTTTTCCTGCAGGAACCCAGACCTTAAAATTCTCATATCAGTTGGAGGATGGAACTTTGGATCAGCTACGTAAGTTCCAAATTTGTTGTTTGTGACATTGGTGGTGGTGTTGATGTGTTTTCTTTTTTCGCATTTTCCTTTGAGTAATAAGTGACGTGCCAAATGAATGAAGGTTTACACACATGAAAATGTTATATTGTGAGAAATAGTGGAACCACAATCCATCAATGTCCACAGTGTAAGGCCCACAGGTATTATCTATCGATTATAATGGAGCATATGTGTGTATGGCTACATCTAATATAGCAAGCTCTTTCTAATCACTCACTCACTGACTGCTATTAAAGATCGATACCTTCCTGGTGACGTAGAAAGCTGAAATTTTGCGTGCCGATGGACATCGAAGCCCATACACCGGGAAAAATAAAAACCAGAGAATCGTTGGAAAACATCCATAAATGAAAATGTAAATAAATGCAGGTGAGTGACCCGAGACAATGGGGAAGCACGGTAATTTTGTGTGTCGATGGACAACGAAGTCGATCCACCAGGAAAAAAATCACAGAACCGTCAGAAAGCACCCGTAAATGAAAAGGTAAATAAATTAAAACAAATAAATGAAAAATCAAATGCAGTTGAGTGACCCGAGACAATGGGAAAACAGTTAGTTCATATGCTTACACAATGTGTAAGCACACCACACAACAAATTGCATCCCACATACAAAGCACTACACAATCGATTACAACGTCAGCACAAACAGCAGTCATGCAATTGCAAGGAAGCCTTGTGATTGGCTAGGACTTGGACCAATCCATGATGCGAACTGTCCCCAACGGAACTTAACGGTGTTACCACCACAGCACTCAACGCCCTGAGGAAGAGAAGTAGTTTGTTCTTGAAACGTCAGGCTTCAAATAAAGAATTTAAATTTGAATTATTTTATTGCTCAGTGTGCTGCTTCTTTCTTTTACAAATATGAATCCTGAGTAGCATCTTTCGATGTGTATGTATGTATGTATGTATCTATATGTATATATATTAATATATTTATATATATATATATATACATATATATATATATATATATGGATACAAACAAACACGACATAATTGTGACCGAAGCTTTTCGTGCTGCACTCTTGAAGGTAAAAATCGCAGCAAGTCAAGAAGGAAGTGAAGGCGTGTGCTTTATACGCAGGTCTCAATAAGGTAGACGCTGATTGGTTCCGTAATGACGTCACGGTTAATCGGAATGCCCATTGGTCCGAACGCCTGAATCAGGATGCCCTGGAAAGGGCAGTCATCACAAAGGTTTGAAGTACAAATCAAACATATTGTTTCCAACACGTTTCTGGCTGTGCAACCCCGAGTAATCTTTACCTCTCGCCGTTTGCTGACGTCAGTCAACAAGGATGTGCTACCCACCTCACAAACCAGCAATGTTATTTATGAGTTTAAGTGCCGATGTGAAGCTCGGTACGTGGGCCGCACAATACTAAGTTTGGCTGATCGATCAAACAACACGTCCCCTTGGCGATTCGAAGAAAGATTGTGAGGGTTAGAACACAACCAGTGCGAGCATGGAGAAACATCCAGCAACCACCGGCCACTGTACCTGCTTCATCTGCCATTCCACAGCAACTGGTTGCCAACCCTATCTGTGCAGACCAGTACAATGCAGATATGTTCAGGATATTGAGCCAAGGTTGGAGCTTGTTTCATTTACGTATGTTGGAAGCAACCTTCATCCTTACCACCGATCCAATATTATGTCGCACCACCAGGAATTGTACGATCTCTGTGTCTCTTTCAGCATGGAAAGATCAAGGGAAGTACGGTAACAAATAGTGAATGGACCTTTGGGGAGACCCATCCCCCCTCTCTCCAGGATGTGGTTGCAAACGTCAATCATCGACAAACTCTGCTCCAGCCAATGGGAGCTCGAGATGAAGATGATGAGCCGACCAATGGACGTTCGGATTAACCGTGACGTCATTTCGTTTGAACCAATCAGCATCTACCTTATTGAGACCTGCGTATAAAGCACCGCGCTTCACTTCCTTCTTCACTTGCTGCGATTTTTACCCTGAAGAGTGCAGCACGAAAAGCTTCGGTCACTATTATGTCGTGTTTGTTTGTATCCATATTAAAGTTCTGTAGTACCAAACATCTGTTATATATATACATATATATACATTCTTATACAGGGTGTCCCAAAAGTCACCTTGGGATTTAGAAATTAAATAACATTTCTGTTTTTTCATCATTTGTTTTTCTTTTCTTTTCAGAATTTAGATTAACATTTGGAAATTAACCATGGAAGAATTCACATCTAAACAAAGAACCAAAATCGTGGAATTTTATTTTAAATTTCATCGATCAATTATTCTCACCCAAAGAGCATGGACACCGAATAATTTCGCGAAATTAAGAAATTTCTTGGCCATCACGTTCTCCTGATTTGACGCCTCCCAATTATTTTCTTTGGGGTTACCGAAAGGAGCGTGTATACATCAATAAGCCCCATACAATTCAGCAGCTCGAGAACATCTGTGCAGAAATTAGAGGGCTGCAGCCAGAGTTATTGTCCGCTGTTATGGAAAATGCTGTCGAAAGAGCCCGTCTCTGCGAAGGCGAAAATGGAGGACATGCTATAGCTGCATCATTTTTCATAAATAAAGCAAATTTATTTCCATTTTGTAAATTTTCTTTTGGTATCAAAACAATCATAAATTATTAAAAAAACAGAACTGTTATTTAATTTCTACATCCCTCGGTGACTTTTGGGACACCCAGTACATACACATATACATATTGTCGCATCTGGAGGGGAGGGTTAACACTGCCTGAACGGATCGCCAAACGGTTTTCTCCCTTGGAGGCTTGCAGCCGAGATTCTCGACAATTATGGCACGCGTGGGAAAGAAGCAGCTCGGCACTTCACCAGAACGGAGGCACACGGTCTTATACTCTAACCCACGACAAATAGACAACACAAGCAAAGTTAATAAATAAGGGTTTAATAAACAGAAATCAAATGTTTATAATGGAAATAAATCAAAACGGGATAATAATGAAACGTGAGGTAACCTAAGTTCCTATTTGAGGCGCCTACACACAGACTTTAATGCAGACAAGGGGACGGAATAAATAAAAGAATAATCCTCCCTTTCTCCCGGCACTTAGCCGTGTGCCCAGAGATGAGTTTCTGAAGCTTCGTGTTCGCCAAACCGTGTCGTCACTGTGTGGGAAAACGCGCCCAAAATGGCGCCTGGACGGGAAGCGTATGGGAGGTAGTTCTGGCGGTGATATTCAACACCAGGGCTCAGGAACTGCCTTGCAGCTTCTTTTTACGACCGCACTTGCCGACGCCGCTCCTTTGCGAAATGGCACCGCCTTCTTCCCCGATGGCACAACACAAGGCTTCGAGGCACTGCCTCACATGACACAGCCAAACAGTCAATGGCCAGCGTCTTGCTCCATCACACAAGCAAATTCACCTCTGCACGAACATGAGAATCATGCAGTCTTCTTCACTGTGTCGAGGGGAAGCCAGAACAACGAGACCTCCTTCTCCATCGCGTTCCTCACAGGACCTCCCGTCACGCTCCTGTTTTCTCGACCGCCGATCCTGACTCCATCCTCGTGTCTCTCCTTCTCAAACCTCTCTGACGTCACCCCATCCATCATCCCCCCCCCCAAGGGGCATGGTCTTGCTCGTTGTCATTCCAGGAGGTGGGGTTTCCACCTGCTTGGAAATGTCCGGCTCGGTTGTTGTTCTAAATTGACATTCCTTTTTATTGCCGGTCTTGAAATGCAAAAACATAGGAAAACGTCACAGGGGGCAATCACATACTGGGAGAAATTAAACTTAATCCCTTCCTAATTAACACAGCACCACCCCTCCCCCCACACCCACCCCATATGGTGACGCATAACAACTTAAGCTGACAGTTTCCATTCTTACGTTACATCGAAATGTCTCCGACACATCTACGGACCACACCACTTTATACAATCCTATCTTTACTACAAAATTCCCCCATCTACCCCACAAACATAACAATATGTAACGTATGTATATATTTATATATACATATATAATAGTATAATATAATATATATTGTTATGGCCGCAGGTACAGAGTGTATTATGAGGGGGGTTAATTCCCATTTGTCCTCGGAAGAGCCGGACCTGGGGCCACCGCACACAATTAACTTTGTGGTACGGTGAGTTGCTTTAAAACCACGAACGCCGCCCAGTTAACCACGAGTTCCAGTGTCCACCGTCTAATTGTGCCGTTTAACTAGAGGTCACATGGTTACCTGAACGGGGAGCGCACCCTCGGCAAAGCATCAATCTTATCTTGATTCGATCTTGATTAGGGCGGCCGAGCGTTTAACCACTGGTGCGTGCCGACTATTATTGGTCAAGTCGTGTGGTAATTACCTCCCAGTCTATCTCGGTTCGGACAATGCCTTATCAATGGAAGGAAAGGACAATTACAGACAGGTTGTCACGTCAACAAAGCAATTTATTAATAAGAAAATAAATAAATAAAAGAACTTTTTATTTCCATGAGGTAAAAATAAATAAATTCTAAATCAATCAAAATGATCGCAAGCAAATAAATAATTAATCAGGCAAAATCAATCGGAGTGATAGGAAAAGAGACAAAGAGCAGATGCTGTCAGGGATTGACTTACTTAACAACTAAACACAGGCAAGGGTACCCAGCAGATCATTCGGGGGGGGGGGGGGGGAAGAATCGTCTCGCTACCAAAGAGAAGTCGTCCATCAAACAAAAACGAGCGTCCTGAAATGTGAAGCGT
>CM068957.1:124280757-124297230 GCA_035128595.1 Eptatretus atami
GCCTTGTCCGTCGCCAGCACCCAGCCTTGCCATGCACCCACTCGCCAACAGGCTTGAACGCCAGTCGACATCACCCCAAGAAACAGGTACGCCAAGGGCGGCCGTCTGACTGGAACGATGAAGCAACCAACCATCTGACTGGAACGATGAAGCAGCCGTCTGACTGGAATGATGAAGCAGCCGTCTGACTGGAACGATGAAGCAACCAACCATCTGACTGGAACGATGAAGCAGCCGTCTGACTGGAACGATGAAGCAGCCGTTGACTGGCACGATGAAGCAGCCGTCTGACTGGAACAATGAAGCAACCAACCATCTGACTGGAACGATGAAGCAACCAACCATCTGACTGGAACGATGAAGCAGCCGTCTGACTGGAACGATGAAGCAGCCGTCTGACTGGAACGAGGAAGCAGCCGTCTGAATGGAACGATGAAGCAGCCATCTGACTGGCACGATGAAGCAGCCGTCTGACTGGCACGATGAAGCAGCCGTCTGACTGGAACGATGAAGCAACAACCATCTGACTGGAACGATGAAGCAGCCGTCTGACTGGAAAGATGAAGCAGCCGTCTGACTGGAACGATGAAGCAGCCGTCTGACTGGAACGATGAAGCAGCCGTCTGACTGGCACGATGAAGCAACCAACCATCTGACTTGAAATGACGAAGCAGCCGTCTGACTGGCAATGATTAACTGACTGCCAAACGGACTCGTTGTCGACTGACCCGTGCCTCACTTGTTGCCGACTGACCCGTGCCTCACTCGTCGACTGACCCGTGCCTCACTCGTCGACTGACCCATGCCTCACTCGTTGCCGACTGACCCGTGCCTCACTCGTCGACTGACCCGTGCCTCACTCGTTGTCGACTGACCCGTGCCTCACTCGTTGCCGACTGACCCGTGCCTCACTCGTCGACTGACCCACGCGCGCCGCTCTCACCGCCCCTCATGTCAAGAACGGACCTCTCCTTTTTATAGGCGGCCTGTCTCGGCGGCACAGACTCCCCCCAATTCACCCCGCCCCACTTGCGCACCGTTACCGTGAAAACCCCGCACGGCCCACAGTTATTCCTGGCTTACGAGGCCATGTCTGTGGTGCTGGGCGAGCAAAAAACACCATTTGTCAGAATTACCGAGCACAAACGTGAGGCACTCATAAAACTGTCAACAACAATTATTACCTCACTGTTCAGCCCGACATGAACAGGAGCCAGCCAGCATCCACAGAGCTGTGGAACGGGGTGTCCAAACGTCGATGGAAAGAGGCGGGTCTCGGCGTCAGTGGAAAAAAACAGGGGTCAACGTTGATGAAAAAAAACAGGCGGGCGTCGGCGTCCGTGAAAGAAACGCCATGCATGAATGTGCCTGTCTTCAAGAGAAAAAGCTTTCCATGAGAGAGGGGGATCTATTCTTTACCCTTCTCAACACATCACATTTAGAATCCCACCAGACATGAGGATGGGTCTATCCTGGACATGCATTTAAGGAAATAACTATCTGAGGACCTGAATGTGGTATGCATCATCGTATCGGATTCTGAAATCCGTAACGATATTATATATTATATAATATATATATATATATATATATATGTATAATATATATATATTATATATATATATATATATATATATTATATGATTGGGGTTCTTTGAATTATACATTTTAAAAGAGGAAAAGCGCTTGCAACCAAAAGTAAATATATCTACTCCGCCAATTAAAGCGACAAGCAAGAGAAGACCTGTCTCAGGTAACATTTCACCCACTTCCCAGCATGCTTCCTCAGGCCAAAAGACCCCGAGCCTCGGCACATGACCGGTTTTTATTTCTGATATTACCTCTTATTTCCGGTCACGTGCGAAGTGTGAGGTCAAATGGAGGAGTGCTTTTTTATTTTGCAAACTTCAAGTAAATAAACGTACAATCGCATCATTGATGGGCTGCTCTGCTCTTGTTTCACTATAGTATATATATATATATATATATATATATATATATATTTACATGTGATCTATTGTACGTGTGTGCTCTCGTTGTTTTTGTTTTTCCGGGGCACAAACGTGGTTACCTCTGCACGAACATGAGAATCGTGCAGCCTTCTTCACTGTTACCGTGAAAACCCCGCACCACCAAAAAAACCATTGCTGGTGGATCACCTTGTAGGTGGATAGGAGCTCAGGCTTCCTGTCTGGGTTGGCCGTGATTACGTGTGGGTTGTGTGATTGTTTGGGTTCCCAATGGGTGTTGTACACATTTGGATATGGTGTTTGGGATTGATTGTTGTTGTTTGTTGCTCACGTTATCCAGCTGTTTGCACTATCCAATTTTCTCAATTTGTATCAGAAGTGTGTTTTGTGTGGGTATGTCCACTGTCTGCCCAGTAAGACCACTCCCTCGGCTCTTTACATGTCATGCTTCCAGTATCAACCTGTGTCGTTTTTTTTGGACGTCGTGTCTCAGACGCGGGACCCATCAAAGTTAAATTTGTGGACAGGTTGCAGGCAATGATGTACTATGGCCGACTGTGTCACCTTTCTAAATCTAATTAATCGATCATGTTCATCTCGTCTTTGTTTTAAATTTCTTCTGGTTTCACCAATGTAGAATTGGTCACAGTCTCCACATGATGAATTGTAAACTACTCTAGATTTATCACAAGTTGATATAGTGTCCTTTAGTTTTGAAATGACATTACAAATGGTGCATAGAGGCTTGTAGGCTCCACCAATCCATGTGCTGTGTGCTATCTTTCCAATTATTTCGGAAAGGCCCGGGTAGTATGGCAATACACAGTGCCCAAGCATGTCTGGCTCCTTCTGTTCTTTCAGTTTTGGTTCTTCCAGGATGGGGAGTCTGCCTTTGATGTACCCATTTTGAGCAGGACTCTCTAACTAATCAGATTTCTTTAATTGCATTGCTTTTGGAAGATGACGCTGTCCATGCTCGAGCTGCCAGGATCTGTGCTGCACTGCGTTTGTGGGAGATTGGGTTGCAGGAATCCAAATTCAGTAACCTACTGGTGTGGCTTGGTTTCCTGTTAACCAAAGTCCTTTAGGTAGCCGTCAGGCTTACGGTGAACCTCCACATTCAAGAAGGCCAGTTTGCTTTATTTTTCGATTTCATTTTGTAAAGTTATTGCTGGGGTTTATCACACCAGGTTGCCCCAGAAGGTGGTCTTCCATATCTGTATCCACAATGGTTAAGGTGTCATTCATGTTCATCAATGTGTGTGCCGTCCCTTGGAGGAAGTTAAACTGGGCATCCCGTCTCCCGGCATTAAATGCACATGCATGTGTGTGGCTGAAATAACGCAACCTTTGGTGGAAGCCGGTATTACAAATTATCTCCCTTTATCTTAATAATATAATGGAACCTTCTCAGAATTATGATATGGAGGATGATATGTTGTGATCAATAAACTTTCTTTCTAAAATGACAAAAATTATAAAGTGCATTTCCAAGAATTTGCCACAGCACATTGCCCACCAAAGGTGGGCCGAGAATGTTACTCCCATCCTCAGTACCCGCTAGTAGTTCTAATGGTACAGTTGTTGCTGAATTATTCTGTTGTCGGAAAGGTTTTATCTCTGAATGAGACTGATCTTTTTCTCCAGGTTTTCAAGGGTGGTCTCCAGCCAAATGAACATGGACACGTTCAGTCGGTCTGCAGTGACGTTCTGCCGAAAATATGGGTTTGATGGACTGGATCTGGCCTGGGAGTATCCGGGAGCTCGGGGGAGTCCACGTGAGGACAAACAGAGGTTTACGATCCTGTTGCAGGTGTGCCTTGAGATTCTGTAATGATGTCGTTTTAATCATATTGACTATAATATTGGCATAATTCTTTCCATACTATAATTTTGTTTGCTCGTAGTAGGCTGCGGGGTAGTTCAGTTGGTAGCCACAGTTGATATTGAACTGTCAAATTTCTTCTCTCATTAACGACATTTTTAGACTGAACTATTGTTCTGCTGCATCGCCAGGAGAGATTATTGCATCTCAGGACGTGCCATGTTTTGGAAACAATTTTTAGCAAAGCCATGTAGATATTAGTTACCATTTTGAGATTTATATTGAGATGCATCCAATCCATTTATCAATATCCCAACATGTCTATGTCACAGACTCTGCGGAAAGCTTTTGATGAAGACAGTATCCAGGAAGGAAAATCACGGTTATTACTTACTATTTCCGCTGCTGCTGCAACAGACATAATTGATGGTGGCTATGAAGTGAACCTGATTCATGGGTAAGCTAACATCTGCAATGTGCCATCTGGTCACAGAGGCACAAAGGTAAAACGTGTTTTGTTGTATTTTAAATGTATGTGCCAAACAAATTAATGTATATACTGTTACGAATTTGGAATTCGATTGCACACAACATACAGGTTCCTTTAGTCAGCTATGTCGATAAGTGCTTGTTCCATAGATAGCTCACCTTCCATTGTTTAAATGTTTAGGAATCGATTAGATGCGCTGCGGATCGATTTATTAGTTAGGGAGAAAACAATGGAGACGTCCCTCCCCCTCTTCTGCGAGGAGGAAGAAGAGCCCTTCCGTCCCGTGATTCATGACGTCTCAACTCCCTCCCACCCGTGGTTGAGGAGGGGACTGGATCACCGAAGGCATGCAGTCACGCCGGGCGTGGGGGAGGGGGGCGGAGAAGGATAAAGAGGAGATCCTTTCTTTGTTCGTGTTGGGAGTGGAGGAGTGGTCGTTCAGCAGACCGTCGGGTCCTGCTTGGCTTGGGTTAGGGTTGAGGCTTTCGGAAGCTTTTTGCTTCTGCAGAGGAGTTGTTCAGCAAACTTCGGGTCCTGCTTGGCTCGGTAGGCTTTTTGGAGAGCTGCTTTGTTTTGGAAGAAGTTGAGCCGGTTGCTCGGCTCGAGCTGCGAATGGTGGCTTCTTCTTCTTCTTGGTTCGTGGAGCTCTTTGTTCTCCGTTTGGTTCCCGGCTTGGTGCGACTCATGACCTCTTCTTGGAGGTGGTTCCTCAGGGAAGCGACGCATCGACGGGAAGGATCGGCGCCTCGTCTCACCATCACGTGTTGAGAAGTGCGGGAGGATTCGCGGGAGCTCGGAAGGATCACGGCTCACGGCGATTGGATCCAGCTCGCTCTCGCTGGAGCCGGGTCCGAACAACTTGAAGACCACACGAGGTGGAGAGATTCGAGATAGGTTCTGGGTTTCAGCTCACCTGTCCTCCGAGCTGGAGCTCGTTATTAAAGGCCTCAGCCACCATTTCTTGTGTGTGTGTGTGTCCGTGGGCCCGTCTAATAAGTAGGAAATTGTTAAGTGCTTTGTGTGCTGTAAATCTTTGCATTGCATTTCGTATAGTCAGAATAGTTCTGCTCTTACGTGCTTCCCTAGTTCCCCATTATTATTAATAAATACCCCAATTGTTAAATGTTTTCAGCTCGTCGCGTCGATTCTTTCATTGACTGAGCATTTCGTGTGTTGGTAATTAGAAAGCCGTTGGTTTGCCGTAAAAGGGGGACATTTGGACCGACGGTTCTCGGCGATTAAGCCGCTCGGAATCGCGCACGGACAGGCTCGCTTAAGCGGCTTGTTCCGTACGAGTTCCGTCGAGGCTGGAATACCCCGGTAGTTGGATCACGTGGGTATTTAGGTACATTGAAGATTGGCAATCGACCCTACCACGTGATCTGCCCATTGGCGTATTTCGGTTCTTGTACAAGGACCCCCCGTCGACTCGGACTTATCCGGGCGGCGATCTATATTCCGGGCGATCGGTCAGGCCGACTCGACTCGACTTGCGGCTCCGTCAGAGCGGTCGGTTGGCGGCCGACTCCGGCACCGTAACAATACATATATATATACACACTTGCTCTAGGCTCATGGAAGAGTTATGACAGAACAAATCAGGACACAATACAACAAAGGGAACAGAGGAGAAAGGGGAAATGCCAACAGCAGGCTGGAGACAGACAAACAAGGGATGCAAGTAACGACGAGGGGTAAGGGAGAATGCAAAGGGTGGACAATATGGATACATTAGCAAAATTTTGGGAGCGGTGGGGGTGTTTAACAGGTGTACAAAATATCATGATTTTGGATGGAGGATGACTTGAGATGGTTGAGAACAGCTGTCTTGAAGACCTGGAGGGAAGAATGACATTGCAGAGAGAACAGAAGGTGGTTCCACCAGGTGGTAAAAAAAGGGGAATAAATGAGTGGAGGAGGGCAGTGGACCTGGATTTAGCCAGTTTCACCAGAAGGGTGTTGCTGGTGGATCACGTGTGTTCAGTAGATACTTGAGGGGGACAAAGCATGGAGAGGGCAGAGGGTGCAAGTCCAGAAATGAGGCAGAAGAAGACAGACCACCGACCTGTTGGCGATGGCGAAGTGCTCAGCCCATAGACTCAGCTTCATCACGAGAGATTCCAATGATATTGAAGGCCTATGTTTCAATGGCATCAAGCTGTGTAAGATGTGAAGCAGGAGAGCCAGTCCAGAGGAGAAAACAGTCCTCCATTGAGCTGCAGATTAAAGCCTTGTAGGTGGATAGGAACTCAGGTGTGCCAAGAAAGGACTTTGCACAATGGAGGATGCCCAGTCAGCGTCTGACTTTGGAGGGCAATTTTTAAATGTGGCTTGCCCAAGAGAGATCATGGCTGAGAGAGAGACTCAAGAGTTTGAGTGACTGAACCTCTTCAAGAGGGTTGTTGAGAAAGTAAATGGAAGAGTTTGCAGCATGGTGCTTTGGGAGAGAGAGTGTGAGTGTGTGGGATTTCTCAGGATTGAGACATGTTCCAAGTGTTTGACCAGTTTGTGATTTTGTCAAGGTCTGAGGAGAGGGAAGAGGTTGCTGCCTGTCTATCAGAGGGATGAGGAATATCATGATAGAGAGTAAAGTAATCAACAAAGAGATAGAGGATTTTTCAGAGAGTCATTGAGTTAATTGATGAGGATTAGGAATAGGATGGGGTCTAGAACACTGCCTTGTGGTACATCAGCCTTGACAGCGAGAGCCTTGACAAGAAAGGGTTCCGTTGAGTGCCACACCATGGCTATGAGAATGGAGAAAGTCAGTAATCCCAGAGTGGAGTTTGCCTTGAATACCATAGGCAGACAGTTTGGAGAGCAGGGCAGGATGCCAGACTATCAAAAGCTCAAGATACGTCCAGAGAGACGGCCCTGATCTCATGTCTGACATTGAGTACTTCCATCCATTGTTGGGTGAATAGGAGCAGCATGTCCAAGATAGAGTGACCTGGTCTGAAAGGAAATTGGTGATTTAAGATGAGGTTGTTGGAGAAAAGGACGGATTTCATATCAACTGCCATGATGGATTCCATGACCTTGCTGATGATTGGAAGTAAACTGATCGGTCTGGAGTTGGGGAGGGATCAGTTTTTGCACCTGTTTATGTAGTGCAGTGATTTTGATGGATTTCCAGGCAGATGGAAGGTGACCTAGTGCAAATTATAGAATGGAAAGGGCAGAGAGGGGATTAGCAAGAGCAGCAGAGCAAGTTTTTAGGACACGTGAGCTGATGCCATCCGGCCCAGTTGCAGTTAGAGTCGAGGGTTTAAATAAACTTCTCCACCTTCTCAGGTGTAAATGACACAGAGTTGAGGAGCAGTTGGGTACGACAGGGAAGGATCAGTACTAAAGGTGAGGGGTTGGGGACACAAGACTTGGAAGCAAACACAGAATTGAGCCATTCAGCTTTCTCACGAGGAGAGTCGGCTATGGTACCATTTGAAGAGAGGGAAGGGATGGATGGGGAGCATACGGTAGAGACAGAATTAACAAGGTGCCACCAGGTTTTAGAGAGAGACAAGTTTGAAAGCTCGTTCTTGAGGTTGGACATATGTTTACTGGCTCTCCTGAGACTGGACACACTTGTTGCGGACATTTTTTTGCAATGTAGAGAGATTGCTTTCAGTTGGATTTGCCTTCCAGGAAGAGAGGCAAGTTGTTTCAGAGCAACTGCCTCACCACATGATTCAGTGTACCATGGGCAGGAAGAAGGGTATGATAATTGAAGACGAGATGCAGATGAATCTGTGAGAGAGAGAGAGAGAGAGAGAGAGAGAGAGAGAGAGAGAGAGAGAGAGAGAGAGAGAGAGAGAGAGAGAATTTCTGTGGAAGAATTCCAGGCTGAGTTAATATCAGGAGCGGTAGAATGGGAGACCAGTCTTGAAGAGAGATGGCTGCTTGCTGTCCCTGCCAATCTGCTTGAGTGAAATGCCAGACTCGTCGGCATTGAGGACTATCTTACTCTCCTGATTTCTTACCTTACTATCCTGAATTCTACATCTCAACAATATAGTTGCACACATTATGTTTTGGTCACTTTTCCCCATATGTTCTCCCTCCACCACCTCCACCTTATTGTGACAATTGCCAAGATATAATAGTTTTTTTTTGGTCTTATATAATATTGAAAAATTACGATATTATATCGAGATCATAAAAATGTAGTCGAACCAGATCAAAATAATGTATGTACTTGTTCAAAAACAGATGTTGAATCGACTATGACTTCATGCCTTTCATCTATTTTTATTTTTTGTATGCGGAGTCGAGGCTCATGGAGTAGCTGGAACAGATCAGGATGTAACAGAACGAAATGAACAGTGGAGGAGAAGGAGGTCTTAGGTCGGTGGAGGGGGCGAGGGCGGAAGGGGATGACACAACAGCAGCAGGGTTGAGAGACAAAATAGAGGGAGACTTTGAGGAATAACGGATGTGGGGAAGAATGAGGGCAAAGGGGTGGGGTGAATATAATGGATCTCAATCACAAAAGTGGAAGGAAAAAAATTGCAAACTCGGAAAAGGGTGGGCTTAGGGGAGGAATTGGGGTAGAATCGATTATGGTTGTGGATGGAGGGTGACCTGAGATGGCAGTGAACAGTCTTGAAGTCCTGAAGAGAAGGTTTTGAATAGTTTTTTTATGAAGAAACCTTTGCCTTGTTATTCTTCCAACGTGCCATAATAATTAGTTCTTTGATAATTATGGCCCGACTTCAAAATTACCTGGAAATGTTTTGTTTTTCAGATACCTGGACTTCATTGCAGTCATGACCTATGATATGTTTGAAACCTTAACCAGAACATGTCATCATGTTCTCTTTACCCATCTGCAGGCACCATACAATGTGGTATGAAAGTGGAATTTTAATAAACATATCAAAATATAAAATACACTGAAAAATAAGATAATATAAAGAGTACTTTAAGGTTGAAGAGTAGACTTCATCTTCTAGCACAGTTTTTATTTTATTTTGATGTACCATACTCGACAGAGCGTTGGTGCTGCTGAATAAGTTTCTTGGCAAAGGTTATACTGGGTGTTTTACTATTGCCTTCTCAGCGTTGTTTCTCCATGCTCTATCCTTCCACATCCCGAGCATCAAGCAAGAAGCAGCACATACTATTTTTTTTTTAAGTGCTTTGTATGACTCAGCTAGGGGTTGAACCATCATCCTCGCAGATTCAGAGTGGATGCTCCAAACATGATGCCAGCAAGTCTGCTTCAGGAATGTTAAAGAAACTTCATCATTTATTCAGGTTGATGTTGAAACTCAACCCTTCCAGATGATCACACTTGTCCCATCAATGCGGCAGTCCCTTGACGCCACATGTCTGGACATCTTTGGGATGGGTACGCAGCCATTTTGAGATACATGCTTTGACATCTTCATCGTTCATAAACGTAATGCCACCCAGATACTTCTCAGTGGGTTGAGGAGATAAAAATCATGAAAGGGTAAGCTTATACCTCATTGAGGGATGATTCAGAACTTCCCAATGTACATCTGCTCTCATAACAAGTCATGCTCTGAGAAAGCAATCGCCTGTGAAATTGCTTTTCTCACTTCACTGCATTACAAGTCATAACTGCAGATTGACGGTTTTGCTTCAAACAAGAAAGTTCATTTTCGAAAGTTCCTCCATACTGTTGAAAAAATCTTTCCAGCTGATGGCTGAACCAAAAATGTATATCCACTCTGTGCTGGCTCACTTTAACTCCAGCATTAAAAGATGGACCCAGGTTTCATGACATGTCACAGTGTTCTGAAGAAACAATCTTTATTCCATTGGCTGCATTTCCAAATCAAAATATCTCGAATGCCCACTGAGCAATGTCTTGGGAAGGCCCATCAATGCCTTCTGCACATGCGCTGTTCCCGTCATTTTGTTGCGCTGGACACAGATGAAAGTGGGAAGAAAAGTCCATCTTGGAAGCATAGAAATCCTGAACTATTCTTGTGGAACGATTGTAGTCTTGTAGATATAAAACCACCACAAGTTAAACGTACTCCTCATAAATTTCAAGCCAGGAAAGAAAGAGCGCAAATATCGCTGAAGAACAAGTAAAAACTTTCACAATGCTTCACTGCTAGCTGAGTCCATCAATGCCAATGGTGGATCAATGCTTCAAATCTGGGTTATTTTTTTATTTTCTGGAGCAATCAAGGCAGCGGTCTGTTGCCTATGCACTGCCCAAATAACTGTGTGGCATTCTCTTGAGCAAGAGCTTTTACCGCTGAGGCTCCGTGGATCCCTGCTAGTAATAATAGCAATCTGCTTTGTCTTAATCTGCTGAGTCTGCTCAATCTGTCTGCTAATCTGTTAATCTTAATGTCTGCTTAATCTAATAAATGTGTGTGTGTGTGTGTGTGTGTATGTGTGTGTGTGTGTGTGTGTGTGTGTAACACCAATCACGCAAAAACTACTGCCAATTACCACCAAACTTCGCACATGGACCAAGTTTGACCTCGTGGTGAACATAGGCTACTTGGTTATTTTTATGACCATTAATAATGATGATATTGTTAAATTAAATTCTAAATTATATTGTCGGCCTCCTCATGTGTTAACCTTTGCTCGCCGATATATTCCCAGTTGTCTTGCGTGATCTAGAAGCAGCGATCCTCACACGTGACATCAAGAAGCGTGTCACTTAGCCTGCCTTTGTGCTCTGGCTTCTTCTATTGTTTGGCCATGAATTTGATGAGGCTTGAATTGTTGAATGGGCTGCACAAAAAATGTTTTCAACGATGATTGAGCCATTCGAGTATCCTGCGTCGGAGTGGCGACCCGTCCAGGATTGTGCCCAATAGCCCAGGAGACTGCTTTGGCAGCACCAATGCTTTCTACAGAGTATGGTCCCAATGTATGTTTGTATGTATTATATTGTGCTGGTTTGTGGACGTGGCCTCGACGTCTCTGGCTCTCATTGGTTTAAACTCGCATATTACATCACGCCTTACGTCATTATGGCCTGCCTAATCCTAGCTTCTCGTACATTTAGTTATTGTAATTCCCTTAATATAATTTATGCGTAATAATTCGCTATTTTGATACATACAGTAACTACCCCAAACTTAACTTACCAAAAGTAAACACGAGGGAACGTTTTAACAAGTGGGTAGAGCGAATACAAGTACAGTACTATACAAGTGAAACAGTACAACACAGTTATAAAGGTTTGCACGTGTTCATAGCGCAAACGGCTCGAGGTTATGATGCATAAATTATATTAAGGGAATTACAGTAAGAATGGCTGGACTTGCCGAAAGTTCGGGTTAGTTATGTTCATTTGTAGTGATGTTCTTTTCAAGAGTTTCCTTTACGTATCGAGCAATCATATCTGAGATTAAATTTGACTGCAAACTGCCTGGGTGTTTGTGTTTGGATGGAAAAGCTCTATGGCTGGAGTTTGAGCCCTATTTATACCACCCCCTCAGGATTGTGGCATGTGGGGTTCAATGGTTGTTGATCTGGTCTAACCGCACCACCCTACCTGCTTCCCCGGCCCAGCCACTGCAATTTTTCTCCCCAGCAACGCCGAGTACCCCTACTAGTGCAATTCTAAGGTTGATGCCTTGTCTGTTTAATCTGCTTTTGTTAATAGTCTGCTTTTAAAGGAAAAAGGCCATTTATGTTGTTGTTGAGTTTGTGCTTTCTCTGATGTTCCTCACAGAGAGATGTCATTGCTTACTGGCAGAGCAAAGGAGCCCCATCACAGAAGCTTGTAGTTGCTTTTCCCGGATATGGTCGCTCATTCACATTGAGCACTACCGATACACAACTAGGTGCGCCGGCCTATGGTGCAGGCAGAAGGGGGCCCATCACTGGACAAGATGGCTTATTGGCCTATTATGAGGTATGACACAGCCATGGAAGAGCCTGAAAACGCCTGCACCTGCCCTGATATAAAAGAGGCATTCCTCGTCTTATTTTTACATTTTACATTTTCTTTGAACTGCACACACATATTTATTGTACAATCTTTCTGTTTATTTGCACTGCCAAAGATGAAATACTTTTTCCCTGTGTTTGAACATCAGACTTATTCTTACTTCATACAGAGAGAATCACTTACAAGATAGGAAAGTATGCCTGGTGTTGGCTTAATGGTTAGGGTGGAAGCTTTGGGATCCTAGGGTCCTGAGTTCAAATCCTGCTTGGCCATTGAATAAATATCAGGTAGGGTTGACTCAGCCTGTCATCCTTCTGAGGTCAGCAAAATAGGTACCAGCTTGGTGGGATGATTGAGCCATTTGTATATCCTGTGTTGGAGGGGCAACCTGTCCAGGATTGTGCCCAACAGCCCAGGAGACTGCTTCGGCAGCACCAACGCTCTGCACAGAGTATGGTCCCAATGGATGGATAGGAAAGTGGTGGCTGTGCTGCCTTCCAAAGTGCTGAAACTTGTTTAGAAGATATCATGGGATCTTTTACAACTTAAAATCTGTTGCATTGTCATAGTCGTGTCGTGTCCCCCCCCCCCCCCCCCCAAAGATGGCATGTCCATCTGTAGAATGGCCTGCCAATGCAGCATAATGCTGAGAGCTTGTATAGTGGAAATGGTGATATGGGATTCTCCAGAGGCTGCAAATTCAAATCTGATTAAAGGCTGTAGTATTAAAATAAGTTCTGTCAACATTATACCACAAACATTTTCAACAAGAAAAAGAGCAATCGGAGATTGCAGACCCTCGCCAGGACTTGTTTATGTGGTGTTTTGTAGTTTTGTGTTGTGTATTTTGTGTGGTATTTGTGTCCTGGTGTGTTACGCAATTAAGAAGACATAATTAGAACTACCACTTTATAACTGCTGGCAGTGATGACCGGGCATCAAGGCGTCCGCTTGTGCAATCCGCTTTGATTGGACACCTGACCCTGACCCATGACGTTTCTTATTGTTATTCAATTGAATTTAGAATGGGATAAAATAAATTCAATTCAGATCAAATGGAAGACCAAATAGGTACAGTCCTGCATTGGAGTCATCAGAAGGAACCCAAACAAGAAAAAGCAAAGATGACGTCATCAGGAGGAACCTGGATAGGATTCGCATTTCAGCTGCTACTCCTCTACCCTCAAACCAATCCAGGTACAGCCAAGTGAGCCTTAGTCAAAAAAAAAAAAAACCCACATCAAAAAATTAAATAATTCTGGCTGCCAGACCATGTGTCTGATCAAGTTGAAATTTAAAACAATATTCCCCATCTCTACTGGATCACATTGTGAAAGTTTCACATCAATTGATTAAGCAGCTTCAGAGAAAACATTATTTAATATTTTTGTTAAATCCAATATGGCTGCCAAACTATGTGACATCAATTATTCCTCAACGGCCTTGTACACGCATGCCTTGGGGAACATTTATGTGAAGTTTGCCCTCGATCTCTCGCTCTTCCGGAGAAGATTTTTTATATGTTTTAGGGTATATCCAATATGGCTGCCAAACCATGTGACCTATGACATCATATATGTGAACCTTTTGTTCCTCATGGATAGGCGGTTATATGTGTAAAATTTCACCTCGATCTGTTCAGCCATTTCAGACAAGATTTTTAAAGTTTTTTTTATATATATATAAAACAGTATGGCTGGCAAATCACGTGACCGATGACGTAATCCCAAAAAATTTTGGCCACCATCTTATCCCGAAATGACCCTCAAAATTTTTTATACTGATCGGATGTAGCGTTCTACTTAAGCAATTATGACGTCATCAAAAAATTACACTCATTCCCCATGAGGAGTACTTGCGATGTGCCAAGTTTAAATTTTTTCCTTGGTGCGGTTTCAGAGATGGAGGTACAAAGTTTTTCCGCTTTTCCAATATGGCTGCCACACCACGTGACCTATGACCTCATAATTATCAATATAACATTCTGCATGAGTAGTTGCACCAATGGTGAATATTTTGTCTCAATCCGACAAGTGGTTGTGGAGAAAAACACGAGAGTTCCGTGCGAACAAACAAACAAGACAAATTAACAAATGAAAAATCACTCAAGAGTGACAACTTGGCAAAACGGAACGGCACTCCGTAGAGAACATACCTCCACCGGGCTCAATAGTTTACATTTTGTATGCCACTGATAGGTCGGATGTGATTCCAGACCTTAACCAAAATCGAATGGGCTTGTTCTTGTCACCTCACCAACTCTTCCACCTCGTTTTGTCACAAGTCGTCCACAACTTTTAGAGATAACATGCTTTACATCGTTTTTGGCCGCATCTCTCAACGGTCAAGAATCACCTGAAAAATTCTCGAATCCGGATACGGATTGAGATCTTCACCAAAATCGAAAACTCTTCGTCCTTGTCACACACCCAACCTGTCCACCAAGTTTCATTCGAATCTGCCCTCAACTTTTTGACATGTCATGCAATATCATTTTCAGCCCCATCTCTCAATGGGCGAAGAATCTGTTAAAAATTAAATAATTATTGTGTCCAGATCTGGATTTGGATCTTCACCAAAATTGAATCAGTTTTTCCTAGTGGCACTCCCAACATGTCCACCAAGTTTCGTGTGAATCCATTCATAATCTTTTGAAATATTGTGCTGTATATATCATTTTTGGCCCAATCTCTCAAGTGTGAAGAATCACTTGAAAAATTATCGAATCCGGATCCGGATTCAGATCTCACCAAAATTGAGTCAATTGGTGCTTTTCACACACCCAACCTGACCACAAAGTTTCATCCGAATCCATCCTCAACTTTTTTGAGATATCACGCAATATCGTTTTTAGCCCCATCTCTCAATGGTGAAGAATCACTTAAAACATTCTCAGATCTTCACCAAAATTTAGCGTTGCTGTCCTTGGCTGGTCACCTACACACAAAAATTTTTAAAAAACGATTGATTGAAAACTGTGGCCAAAAATCGTGTGACAAACAGACAAAAAACAGACAAAAAACAGACAAACAGACAAAAAACAGATAGCGCAACCAACATACTTGGCAAAAAAAAATTTCACCAAGTAACAGACAGACAGACAGACAGACAAACGGACCCAAATGCAATACCCTCTCCTTCGGCGAGGGCAACTAGAACGGCACTCAGTGGAGTGCACACCTCCACCAGGCTGAACAGTTTACGGTTTGTTTCCCACTGATCGGCCAGATCTCGATCTGGACCTTAACCAAAATCCAATTGGTTTTGTTATTGTCACCAACTCAACTCAACCACCAAGTTTTGTCTTCCATCCATAACCTTTTGAATTATCATGCTATGTATTGTTTTTGGCCCTTTCTCGATGTTGAAGAATCATAGAAAATAAAAATAAAAATCTCCGATCCTGATCCGGATCTTCACCAACATCGAATCAATTCGTCATTGTCACACACCCAACTTGTCCACCAAGTTTCGTGTGAATCTGTCCACAACTTTTTGAGATATTGTGCTCATAAACAAACAGATGGACAGACAGACAGGGTGAAAACATATTTTTCGTCCAGCTTTGGTGGCAGAGGTAACAAACCATTCACATTAGGTAATGCACAATAGAAAACATCTTTAAACATCATCTAAAGTTCATTACGTGTTGATGACATTAAAGATCAGCATGACGTCAGCAAAAAATTTTGTTCATAAGGTCATACATCAACTGAAGCAATGTGTTGCCTGTGAAACCATCCCTTTGAAGCCAGTTGGTACATGTAAAATGTATGCCTTACATTACTTTGCCCATTGTGTCATTGTTTTGTCCCTCAAAAAAGTTATGTCAAGACATATAATGTCATGGATAAGTGTTTGTTTGTTTGTTTTTCTTTTTCATGCCTTCTATGTTTCCCACAGATTTGCCAATATCTTTCAAATGGTTGGACCAGGGTTCGTATTGATGGTGAGAAATCTCCATATGCTTACAGCGGCAACCAATGGGTAGGATACGATGACCAAGAGAGTGTCACTGAGAAGGTAAATATCAGACCGCAACCAGAAAAACTAATTTCAAACGATTTGGGTCCATCTTCAAGTTTATGTAAAGATAATACTGTTGCGGGGACGTGAATAGGGGGGAAAGGATGCAAAAGAGATGAGTTATACCATTCGTACATGTTCAGCACAATATGCGGTTTCTGTGTGAAAACGACAGAGCACATGTCTAATGAAGCTTGTTCAGGATTTGATAATTGTGACCCCTCCCTACCGTAGTGTGTCTATAAACTTCCCCATTCCCCCTCATTAA
>CM068957.1:124297240-124312060 GCA_035128595.1 Eptatretus atami
CATTCCCTTCGTAATCTGTCTCTTTTTTTTTATTATTCAAAGCAAACACTGCCAATAGCCAGTTCTGCGAGCCCAGCAAGTCCCCCTCCAAAATGACAAGAGTACGCCTCACGATCGTGCGCTAAGTTTAGAACCACCGTAACCGCCAAGACCACCCGAAACCACTCATAAATGTGGGCGTGGCGTTAGGCTCGAGAGGCTGCGCAGAATCAATCAGCACACGGTCACGAGGTAAGAATAGCTGAGGGTCAGGGTCAGGTTGTGCAGTGAAGAATGGGCAGTTGGTGAGAGACTTGGTTCGGAGCAGTAGAGGGGAGAGGAGCTCAGTAAGTACGGAGGGAGAGGAGCTTGCAAAAGTTCAGGATAAGCAGTTCAAGGGAGTCAGCACTGCGTAGCTCAGGGCACACGACCAAGAGGGATACGGAGTTCAGCAGCGCTGAACAAATGCGCAGAACCCAAGAGGCTACAAAGCTGGACGCAGTCCACCCAACCATCAATTCCCAGCAGAGCTCCATCATTGTAGTTCCCTCCTCGTACCACAGCACCAAGTCCACAGAGGCATCACATGGAGATCAGATTTTTTTTTTTTCTGTGTTTTGGGACCTGGCCCTGTCTGAATATCTGTAATTTGAATGCTATAGGTCTATAGGATAATGCAATAATCCGTCGAAGTTCCTGGGTACGTGGGTTTTGTAGAGTGAATAATTATTGTGATGTCTTTTCTTCTCGTTTTTTTCCCCCATTCCTTTTTATTATTTATTAAAATCTGTTACCATCATTGGAGTGTCGGCCTGGAGCGCAGTTTGTGATTTGGAATAATAACCGTGATGCTGGTTACATTCGTGGCTATTAGAAATTTGCCGCAAACCCCTCGTTGGGAAGCTGAAACCATTGCGGTTAATTTCCTTGGGTTTTGCTTGGCTCCAAATCTTAATTATCAGGGAAATGATCGCAGGCGGCAGATCGTATTGGAGTTTCTATACCTCGGAAACTGAAGAAAAGATCTGTTCCACTTTTCCCAGTGGATGCTTCGACAGACAATCCGTCGCAAAATTGGTGATCGTCCGGGTGGAGGATTTGACCTCGAGTTCACCCCACGGTCCACCACGACGATATGTAAAGGGGAAAGTGGAAGAATGTAAAATTTACGAGAATAAATCTGAGAGAAAGAGGACAAGGAAAAGTGTAGTTGGAGGAGATCTGAGAAGGAGCCTCACAAAAGAATAAATCAGGTTGGGAGGATAGAGGGGATAGTGGAGAAGGAAGAAGAACGATTGATGTGCATGCGGAAGGAAAGGGCGAAGCCAGAACTTTCAGAATTTTGAAAGGGAGGCAGAATAGCCTAGACTCCCAGAGGTACACACACACACACACACACACACACACACACACACACACACATAGGCTGGCAGTTTATACCTGAGTCAGGATACAGCAATGTTGTGCCCCGTCCATTGGATGGATGTTAAGCCGGGTGTCCCATCTGCTGGCATTGGTTGGAGGACGTGAAAGATCCCACGGTGTCCTTCACGAAGAGTAGGTGAGTTATCGCTGGAACTGTGACCGAATTAGAAAATTCTGACCCGAGCCTCCGGGGGGCACTCCATCAGTGACACAGCTGCGTTTACAGCAAATTATGCTCTCTCAATGAATTTTTTTTTTTCAAATACTCATGCATAGATTTTTGTTCTCTTCATGTTTATGATAATTGTGAGGATACTGAAATGAATACAAGTAAATTAGTCACTTGGATGTGGATTTGCATTCATTCAGATGTCGAAGAATACATTTTATCAGCGTTTTTCCTGGTGATAGTTAAATGTACTCCCTTCTATGAAAGATGCTCTTCCTTGTTCTTGAAGTGCAGTTCCAAAGCATTATTATTTCCTGTGTGCAGGCTTGTTGGATCAAGAACCAGAACTTGGGAGGGAGCATGCTTTGGGCTCTGGATTTTGATGACTTTCGTGGGGACGCTTGTGGTGTGGGATCCTACCCTCTCATGGGACAAGTCAAAAAGGTCTTCACTGATCCAGCATGTAAGTCAACAAGCTGTCGCATTTTCCTTCATCTGAAGGCACAATACAACTCTACTTATTTTTGCATCCATGGAATTCTGCACATGGAAACTCCAGCACTTGTCTTTGTCTGTATTTTTTTATTTGATTCCTGCTGAAAGACGACCTCCAGGGTTCACAGTACAGCACATCGTGATGTTGATGTCACGATGTTGCTCTAGGTTTGAGAACGGATTTTAATCACCTTTTTCCCCCCAACTGTAAAACTTATATGATGACATTCTTCTGCATTATTATCATTATTAATACATTCTTGTGAATGGGTTGCATTTTTTTTTACTGCAAGGGCTTAACTGCAATTTATGGGTCACAATGGTTTTACTTCAAGGCAAAAGACAATTGTGTTTGTGTAGCAGATGACACTTGTTCACAAATCCTGCAGCAATGGCTGTAAAGGGACACAATCTGTTTACCTTGCCATGTATAGTTTGGGGGTTTACTATATACAAGTCCAAAAAGACGTTTAGCCCACAGCAGATTCTTTGAAATCGTTATGCTGTCATGATGAGCTCCAACAAGGGTGAACTGTGTCTGCAGTTATACTATAGTCTCTGCTTGTCGAGTGTTGAACCCTTGTCTTTAAGGCTTGATTCACATTGTGAGATGCTTTCTTGGGGTTGCAGAATATTACATCGTGATGGTGATGTCACTGTGTTTCTGTAGGTTGAATGGAATTGAATTTATATATATAACAAAGCATTTTTACCCGCCGCTTCGCTGACGGATTTCCACCCTTCCATTTGCCGAAAGGACATCTTCCATCTGCCTAGAAGTCAGCGAACATCATCTTCGTCAGCCGACTTCTTCTTATTCTTCTTTTTCCTAATGGCCACAATTATCCCCACATTCTTGCGGGGTTGGCCGGGGGAAGCTTGGCTCAAGTCTTTCACGAACAGGCTGGCCAGGCCTGACGTTCGATTAAGGTTCTGGCAAGAATTTGTAATTTGGCCAGGGTGCCGGCAATACTTGCCTACTCTTTGCAAAGGACACGATGGGATCTTTAACATTCACCAACTAACACCGGGAGACGGGACTCCCAATTTATCATCTGTCTGAGGGACGGCACACACATTGATGAATCACCCTGCCTCTGAAACAGTGGGATGACAGTTTATAGCTGGGTCAGGATTCGAACCCAGGCTAGACAGCTTAGAGGTGTGTGTATCTCTCGGCCATCCTGCCAGCCCCACTTCACCATGCATAGTTATACAGGTCACCTTAACATTGTCTTCTGCCTTTGGACTTATTTCAGCAGCCATTGGACTGTACCAGCTGGATGGTACAAACCTTGGTGTGGTCCATTTGCTCAGTGAAAATGTTCCTTCAAAAATAAATAAAGAAATAATCAGTAAATGAATGTTCTGAGGCTTCAGTGGGGTAATGGTTAGAGTGTCTGCTCTGAATCTGGGATGTCAGTGTGAACCCCGTCCAAGTCGTACCAACGACTTTTGAAATGGTACATGCTACATCCTTGTTTAACTCTCAGCATTTGAAATGGATAGAGCACACATCCTGCATGTGAATCATTGAGATGACAGTTTCTAGCTGGGCCGAGATTCAAACCCTGGTGAGACAGCTTAGAGTCAAATGCGCATACCTCTAGGACATCTTGCAACACATCTTCATCACCGAACCTTGCTGCTTGTATATGGTGGGAGAAAAAAAAGATCACTTCCGCTTCGCTGTGAAGCTCAGGGATGTGTTCAGTTACCAAGTTTCTTGTCGATCTCTGGCAAAGTGGCTTAAGCACTCCATTTGAAACCGTTGATAAAGAATGGCTGACTTGGTTTGCGCTAGCTCGCTGCTTGGTAAATGAATATATCCCAGTTGTTTGCTTTGGTTTCAACCTCTTTTTATATTGAGTGAAATGAAACATTTTGAAAATTTCGAATTATTCTCACTCAAATTTCATCATCACCGTAATGCATACTGTTAAGTTATTTAAACTTTCTTTATCAGTTTTTCATCAGTCGGAATGATTAATTACATTACTTATCTGCATATGTGCTGTTTAAATTAATAACATCATTATCAGCATATATTTCACATTTGAATTACTCTTGAAATTGAAAGGTTACAAAGCATCATCTTTGTAACCATCCTTGCTACTTATATCTGTAGATAGCGCGAGCAAAAAATCATTTCTGCTTCACTGCGAAGCTCCACGTTAGATTCTTTGGTTTAAAACCACTTTTTAAATCGAGTGAAATGAAATATTTTGAAAATTTCGAATTATTCTCACTCAGATTTGAACCTCACCGTAACGTTTTTTAAACTTTCTTTGTTTGAGAAGATGATTTGTAATACCGGAAACCATCAGGAGTGCTATATATTGCACATTTACATTGAGAGAATTGGGGTCTTCCCCCCCCACCTTGAATCCCCTCCTTCAGATATGCTACCTCAACAGAAACCATACCTTCGGAAATATGCAAAATTTGGCTGGATTTGGTGAAGCATTGTTTTTTTTTTAAAGTTTTTGAAGCATATATAAACAAACAAACAAATACATATACAAATTCACTTTTTAGTACAGTTAATACTCTGAATGACGTTCCCTTTTTACATTATTTTGCAAATACGTCGTCTTATTAATACCGTGACCCCGCTTGCGTCGCTTCAACTAACACGGTGATTTAAAAGCCATACCTTTTATTCTCGAGCGTTTTCAGAACTTACAAAACTGATAAAGATGCCAGAATACATCGCTAAAGTACCACATCGAGAGATCACAAAAGAGTCGAAACAACTACTGTACTTTGCATCGCACATGAAGACATGTATTATACCGTAGATTGGTGAAGAGGCATTGTAAAAGTGTGACCTTAGAAGTGAAATTTGATGTTATTAGTCAAATGGATGTTTGTGAACATGCCATTGGTGTTGCTGGCTTATTAAGTTTGCATCTGACTCGAGTGTGTACCATCTATAAAAATGCAGACGTTCGTTGAAGAAGGAGGAAGAAGGAGAGGTTCCACCAATTTTGATTGCTTTGACCGCTTCTGAAAGACGTTTATTTTTATTTAAATATAAGAGTTAATTGTTTTATTTCTTTTTTTTGTATGGATGTGTACTTGAATATAACTGTTCAATCAAAAAATGGTAACATCACAGGTAAAAAGCAAAATACAATCGGTGAAGTGGCAACGTTAGGAATGCATCCTCCTCCTCCCCCATCCTTATTCCATTTAATTATTATGAGAAAAATTGCTTTGATTTATGTTGTTTCAATATTTGTTGCATTTTTCAGGAAGGCTTCCTCAAAGTCAACTGGGGTAATACTGCGTATATATTTATACATTACTCCTACCAGCCTTTTGATTGTGATCACTCCAAATGAGTTTTTAAAAATTATTAAATTTGGCGCCAAAGTTGATAACGACAACACCGCTCAGCAGTTCTTGTGACTGGGTTGCAGCGAGCTGGACCTTTGGGCCCTCATCACCCAAGTCATATCATAGGTTTATTGCATAATTTATTAACATTCCCAAAACTGATTTTGCCATTTTATGCTACAGATGCCTGTGATATGAAAACAACTTCCCCATGAGACAACACATCTGCAATGCAAACAAATACTTTGCCTCTCAAAACCTATAATTGCCCTTCTTCCAGCTTTACATCACCACCAGCACCTGCTTTCAGAACACCGAGTGAAAGTAATGTCAGCATCAATACATTATGTTCTGGAAAAGTTGATTGTAATTATAAAAATCCAGTAAACCCCATACAATTAATTTCCTATTCTGGGGGCTAAACATTCATCATGACTTATCCTGCAAATCTGTTCTACGATGAAAATTTTAATTGATGTGTCAATAAAAATGTCACAACCACCTCATAGTCACTGCTATTTCCATAATTATTTTTCTTCTTCTTTTTCTTTTGACCACAATGGTGGTTGATCATCCTCCATCTCCTCCTGGATTTGCATCATCACCGTGGTAAAACTTTGTCAACCTCAATTCAACAGAAATAGCAAGCTCACAACAAAAGGGTTTAACAAATCTTTTAAAAATCAGGTTGTTTTACAAAGGAATTAGAAAAAAGATTCGTTCTAATTGAACACAACCATTGATTGGTTCAGGAGTTAAAGTACACTTTAATGAATAGCTGTAGACACTTCAGCCTCATCTTGCAGTGATAAACAAATTCAGGTTGATACAGATGTCATTCAAAATCATCCCATCATATGACAGACCATCGATAAACCAGGTATGAAGAATTGGGAGGAGGCACAGTGAAGGAAGGTGAGATGAAATGTATGATAGGAAAGGGAGGAGAATAAATAAATCGATTTTAAAAATAAAACTGTCGTTTTGCATTTGTTGGCCTCATTTGCACTTGCAGTCCAAAAGGGCTCAGGCTCCCTGGTTAAAAGAAAGCTCCCATTCCCCGAAATAATTTCCTCTTCCACACGATTAAAACAAAGATATTTTTGATATATCTGAGTCTTGATATTTTTTGACAGAATCTTCCTTGAGTTAGACACCCTTGTTGGGTGTTTGCTTCTGCCTCCTTTCCCAATATGTCATTACATTGCAAACATCATAACAATCTTAAATACACTATCAAGTGGTGATAAATAATGGAGTTTTTCGGTTTGCGAGTGCTTAGGAATGAGGTCATTTTGGGTAGAAGACATGTGTATGGAGAGAGGTTAACGACAGTATAAAAGATCATGGTTTTGGATTGGGGACGATCTGAGATGGTGGTGAACAGCTGTCATGTGGACTTGGAATATAGTTTTAGGGCATTTTTCATACCTTTCGCACAGAAGGCCTGGCGTACCATCTCATAATACCGTACACACAATGTTGGCTACATTTCCCTTCCCAAAATCATGACAGCATAAATAACTCCACAATCCATCACATTTTATTTCTCAGCTAAAATATGAGACGGGCATTTTCTATTTAATTCTGGCCAATGCACATGGCATATGCCACATGTATATGAAAATATATTTTTATCGTCTCACACGGAGGGTTCTCATTTCAATCCAAAATACCATTGTATTTCCGGTCATTCAAAAAGTTCTCGTAATCTTCCTAATATCCGAGAATTTTACCGATTTTTCTGCCTGCAATTCTCATCACACCGTGACTCGCCCCACCAGACACACAGGCACACAGCCCAAGCTCATGATTAATTACTCACACTGTCTGCACAGATTCATATTTATCAGAACCTCCAAGATATAACCAGCCAACACCATATTCACATTATTATTGATTTTTTTGTTTTTTACCTTTTGACAGCTGAAAAATTATCTTCCCATGTCAGCCTCGCGTACACTCAAGGCCAAACAAGGTCAAACTAGAAGGGGAGCACTCGGTAGAGTGCAAAACCTCCGCCGCCAATACTGCTGAGTCACTTAAGTGAACCTGATATCCTATTCATTGTAGGTCAAAACGGATCAGACTCTACTGAACCACGATTGAATAAACTAAACTAGATCGACGCGCATGTAGAAATGCCAAAAAAAAAAAATCGAAATTTTTTTGAAAAAAAAGTTGCAAAATTTTGTTTTTTTTTTCTCTAACAAATTTTTTTTTTTTTGGTTGGAAATCACTTAAAACATGTAGAAATGCAAAAACAAAAATTCAAATATTTTTTCAAAATGGCCGCCATAGCGGCCATATTGGACTTTGGACCAAGTCCAAAATCTAATGGCATGATCCTTGGACCATACCTAACCCCCCCACCAAGTTTCGGCGAAATCCGTCCAGGAGTTTTTCCGTAATACTGTTCACAAACAAACAAACAAACAACAGGGGTGAAAACAGTAACCTCCGTCCATCTTCGATGGCGGAGGTTAATAATATCTCCAGCTTCAACACTTTATATCTTTGAACCTTATTTTATATTTATAAATGTTCTTGCAGGCCAGACACTGATCACGTTGGTCGACCTGTATTGAAACACATTTTAAATTCATTTCAATTCCACCACCCTCAGGGCATTTCCCTGTCTCACTTCTCATACCGAGGCAAAATTGACACAGAACCCTGCCAATTTGGATTTTCTCCACTTCTCCCAATTATCTTTTTAAGTTTTCAATCCTTTTTTTCCCCAAAGGTACCTTCTACTGGAAACCCTCTTCTATTTCACTCCATCCACTTGGACCACTTATCAACATCACATATTGATTCTGCCCCAGAATTTTCAAACATATTCCGAATTGGTGTACCTTTCTCAGATACCATTTTATTGGTTACCTTTCCAAAGCAGTTCCCCCTCTTCACAAACTTAGTGAGAGGAAAAAATTCAAAACTCAAACAAAACCCCACTTAGTACACTTTGCAATGCAAATACAACTTATACAGATACAGACAGGATGCAAATAATCATACAATCATACAAAAATAATTTTGTTCCCCGCCCCATCCCTCTCCTTCCAACAGATCTCCTAATGTCTCTGTTCCCCACTGTTTTGTCCATCCCACTCCCACCCCGCTTGTCTCATGCCCCCCTTGCTGTGCGTTGTGTGTTAGCTCTCACACGAGCCTTGACAAGGTATACAAAAAAAAGAGCTATTAGACAAAATAATACACAGTTTTCTCTCATTTCCAACCTCAATCCCAAGCTGAAAACACAATTCCAACTCAAAAACACTATTTCTCAACTTCCAACCTCTGTTGGACAACGCCCTATTCTCACCTCCTCAGTCTACATTGAATGTAGACTAGAGAACTATCCAGGCATACACCGAAACAGTGCCAGTGCAGCCAATAAAAGTGGACCCTTTAGCCTGATCAGGACTTTTCGGGACTCCAACAATACCCTTTGAAACAATACTTATATTCTCCAAAATAAACATAAACCACTGAACAATAAAACTCAAATCAATAAATGCTCAAATTTTGTTCGAAGCATGTTAACCTTTCAAAACAAAGAACGAGGCGCACAGCGAGATGGCACACTCACCCACAAAGATCAATGTCTCTCACCTTATCTGATCTGTGAGCTCATGCCGACCATCAGCTCACTCTGCACCAACGCTCCTCCAGGTTTTAATGCTCCTGCCTATGGCTCGCCAAATTGTCGCCAACTTTCTAAGTCATCCTGTACATTTGAAAATTTATTGAACAAACAACATAAACAAACACATACATATGTGCATATGGAGGACCTGGACTCAGACTTGCTCAAGATCTCTGAAATACATGGAGAATTTTAGTTCCTTATATGGTGTTCAGTGAGACATAGTATGTTTTATTTCCAAACGCTGGGGCCAACTTTGTCAGGTCTTGACATCCTCCAGGTGAAGCTTATCTTCGGCCTTCATACAGCCCCATCTTGACATGGTTGAATGGTTGTAACATATACGAGGTGTGTTCAAAAAGTATCCAACCTTAATTTTTCGTGCGTAAACAAATGAGGCTAGGGAGGCATGGTTTGGTGCACGTATGTAGGCGATCCTAATTCATATGCATGAATATTTTCCCGCCTGCAGCAGCTGTCAGTCACCACAGACCGCTGATGAGTGAGGAAGTGTAGTGAGCGCCGTGGATTTTCGTTTTTGTCAAAATTGCGGAAAAAACTTGAACAAGCTACTGCATCAATTTTGTGTAAAGCTTGGGATTCCCAAGTGGAACGAATCCGCAAGATTCAAACGGCCTTCGGAACGAAGCAATGGGCACCACACAGATTAAGAGTGGTACAACCGCTTCAAAGATGGTCGCACATCAGTGGAAAGTGAAGCACGTTCTGGTAGCCCTCAACATTCCGAAATGAGATCGTCTTGACCAAGTGAGGACCCTGCTGATGCAGGATCGTCGAATCACGATCAGAGAACTTGCAGACGAGGCGGCGTCAGCATTGGATCCTTCATTCCATTGTGACTGAGGATTTGGGCTTAAGGAGAATCTCAGCGAAGTTCGTGCCAAAGCTGCTAACGATCGAGCAGAAGCAACTCCGTTTGGAGATCGCACAGGACATGCTGGAGACTGTGAACAGCGATCCAACTTCTTCAACACGTGATCACTGGCGATGAGACCTGGTTTATGGGTACGACCCAGAAACCAAGTTCCAGTCATCACAATGGAAGCATCCAACATCCCCGAGGCCAAAAAAGCAAGGAAGGTCCGCAGCAATGCAAAGTCATGCTGACCGTCTTCTTTGACTCCAGTGGCGTGGTTCATCACGAGTACGCACCACACGGCACAACCATCACCAAAGAGTACTACCAAGAGGTACTGCGTCCCTTCGTGACGCTGTGCGACGCAAACGGCCGGACCTGTGGGCAGCAGTCAATTGGCAGCTCCATCACGATAACGCACCCGCCATTCATCACATTTGATACAGAGTTTCCTGGCCAAACACAACACACCTGTGCTTCGTCAGGCTCCCTACTCTCCCGACATGGCTCGTGTGACTTCTGGCTTTTCCCAAGCTGAAAATGCCCCTGAAAGGGACCAGATTTCAGTCCAGAGAAGACATCATGCGGAATGCAACGGACCAGCTGCGCGCCATCCCAAAGAGGCGTTCCAGCGCTGCTTCCGACAGTGCAGAACTTGGGAGAAGTGTGTGGCAGCCCAAGGGGACTACTTTGAAGGAGATTAGTGTAAGTTTGTTGTACTGGATACGAGTATTTTTTATGAACAAAGGTCGGATACTTTTTGAACACACCTCGTATTTCAAATCCAGATGTGTTGATCCTCTCCCGGCACAGAAAAACGCACAGAATGCTAGAATTACGTCAAACTTCAACTCTTTTGGGCATTTTGATAAATTTCTGTAGTATGTAGGTTAAAAGTCAGTCTGCTTCTCCCAGACTGGGAAAATATATTATCTTGAAGTGATTAGAGCTTGGTGAATACATCTGGACATTTTCTTAGACCCACATTCTAACTTGTTGGTGCCTTTTATAAAATCCCTTAGGTAGCTTTTAAATGAAAGGCAATTATTTTTACTAACTTCAGCTTACTTGAAAAGTGGCCTGCTTATTATATCTTTTACTTGGCAGGTCAAAACATCTTTCAATACAAAGAAGAGTAGTAGATACACATGATTATATATTCAAAAGTAGATACACATTCAAACACATAAAATCAACCATATGAAGAGACGTCATAATAAAAATCTCCAAGATGGCCACCAATATACGGGTTAAACCGAAGCTCCGCGCCGCACGAGTCCAGACGGTCCAGACGGTCACGAGTCCAGACCGCCCTGGTAAAGATGGATATACATGAGTACAATAAAGTAACTTGATCGAACTGGTTTATTCCTAATACTCTATGCATCATAGTTAATGATAAACCAAGAAAAATAAAATGGACTCTGCTTTAGAAAGACATTATAATAATAAAACAAATCCAGACGGCCCCCACTGGTAATATGAATGCCCGAACATTAGGCATTTCCAGGTTGTTTCAAAACACCTTGACTACCAAAAACGTACAGAAAACACAACAGCCTGGATACAGTTGCCTTACTGTGCTACTTCAATACATTATATTATATTATTATATCAAAATCAACACAAATGTTACGCACACAACATTACACATGGGCTTGGTTCAAGTTCATATGCATCATCTTCGTCAATTACAAAAATCAACTGACTTGTTGTGGCAGTCTCCCCCACGACAACCACCAACATGCAACTCCACCATCTTAAGCCATTTTTTTGTGGCAGAACACTGGTTTGTAGCACACTGTCTTTTGGTGCTGACTTACATTTACAACAAATAAATTTAAGTACATTTGGCGGGTGCCGCATCTAAGTCCGTCATAATTGGCGCATAATGTTGTGTCCATAGTCCATCCCCATTCCAGCGCATCCAGACATTTGTTGTCGAGTTCGTTCCACTGAACCATCTGGAGATGCAAACAAAGGCATGGAAATGGGCTGCACGGCGCACGCCATCGAAGGAGTCGTTCTGGATCCATAAAACATACTTTTATAGAGACAATGGCTTAATGGCGTGTTGTTACATAAAATAATTAAAAGTGGCCCAATAAAATCAAAAATAAAATAGAATACTAAAATTTAACTAACCTTTCAATCCTTATGCAGTACGGCACAAGTTCAGTCATGTTACACGGATTCCATAAATGCACAATGAATAACAGATTATAGTTATACTGCGTACAACCCGTTACGTCAATAAGAGTAATAGTAGATTAACATTTCTATTACTATACATGATGTCTGATAAAGTGCACGAAGGATTCTTTGAAACATACTCAGTTTATTATATTGAAATTATATATATACCATTCTTTGATCTAGGCCCTATTAAAGTTTCGAATCAGTTGATTGCAAACGGTTATGCCACCTTGAGAATGCTTAATTAGACCCTCATATGGAGGGACATGGCACCTTTGTCTGTGAAACTAGAAGCATACGTAATGAAAGGAATAAATACGAGTTAGAATAGCTTTTTTTCGTGTACTCAATACATATCCATCTTTACCAGGCGCGTCTGGACTCGTGACCGTGCGCCGCGGAGCTTCGGTTAACCCGTATATGGTGGCCATCTTGGATTTTTAATAACGTCTCTGTCAGAACTAAATTATTTTGTCATAGTAGGATAAAACATGTTATGTTTAATAATAAGCCAATTTGCAGTACTCCAGTATCCAGAAAAAAAAAAGAAATCGGTATTTTCCTTTTCCTAACCCTTATTCTCGTTGTGCGAAAAAAGCCTAATATCGACAAAATTTCAAAATGCCGTCAAAATTTTTTCCCAAATGTGATCGCTCAGGACTTTTTTGTGGTATTGGAGACATTTGTGAGTAGAAATCAGAAGAGTTTGATAACATAGTAATTTCTTCCCCAGATCACACCAAAAGGGATCCATTCCACCGGTCTAACTGCATAATAACAACATGGTGATCAGAAAACCCAGATGGGAGAATAGAGGTGTTTAAGACAAGGTTAAGAAAATGATTGATGGACAACGTTTTCACTGGCTGAACAGTAAAGGAGAAAATAAAATAGATAAGATTACACGTAGGTAACGTAAAACCGGTGTCAGTCATTAAATTGTTCAGTCATAAAATCCGTTCCACCAGATAGATGGACATTTCAAACTTAATGAAGCAGGTTAAAGGAAGAAGAAAACTAAATTACCATAGTAAACAACGGTTTGTCGTTCATTAAAAATCGTCACCAGATGGACATGTTCAACTCTTGAACACGTAAAGGTAGAGAGAAAATAAAATTACACGTGTAAACGGTCGTGTTGATCAGTCAAAGTTAAAATCGTCCAGCCTAGGATACGGAAGGGACATTTTCAAGGCTGTGAACAGGTTAAAGGAGGAAAATGAAATTACACGTAAGACGGTTGCTCGTTCATTTTAAAATCGTCCACCAGATGGACATTTCAACTGAACAGTAAAGGAGAAAAATTAAAAATTACACGTAAACGGTCCTTGAGAGTTCATAAAATCGTCCACCGGATGGACCATTTCAACTCGAGTTGAACAGTAAGGAGAAAAATAAATTACACGTAAACGGTTGTTGTAGTTCATAAAAATCGTCCACCCCAGGATGGACATTCAACTTTGGCATCAGTAAAGATAAAATAAATTACACGTAAACGGGTTGTGTTCCTGAAATCGTCCACCGGCGATGGACATTTCAACTGTGAACAGTAAATGAGAAAAAAACTTACACGTAACGGTGTAGTTCATAAATCGGTCCACCGGAACTGGAGCATGGTTCAACTGTGTGGAATTGCAGTAGTAAAGGAGACAAAGATAAAGTTACACGTAAAACGGGTGTGTAGTTCATAAAATCGCTCCACCGGATGACGTGTGTTCAACTTGAACAGGTAAGGAGCCGAAAATATATATACACGTTAAACGGGTGCTAGTTTCATAAAATGTCGTCCACCGGGAACCATGGCGAATGGACATTTAACTGTGGTTGAACAGTTAAAGGGAGAAAATTAAATTACACGTAAACGGTCGGGGACTGTTGGGGTCGGTCATAAAATCGTCCACCAGGATGACATTTCAAAGAGCTGTTGAACATAAAGGAAGAAAATAAATTACACGTAAGACGGTCTGTGCTGGGGTGTAGTTCATAAAATCGTCGCACCGGGATGGAATTTCAACTTTGAACAGTAAAGCGAGCAAAATAAATTACACGTAAACGGTTGTAGTTCATAAAAATCGGTCCACCGGGTATGGACATTTCAACTGTTTGAACAGTAAGGAGAAAATAAGATTACACGTAAAACGGGGTTTTCGTGCATAAAATCGTCCACCAGGATGGACATTGGTCAACTCTTTGAACAGTAAGCGAGAAAAATATAATTACCACGGTAAAACGGTGTAGTTCATAAAATCGTATCCACGGAAGCATGGACATTTCAACTATTGAACAGTAAAGGAGAAAAATAAATTACACGTAAACGGGTTAGTTTTCCTGAAATCGGTCCACCGGTGATGGACGATTGTCAACTGGATTGAACAGTAGGAAGGGAGAGAAAGTAATATTAACATCTAGAGAGCGGAGATGTAGTTCATTGTAAAATTTCGTCCACCAGATGGAGTTCAAACTTTGAACATTAAAAGGAGAAAAATAGCTCTCAACAGTTATACAAATGTAGTATTGCAGATAAAATCGAAAGATCTTTCCATCCAGGGTATATTGGATCATTTCAACTTTGAACCTAAAGAGTAGAAGTTAGAAAGGCAAATATAATAACATCGAGGTCAAACGGTGTAAGATTTCCTGAACATCGTCACATCGATGTTTGTGGAGAAGAAAGAGAAGAAAGAA
>CM068957.1:124328378-124338924 GCA_035128595.1 Eptatretus atami
CCGTGAATGGGAACGCGCTAGTTCAGTGA
The DNA here is from genome assembly GCA_035128595.1 of Eptatretus atami. NCBI lineage: Eukaryota > Metazoa > Chordata > Myxini > Myxiniformes > Myxinidae > Eptatretus > Eptatretus atami. Next base: position 124,328,408 of record CM068957.1, read on the forward strand.
AGGAGCCGTGAATGGGAACGCGCTAGTTCAGTGGAGGAGCCATGAATGGGAACGCGCTAGTTCAGTGAAGGAGCCGTGAATGGGAACGCGCTAGTTCAGTGAGGGAGCCGTGAATGGGAACGCGCTAGTTCAGTGAAGGAGCCGTGAATGGGAACGCGCTGGTTCAGTGGAGGAGCCGTGAATGGGAATGCGCTAGTTCAGTGGCAGGGTGGTTGATTTGTCGAATCTAAAGATTTAAAGACCTGACTATAAAACAACTTCGCAGCGCACGCACACTTAATTACCCATTAAACAAGGGATGGGACCCTAACTAGAAACACATACTTACTGATATAACTGATCTATAAGGACTCTGGCTGTTGTGTGCGATGGGTTCCAGATTTGTAACAATATGTTTTTGAAATATACTATACAGTAAGTCCTCGCTTAACATCGTCCCGGTTAACATTGTTTCGTTATCAAGTCGCTGATATATTGGAGAACATACTCGTTTAAAGTCGTTTTACCTCCTAATTTGGTACCAAACTCATGGTTTTCGTCGTTTTAATGAAGCTACAGTGAAGCTATCATCATACCGTAAATAATGGTGTATAAGCCCACCCAGAGTACGTGCAGTACAGGCCTTGTATACGCTGAGCGGTGCATCGATAACATCGGTAGTTGCGTCGCCCTCTCCGATCTCAGGTGTTTGACAAGCACGGTAGTGATCCAACTGACTCGCTGCCACGTGTTTATTTGTTAAACTGATGGAAACATCCTCAAGTGCATTGATAACATCAGTGGGTCCTAGGCTGAAGTTACTCAGGTGTGTGTGGAGGAAGTTGTGGCCTGGATGTGTGAATGACTTGAAAGGATTTGAAGATGTTGTCCTCCCTATGAAGAAAGTTATCCTCGGCTTGACCAATAAAGCGGGTTTTGATGAGGTGGAAGAAGCCAACGTTACACAACTTCTGCGATCACACAGAGAAGAGCTAACCAATGAAGATCTTGATCAATGAGAGCGAGATTGTGACATTCAATTGATTTGTTTAAAAAAAAAAATTTTACTTACACAGTAAACCCTTGCCGTCCGCTGGGGTTACGTTCCTCAAAACTGAAGCGAACGGCAAAATCGTGAACGGCGAGAAGTTTATAATATGCAAGTCAATGAGATACGTTCCAGTATCCCAAAATAAGTCAAAGAATCTTTCATGAATTCTGAAAAAGACATTCAATTTAAAAATAAGGACGATTGAGTAAAATATGATAAAATAAGTAACATTTACCATCAATAAGAAGGCTTTTCTGCTTGGAGTAATGATGGGGGGTAGCCCCGGTCAGTTCTGCTTGAACATGGCCATGGCACGGAGTTAGCCAATCGATCTCCCAGGAGTGACCCACATATCCCTCACATCTATTATGTTGTGCTCTTGCATTTGTGGAGCCAGGACCATGTAGTCTTCCATAACGTGTTTTGTTGAGTGTAGTGGCCTGGCAGAGGTTGCAGGTGTCGTCGGTAGCATCCTTGATAATTGCTGATGAACTTGTAGGTGGAGATGGTGGAAATGATCAGCTGATGCCGACTCACCCATAATCTTCAGATTATGCAGATTAAAATGTTTTTTTTAAACGTTCAAACCATCCACTGCTTACTGTAAATCCACGGCTGTCTTGAGCTTCTTCTTCATCACCCGCTGATTCGTCACCTTTATCACCCCCTGCTTCTCCTTTCAAGTCGTTATAAATTGTGAGGGCCTTATGTCGAGTGCGAGGGCCACCAGTAGGCATGTGTTTTTTTTATGTTCATCTTCCAACTATACATTCAATAGTTTTTCCATTTTTTTTCAATGTATGGATCTCTGTGAGTTAATGATGCTGGTTTTGAATCAATATTTCCACCAGAACTGACACTAGCCCTAATTTTATCGTTACATTGACGAATGTAATGAATAATGGACTCGTTGATGTTGCAGTCTTTCGCCAACACTGTAACACGTGCACCACTCTCAAGTCGATCTAATATTTTCACGTTTTTCCGCCAATGTCATCACCTTCTTCACTTTTTTTATTCTGCTCTTCAGCAAATGCACCACTTAATGGATGTTTTGGACCCATGATTAAATAAACGATATACAAAGTTGTATCACAATAAAATACCGCACCTCACCAACCGCCAAGCAGCCAGAAAACAATGATTGGCAGATGCTGGAATACACAGAATATGAATTTTCAAATTGTTATATTTTCTGGCAATACGGTACAATTATAATTTAACACTTAATGTTAAATGAAGAAAAATATTATTATCCACACATTGAAAGGGTTAAAAAAAACTTATGAAATACGAACGAGTTCAGGGTGGGCAGGGTTTATTTTGTCTGCGGTGGGAGGATGTTCCTGGAAGACGCAGAAGGCAAATTTTTATATTTTCCAGCGATACAGTACAGTTATAATTTAACACGTAATGCTAAATGAAGGAAAATATTGTTACCCAAGCATTGAAAGTGTTAAAAAAAAACAAAACATGAAAACCTAAGGAGTTTTAGGAGGGAGGGGTTCATATTTTCTGTGGACACTCGGGAGTATTGGCGTGGACAGAGAGAAAAAGGGTGTCTAAAAGGTAAGCGCAGATACGTGAAATTGCGGACAGCGAACACGCAGACAGCTTGGTTGACTGTACTCTATATGTAAATGCCTTTTATCTGGTGATTAAATTTTTCCTTGGAACCTCTGCACAGGCATTCCTCTAGTCGCCCACGCATGTTTCCCATGATGTGGCGCAGCATCTCCAAATAAATTCTGGAATTTTTTTTACGGTATGATGTAAATGGTATGATGTGGACAAGAGGATGTAGGGAAACATAATAAGGTGACGTAACCCGGGTGACATAGTCGGGTGACGTAGTTTTCCCACTGCACCGGTACCCAGTTTCCCACTGCACCAGAAAATCGATTTTTAATATATCCCGTTTCTCTGCCCCACTCTGTACTACCAATGTCCCCCTCTTCCCAAGGGGTTTCTACTCGGACAAACACAGTGGTAACATGTATAAATAGCTTATTGTGGCATTTCATAGGACACCCCTACCGGAAATTAATTTAAAAAAAGATTATAATCCACAAACATGTATGATTACCTTTTTAAACAGTCGCTACTGCTGTTTAACACTAAACTGAAAGGGAGAAAACCCGACGTTCTTGAGGCATTAATGCTTATCGCATCCCTCACTGACTAACTAGACTTGAGCCAAGAGCTACCGTAATGTATATACTCAGGAGAGGATAACAACATAACCCTTCCTGCTGCACACATAGGAAGCAGGGGTGTTTTCAGTTACCAAGCAGCTAGTTGGTGCTTGCAAAGCCAGCCGTTCCTTATCGATAGTTTCAAATGGAGTGCTTGCTTGAGTGCTTAAGCCACTTGGTGAGCTACTGGTAAATTATAAAAAAAAAAACATTCTCTTTTACCAACCTTAACATCAAATGTGTTATTGTTACCCATCCCTGAACCTCGACCTATTTGTAGATGCCACCTTTGAAGGATTCATGTTTCTCAAAAAAGAATTTTTCATATTCCACAATGTCTTCATGGTGTGTTGGGTTATGGTTTTGTACGTTTTGTGTTGGAAACGTGTCCTAATGACTGCCTGAAACCTCTACAGACGATGAGCCTGGTGACAAACAGAGATGTCCATGGCATGTGGGAGCTCAAGGAGAGGCTTGGATCAGGAGGCTTTGGCTATGTGTGTATGTGGCAGCACAAGGTGAGGTACACATGGCAAATGTGCATGAACTGAGACCAAGCCCCGAAGCCTACACCTTGCTGCATGAAGCCCCTCCCGAGTCTGTATGCACGGATAAAGGTTGACCCTATTCTCGAGCCAATACTGAGTATCATTATAGGCTTGTGGCATGGTATTGTGTACACTGTGGGTCCTAAATGAGGAGAAAGCTTAGAAATTTAACCCAGTTTTAATAAGATAACAATCTTAATGTTGTATAATGCCTAAGTGTCTGTGCGTTCAGAAACCATGGGCCGTAGGTGCGTGCCGTAGGTGCATGCCAGTATGTGCAGCTTCGTTCCTTTGCTCTCGTAAACGACGACTGGATTGGGCATTTTTCGTAGATCGGACAACCGTATCATAAATGGTCAAACTTGGAAACACCTGGGAAACATACTCAGGTCCCAGCGTCAATTGTGACGTCATATCAAACGAAGAAGAAGAATTGTGAGGCTTCTCTCTCTCGCCCCCCTCTCTCGCCCCTCTCCTCGCCCCCCCTTCTCTCGCCCCCCCTCCCCTCTCTCGCCCCCTCTCTCCCCCCTCTCTCGCCCCCTCTCTCTCTCTCCCCCCCCTCCTTCTCCTCTCCCCCTCTCTCTCTCCCCCCCCTCTCTCTCCCCCCTCCCCTCCCCCCTCTCTCCCCTCTCTCTCTCCCCTCCTCTCCCCCTCTCCTCTCTCCCCCCTCTCTCTCCCCCCTCTCCTCTCCCCCCTCTCTCTCCCCCCTCTCTCTCCCCCTCTCTCTCCCCCCCTCTCTCTCCCCCCCCTCTCTCTCCCTCTCTCTCCCCCCCCCCCTCTCTTCCCCCTCTCTTCTCCCCCTCTCTCTCCCCCCCCCCCTCTCTCTCCCCCCCTCTCTCCCCCCTCTCTCTTCCCCCTCTCCCTCCCCCCTCTCTCTCCCCCCTCTCCTTCCCCCTCTCTCTCCCCCCTCTCCTCTCTCCCCCTCTCTTCTCCCCTCTCTCTCCCCCTCTCTCTCCCCCCTTCTCTCTCCCCCTTCTCTCTCCCCCTCTCTCTCCCCTCTCTCTCCCCCCTCTCTCGGAGTCTTCTCGGAGCTCCTTCGCGTGGCGAGGTGCAGATCAACTGGGGGCAGACAAGAGAGATAAGACCCAAAATCAACTCCTTCGGCCCACTGGTCCCAAAAGGTGGTGGTGGTTGTTAAAGATGATTGTGGTTGTGACGGCAGTGGTAGTGTAGCATAGAGGTTGTAGTGCTGCGAGTTTGTGATGGAGGTGGTTGTGGTCGTTGTGGCATCAATGGTGAGTGTAGGTGAGTTTGAGCTGTGGTCTGATAAGGGGATTTTTAGGAAGGCGTTGTGGTTGTTGGAGCGTTTTAGTCCGAGTCTGGTGAAGGTCTGAGGTGAGCGTGTGTTTGACAATGGTGCGAGGTTTGAATGGGAAATGGCACATGTATGCCAATTAGCTACTCGGTTGCTATGGCCTGCATGCTTGTGTGCAGGTATGATTGAAGAAAGGAGGTTCGTGTGTGCAGCAAAGTAAATGAAAGATAAAGGAAGGGAATAAAGACCTGCCTCAAAGCCCACGCAACACATATGACCCATAATCCCATTACACAATGGGGAAGGTCTATCTAAAACGAATACTAATGAAACAACTGTCTCTGGACCGCTATATGTTGTGTGCCATTCCCTCGGGGGGAGTGCCGGCTTTTCAGAACCGCAACAATATTATAGGTCCTGGAAAAGAACGTTTTGTCCTGGAAAACTGGGAATTTGGTCTTCCATGGCTATGTGAACCCTAAGTCATCCTTAATATCAGTCTCTCAAGCATACAGGCATTCGCTGAAGGCTATGGAGACATTATATTGCGGGTTGCCTATCCGCGCCTCCGTCCATCTGGTATAGTTTTTTTTTTACCACCATGATAACTTGAGAACTACTGAAGGGATTTCAACCAAACTTGGCACAAGTGTGAACTTCAACACAAAGGTGAATTGGTTCGAACTTTAATACAAAGGTGAAGGTGAACCGGTTCAAAACATCAAGTCATGCGTCCTTTAATTGAAATTAAATCTGCTGACCATAACTCGATTTCGAAACATCTGATGTCTCTCTCTTCCTTTTCCTTCTCTCCCCCCTTCTCACCTAACCTCTCTCTCCCGCTTATGTGACCTTTAATTTTTTACGTGACCTTTAATTGAGATCAAATGCTACAGTGGGTTCATATTTAACACAGCTGGAGGCATATCCATCGACTCATTCGCATCAAATTCTCTTTTCTCGTTTCATCGAGTTGCTAAGATGGGCTGAATCTGAATAAGGCAACCTTCAGAGATGACAAAGCATAACTCGTAAATGAATTGAACAAATCGGAAAAACGATGAAACAAAAAACCAACACGACCTACTTGGAACAGTCAGATGTTCTCAGAACAAGGTACTTGTACTACTCTGAAATGGCAACTTTTAAATTTTAATACACAAGCATAAATATCAAAATATTATTTCCTTCCTAATTGTATCTACTTTTCATGACTATGTTATCCTATCTTTAAGAAGAAGAATAAATAGTGGCATTTCTTAACAATTGATCACATATTTTGGATAATTAGTCGTACTATAAGCACTCGCCTCCGACAGGAGCGGCTAGGGGCTCCTGTTATGTTTATGATCATTAATACCATGTCAGAGTACTCGCTTTCGGGTCGATATTGTTCCAAGCATGCAACATGTTCTTCTGATACATCCCTTTATTTGGGCGGTATATAGGCAAGACAGTTGCCTCGATCACTCCTGAAAATAAAATAACCCGGGCTATGCATATGAAGCAAAAACATGCATTCTGCTTATGTGCACATATAATCCATCGTGGTTATATCGCTGTTGGATCAACTTTCAACAGCATGAAACTAAGACTTGGAACTTCCTTTATTAATTTTTTTTTTCTCCTATTTTGCCTGCAACCGTGTAGGAGACTTCGGAACAAAAGGCAGTGAAAACATGCCGACAGGAACTGAGTCCAAAGAACCGCATGAGATGGTGCCAAGAGATTCAGATCATGGAGAGGTGTGTGTGACAGCATCTTATTAATGTCCACTCTGTTGCAGACTTTCCATCCTGTTATACCAGAAACCATTCAATTTTGGTGAACTGCAGGATGGAGGCATCTCTGGAGGGGTTTGGGGGATGTTTAGCGTCCTCACCACGCTTGCCGAGTATGGATTTGTGAGAGTGAGCAGCCTTGGGAATCAAACCCACAGCTAATGGAGGAGGAGGAGATTTGTAACCCTTTGACCAAACAGACAGCTCGCAGACCTTTTATACAATTAGTAAAATGGAAAAGTATGATTTTAAACTATTTGTGATAGATTATTATTATTAGTATTGTCTTTTGTGACAAACTCGGTGCATCCCTTCTGCCGGCGTTAGTTGGTGGACGTTAAAGACCCCAGGTGTCCTTCATGAAGAGGTAGGCGAGTTATCACCAGCACCCTGAACAACTTACAAATTCCTGCTCTAACTACTGCTGGGAGAGGGATGCCAAACTGCCCCTACCAAAGAAACTGTTTCAACAAAGCCAACACTGTATCACAGAGTATGTATGGTACATCTGATCGGATGAGATAGGTATTTGATAAATATTTTAATTGTCAAAACTGAGTCTTGCAAAGCATTTTAAAATATCATCGTATTTACAACAGCAACCAGTAATGAATGCTGTTAGAAGATATATAATCCTTTCATCATTTGGTCTGTCTGGATGATGATCCATTAAAGCCAAGTCAGCAGCACTTTCGTGGAAATACCATCTCTCCCATAAGAAAAGATGGAGGAGCCAATTTGGATTTGAAGGGATGCTCTAAGTTTCTTTATAAATGTCACTACTTTTCCTTAAGGAAACAAAACATGGTCCTCTCACATTAATTTACATTTCGTGTGTAGCCTATGGCTGGGAGTGTGGCTGTACCGCTGATGCAGTGCCCCCTACTGGTTAGATTAGGAATTTGGAACTGGCCATGGTGCTGACAAATACTCTCCTACTCTTCACTGAGGACAACCTTGGATCTTTTACGTCCATCAACTAATGCTGTGAGATAGGATGTCAGTTTAATGTCCATCCGATGGACAGCACACACATTAATGAATCGCCCTGCTTGTGAAACACCGGGATGACATTTTATAGCTGGGTCGGTATTTAAACCCAGGCTAGACAGTCTTAAGGTGAGTGCGTACCTCCAGGCCATTCTGCCAGCCCCTCCCATATTAATGAAAAATATAGCAGTAACTGGAAAGAAAATATGCTTATGGATTATTACGCTTCCGCCGATGAAGTCGCCGGAAGCATTATGTTTTCCAGTTGTCAGTCAGTGATAACTTAAGAATGGCTGAAGGGAACCAAGTCAAGCTTGGTACATGTATGTATAGTGATATAAGTATACATGCTTTTGACGTTTGCACGTGGTACATGCTTGGGAACCTCGTTAGTATGCATTGCTGTCTACGCTAGAGTCCCTTTATAGAGAGAGCTAGCGACATAGAGGGTCCCGAAAAATCTCGTCACGTGATTGGTGGAGCCATTTTGAGTCCATCGCCGGACAGGATCGGACGCATATCGGTCAGCGTTTTTAACGTTCCCGCTGTACGCAGCTTTCTCATTCGTGTTTTACATCGATTTTACGACAAAATGACAGGTTGTTGGGCCTTTGGTGCACAAATAGAACGGAGAAGGGATTCAAGATGTATAGATTTCCATCAGATGCTAAAAGACGGAAAATCTGGGAGAACAGAGTCAGTCGTGTTGGATGGAAGGCAACTTCTTGGTCAGTTCTCTGCCAGGTCAGTGTGATGGTGGTCATGGTCCCATATGCGTATATTTGTGCGCTGCGAGTGAGACTGGCCTTTGCTTTGGCTTTCCAGGCTTGTTATCCATTGCTCGTGGTTTAATTAGCACTTGAAGGGAAGGCATCTATTTAAAATAAGTTTGAGTTGGAGTTTTCGAGCTAGATCAATTAATATAGGGTCTAGATCATGTCTCCAAAGTCAGGCTCATAGTCAAAGTCAAAGTCAAATTAAAGTCAAAACAAAGACGAATGAACGGAGAACGGATCCGGGCTAACTCAGCCCACACGGGCTAACACGGCCCACTCTTCAAAGGCAGAGTTAGGGTCAACAGTAACCCTAATTCTGACCCTAACCCTAATTCTGACCCTAACCGTAACCCTAAAATCTAACCCTTACCTAAACCCCAACCTAGCTTTTAAGAAGTAGGTTATACAAAGATTTAAAATCTATTGGTGTGGGTGTAGACTGTTTTCAGATGCTAGGATACTAAAAAGGTATCGAACCCATAGAAGCATAGAAGGGAGCCCATCTAACTTCCTGAGTGTATGAATGGTCCGCGGACTGGCTTTTACCATTCGGGGGGGGGCATGAGGGGGGAGGGCATGCATTGAATGTATGTATTTGTCTCTGTTGATTTGAATGTTGAGGTCATTAACTTGTGTTTGGTGTGTGACTTTCAATTTATAATTTGTATGTGGTGTGCATTTAGTACATGCATGGTATTGTGTGTGGTGTGTGATTGTAAATATGGAGTATGTGTGTGGTGTGGTGTGTTTGTGGTTGTGTGGTGTGGTGAATGTGTAGAGGAGGCGGGGGGTGGGCTAATCTATTTTTGGTGAGATTAATATATGATCGCAAAAATGCAGGCAAAGTTTGATTAATAATTTAATATGAAAATTAAACAAACACAAATATATACCACACACAAATAAACAAGGTCAAACAACTGCAGAAATACCAAAAATACTCTTAACATTGTGTTGACGTTGACATGTATATACACAGGGAGTAGAGTTCGAGTCTCGCCTCGCCTCCTGAAATTAAAATGAGGCTGAAATAAGCAGCACGGTGTACTTGTCTAGTTTCATTCTTCTTTGTCACTGGTTCTAAATGTCTGTGACTGTTAAATCACAAACAGCTCTGTGAAATTTCTTCTTTATCATATGGCTCTTAGTTGTCATAAATCTTCTATTTTGTCTCTTCAATTAATTTGTTCATTATCAAACATGAAAAGACTGCATTTCCCGATCTCTATACATAGAGGAACATAATGAGAATACGGTTCAATGAACTAGCGCTGTTCGGCGCTCCAGCAGTGCACCGCACTTGAATGACTCAAAATGGCGTCAAATCGTTAGTTGTCGCTACTCTCTCTATAAAGGGACTCTAGTCTACGCTATCGCTGATTTGCCAATAAGCGATGAAACTGGTCCTGCAGCTGAGGGGAGTGTGTAGCATTGGGATTCTCATGTGTGTACTATGTGTGAATGTCTTTATAGTTGTTGAAGAACTTTTAGAAGGGTTTGAAACAGCGTTAGCACTTACCTTGTGGGAGTCTTCTTGGGTTGCTTTATGCAGCTATTTTGGCTGGAGGAGTGTGGAAGGGGTCAATCATTTATATAATCCTAGCCACCTGGGTGTAGTCGATTAGGTGAGAGCTGATTTGCTATTCCCTCCATTTCAGAGAGAGGTGAGAGAGTGTGGTGGGTTTTGATAATTGTTAGGATTCTGGAAACCATTTTACATTCAAACATCACGATGTCCAAAAGTCAGTTATTGTGTAGTCACATCCCTTTCCTTTTTGGTCTAGTGGGAGAATCAAAGCAGATGCGTTGCGATTTCTTTTAGTTAGGTTATTAAATCTTTACATCCAACGAACCCTCCAACGAACAACCTACAACCATTCCATTCCCCATCACAATCCACTCCCCACCCGCTGTCTACAAGTACTCTGACTTGCCAAGGCAG
>CM068957.1:124345622-124367965 GCA_035128595.1 Eptatretus atami
AACCTGCTCGTAAAAGGGGTCGGTTCGGTCGGATTAATGGGGCTGGGGATTGGGGGTTACCTGAGATGGTGGTGCACTGCACGCTTGAAGCCCTGGATGGAGGGTGGGAGTGAACCATCTCCAAAAGGCAATTTCCCAAATGTGAAAATTGAGGAACAGAAGAGTGGAGGTCATTGGTAATCCTGAATTTGTGGAGTTTACTCAGAAAGAGGTTACTGTAAGAATGCATGCACATCTTTGAGGATCTGGGGAGGTTTAAAGCAGCCATTCCAAGCTAACCAACACACCATTCTCCTTTTTCCAACTATAATCAGGAGTAAGTAATTTCAACTTTTTGGAAAGATTGAGCTTCTTCAGCGAAGCATTCTTTCTCGGCTCTGAACTGTGACGTGGTCAAAGCATTTGGGGTGACAATGTCAGAACAAAACTAAAAGAAGCCAAGACTGGGCCGCATTGCTGAAGAAAATGTCAACATCGAAAAATTCTGGTTTTTTACCAATGTGATGATACTAGCAGAATGGCCCCTGGGAAGTGACATTTGGTTATGAGGCGTGATGAAATCTGGAAAGCGAAGCTGCGGAAGTGCCACCTGGTGATGAGTATAAAAGAGACCTGTGCAGTTTACAAGAGTATTATATCCAAATTTTAAAATTGGATTCAGCAAGTTCATGGAAATGAGACCCCAGTATGTTATTTTGAGTTTGTAAACTCCATCGAATGTTTGCTCACACATTATAGCTTGTTCCTTGCACTTGATGCTATGTGACACCAGCATGTCCCAGGGATTCCATCATTCTCCAAAGACTTCCCCACCTCCTCTTTCACATTAGCAGAGGATAAGGACTGCTGGTTTAGAGCATGTGGTCATGAGAAGTGTGGATTCTATGACCTGTACCCCTTGCCAGATGATGAAGTCCTGAAAATGACACCAATAAAGTGGATGGCATGGCAGGACATCTGTGGAACACTGAGTAAAACAAAGATACTGGAACAGTGGAAGACCTTAATACCCGTATCTGTTTGATCACCGCTAAATATCTGAAGTGTTGTTTTGTGAAGAGGAAGCAGGCACACAGTTATGAAACAGACAAAACTGAAGCTTATCGAGCTGACTCGACCATTGCTGTCTTACAGGGAGAGACACTTGTGAGTATGGGGTACCCACCTGGGAGAGTAGCACTCCATTGAGTTAGAGCCAAAGGATTTGTAGGCTATAACTAGTTCTGATTTTTCAAGGAATGACTTGGAACAACCAGGATGCCCAGTCACTAATGGAGGACCTAAGAGAGGTCTTGGCTGATGGAGAACCCACAAGTTCAAGAAACTGAACTACTTCCAGTTGCTGACAATGGAAATAATTATTTAAGCAATTATTAAATCAATCAGTTTGATATACTTTGTGGGGATCCAGGTTTTGTTTCGCTGACATTTTTGCTGCAATTTTAGTTGGGGATGAATTTGATTGATTGATTGATTTGTTTCTTTATTATGTTCACACATATTTGAAAAAAAGCCTCCAAGGAAAAATAAAAAAACATCTTCGGACTACAGGTAATTCTTTTTCTTTTTATTTATTCGAGAACCCTAAAAATTCCCACACTTTAAAATATATCTGATGGGAACCTAATATTTTGCGTAAATGTAGCCTAAAAAATTCCCACACATTAAAAACTATATCTGATGGGAACCTAATATTTTGCGTAAATGTAGCCTAATGTGACAGAAAGACGTAACATGATCCTGAGAGTTATCAGGTATCACCTGGTTTATCACGTGACCCGGCAGTGACGTTTCACGGTTTGCACTCAGTCACGCCATAGCCCTCACTATGGAAGAATGCATGTTTCTCATCGAACATTACATCAAGAATGCATCCTTTAGGGAATGTCAAATTGCATTTAAAAGTCACTTCGGTGGTCATACAAAACCTTCAAAATCAGTGATATAGAAACTGGTGAAGCAGTTCAGAGAAACAGGCTGCATCAAAGTTAAAAAGCACATGTGCCAGCCAAGTATTGTTACACCAGAGAAAGTGGGGCTGTTATGGTCCCCAGATCTTGCGTCGCCAGATTTCTTTTAGTGGGGATATTTGAAGGATATGGTGAACGCTACAAATCCACGCACTCTTGATTAATTAAAAGCAATAATCATTGACACAATCGGCAGTATTCCCCAAGAAATGCTACACTCTGTATCGGGGAGCATGCTGCGAAGAATGAATTTGTATCTGCAACATGGTGGTGGACACTTTTGGCACTTCATTTAAGGTAATCAATGGTGTGGATCATGCCACGTCTTTCTGTAACATTAGGCTACATTTGTGCAAAATATTTGGTTCCTAACTGGTATAGGTTTTAGTGTATGGGAATTATTTAGGGTTCACAAATAAAATAAAAAGTTGTCCTGTATTTTGAAAACTCTTGGTTCTCTTTTCCTTGATTTTGATGCATAAATTTGGTTGAGTATATAGCAATAGCCTTGCATGCCTTGGTGAACATGTTCCCAGAAATTGTAATTTGCTATGGATCCCAGCCAGCAGTTATTCCGGCTGTGTTTTTCCAGGTACTGAATAACCCAGAAAACTGCTGTGGGATGAAAGAGAATGATGTGATGATGGCCATATCTGACATTGGTAACTTTTATCGAACACACGTGTACTGTTCATCTTTTTTTGCAACATGTAGCACTTATTTCTGTGGCAAGTTGCTAGGTGACGATTGTGGTATTGTCGTTTTCTTTCAGCTTCCGCCGTGCAATATCTTCATAAAAATCGCATTATTCACCGGGACCTGAAGCCTGAAAATATCGTGCTGCAGACGCAAGAAGAAAGGGTAAGAATGATCGCCTGAATGCCTTTTGCCCTTACGTCCTTCAAATTTTGAGGTTTTATTAATTTGGGTTTTGCAATCGCTTGTCTATGTGTCTGTCTGGGCCATAACTTTTTTTTTTTTTTTACCATTTTACGTTTTGTCATCAGATTTTCAACACAGCTTTATCAGAAGTTGTATGGAGAAATACAAATTAATAATTTGGTCAAAAGGTCAAAGGTCAGAGTCACATAAAATTGTCAATTCTCATCCAATTGACCAGCAATTTTATGAATTAGCATATTGAGTCACTGAATTGGTTCACCAATCAAAAGCTAGAAGTCAATTTTTTTTTTAGATCAAGAGGTCAAGGTCACCTAAAATTGTTCAAAAATATATTTATTGTGCTTATGCTCCTGGAGGAGCTTGTACAGGAGTTATCACATGTTTAACTAGATGCCACTCAGTAGAGTGCATACTTCTGCCAGGCTGAATAGTTTGCATTTTGTATCCCACTGATTGGCCAGATCTGGATCCGTACCTTAATCGAAACCTCATCGGCTTGTTCTTGTCACCTACCAAACTCATCCACCATGTTTTCTCATCCGTCCACAACTTTTTGAAACACCATGCTATATATCGTTTTGGCATCGTCTCTCAATAGTGAAGAATTGCGAAAAAAAAATTGTTAAATTCTCAGATCAGGACCTTCACCAAAATCGAATCAATTCATCCATGTGACACACCCAACCTGCCCACCAAGTTTTGTCTGAATCTGTTCATAACTTTTTGAGATATCCTGCTCACAAACAAATCGGGGTGAATATATAACCTCCATTCAACTTTGGTGGCAGAGGTAAAATGCATAAGGAGACTCTAATGTACTTTACATGTATTGAAAGACCAGGAATCGATGAACAAATTGGTGGGTGTCACGGTGTTTTGAAACTAGGATCCCAGCATAATCATCACACCATTTGAAAGCCTTTATCCCTGAGCAGGGGTCAGCTTTTTGCGGGCTCCAATCATGGTACCCTTTCTTGTGGCAACGTTTTTACGGCCGGATGCCCTTCCTGACGCCAACCCTTTAGTCGCCTTCAACCTTGCAGAGATAATTACCAGTATACTGGTGCTCATTTCGCCGACCTTCGGAAGGATGACAGGCTGAGTCAACCCCCCTGATGCTAACTCACCGGCCAGCGGGGCTCGAACTCAGGACCTCGAGGATCCCAAGCCACTGCCTTAACCACTAAGGCACACCAGGCTCATAGGATCCCGGCATAATGAATTGCTCAAAAGGAATGCCCACCCAAATAAATTATTTAAGAAATTATGATTGTAGTAATACAAATCCTGGTTGCTCAGTCTTGCTTGTATTGATAAATTATGTCCTCTCCAAGTTTATTACTCCTTCTGTAGTATACACGTGTTAACAGCCAGAATTATCCTCCAGGTGCTGTATAAGATCATCGACCTTGGCTATGCCAAAGAGTTAGACCAGGGGAGCCTTTGCACTTCTTTTGTGGGGACATTACAGTACTTGGTAAGCCTTTTGTTTTTAGAGAATTTGTGTAAATTGACTTAATTAACTATGTTATTTGGTTGTAAATGCACTGAAAGGTAGTTCTGCCTCTGAATAAATATTTCTGAAAATGGTGTGCTGTCATCTTTTCTACAATGAAATTAAACATTTACATTTTGGCTATTCATACTGTTTACTATCTTTCATATCACTTTTACATATTTACTTCATGTTCTTGCCTTTTTGAGTTGTGCTACATATAAAAATTACATCTTTTGCTGTAATAGGTTCCATTCTTTCCCTAAGAGCCAGGCTGTTTCTTGTTTGGAATTCACAAAAAAAATTTACACACCATAAACCATTTTGATTAATTACTTCAAAACATTTCAATATTCTATTTGCTGCTTGGAAGCACTGCATTTGCGGACTTCTTCAGACCCATATTCCACCCTTTTAAAGGAAAATAAACTTTGAAATTCTGGTTAAACTGTGACTATTTCAATCGCATTACCTTAGTCTACCTGTCACAGGTCTGCCACTATGATCTTGGCATCGTCTCACTTGCCTGTTCCTTGCTCTCATTGACATTAGTTTTTGTAATATTTGCAAGACAAAGAACCCTTTTCATTTTGCTAAGCCACCGAACTAGCAGTTTGGTGTTTTACATTGACACCCCACCAAGGTGCACCCCATTGTCATTTATCTAATTTCAATATAGTTATGTGGGTGATCATCATGAGCATGAGAACATTCGGAAACATGGTCGGATATTGTCAATAAAATGGAGATGTGATTTCATTTGATCTGATACAGCAGCTGGCGAAAGGCAAATAATATGGAATGAAAATCAATACGAGAGAGAAGTGAATGGCACACCTCCGACGCAGGATACTCGAATGGTTCATTCTTCCACGTACACCGGTACTCATTTTGCCTACCTCAGAAGGATGACAGGCTGAGTCAACCCACCTGGTTTTATTTCAACGGCACGACCGGTGCTCAAACTCAGGATCCTAAGATCTTAAGCCATCACCTTAACCGTTAAGCCAACACCAGGCTTCGATCTCTTGAGCGGACCACATATCTACGTTGGCCATAAAAGGCAACCGCTGACTCGGCATCCACCATCATGCCAAGTCTCTCCTTCCCAAATCTGAAACTTCTATCAACCTACATGGTCTTCATCTGCAGTTTGATGGAGTATGGCACTCTCCTTTGGGCTGGTGCCCCAACATCACATCTGTCTCTTCTGGATCCTGTGGAATCTAGAGCTCTCAACATTATTGGAATCTCCCACGATGAGGCCGAAGCACAGTGTTTGGTGGTATCACATCGCAGGAAGATCTGTGGTCTCTCTCTTTTTTTTTCTTTTCTTTTTTTTTCTCCCTCAGCTGTTTCAGTCCTTCGACCCTCCTCAGCAACTCCAGCATGCACCAGTTCTTTCATTAGCCCCCTTATGGTTAAACTTCCAAAATCCAGTCTGACTGCACACATCAACTTCTTTGCTCCTTGCTTCTGTCTATAGAACCACCTTCCAGAGGCTGTTCTTTCTTGCTCTTCCCTCCAGGGCTTCAAGCAGTCAGTGTACCCATCAACCTGTGTCAACCCCAGTCTTGACCCATGATCTTTGTTATGCCCATTAACCCTTCCAAACCCAACCCTCTTGTTGGTTTCAGCCAACCTCCTGGATGATGTTGACATGACCAGACCGGAATGTAGTTATATTTTCAATGGACTATCCTCACTATTTTTCACAAAGAAATTAAGAATCAAATTACATTTTCATTTCAGTAGTTGGTGCATTTGTTGCAGCTTGATGATGTGCTTACACAACTTTACTTGATTACACAACCTTGCATAAAGGTTGTGTCTTTGAAGTCAGTTCTCAAGTTTGTTTTCCGACCAAAAATAATACGTAAGGTGACTGTCCAAGTTTAGTCAAACCACTTTCTTGTGCACCTCGTGCTTGCTACAGGCTCCAGAGTTGTTTGAGGGACAAAAGTACACGGTGACGGTCGATTACTGGAGCTTTGCCACTGTCGTGTTTGAATGCATCACCGGCTACCGGCCATTCCTGCCCAACATGCACCCTGTGCAGTGGTAAGTGCCAGTTTATTTTCTTTTTGTACAATTATTTTCTTTTGTACAATAAAAATTATTGTACTATTTTTATTTTTATTTATTTTTGGCTGTTATTCTCTCCGCTTCACTTTCTGCCTCATCCATATCTATTTCTTTGCTGTCACTTCTTCCAAACTCCACCATATTATTCTGTATACAATTCCTGTCTGCACACACAAACATTGTTCTTTGTTTACCGTTGCACATCCCAAAACAAAATCGACCAATCCCATTTATATATGCATTTCCTGAAGCCAAATTAAGCTGATCGCCAAGATTGCAAGTCTATTTAACAGTTGCTGTGCTGTATATTGCAGGCATCGCATCGTTCGCACCAAGGGCAAGCATGACATCGTTGCCATTGAGGAGATGAACAGGAACATCAAGTTCTCTAGCCACATACCGATACCACACAACCTCAACCCGTAAGCAGCCTGATATATGGTCTCATATTTTCCAGGTCCTCCTAATCTACTCTCTGTACTCTTTAAAAATATATCTTGATCAGTTACATTGGAATTGTGTTAAATTGACTTTTTTTTTTCTTTCTTTTTTTTGACTGAAGGGTGTTAGCAGGCCACTTGGAACACTGGTTGCAGCTCGTGCTGTGCTGGAACCCTTCTGAACGTGGAGGAGGAATAGACGCCGAAACAGGCCGTCCCAATGGTTTCCTAATCCTTGACACAATCCTTCGCAGCAAGGTCGTGAATTTTCCCCAAACACCGCGATTCACCACTTGTGTTTTGTAAAGTAACTATGTGTATGGTTCATGAACCATCTATTATTTATAGCTCACCTTGAACATAGTTTTCGGGAGCTTATGGGATGGCGCGTCATCCATCCATCAGTCTGTCCGTAAACATTTGCAACTTATTCTCCGAAACTGCTGATGGTATTGTGACCAAACTTGACTAAGGTTGTATTTGGTATGTTGCAACTCATGTTTGTTCATGGCATTAAAAAAAAAATTGGGGTATAAGGGTTCTACCGGGGGTCAAAGCTGCTCCAGGCTTGACACCACCCACCCACCCCCCCACCCCCCCCCCAAAAAAAACAAATGGGTATTTACTTTTTCTTCTGAAACTCCACACACAATTTCAATGAAACTTGACCAAAACCTTCATCACCCATGATGTACCAAAGTTTGTTCATGGTATTAAAATAAAATTGGGGTCTCTGGGGATGTGTGGGAGGTTTGAGCCTCCCAAAGTAGGTATTTTATTTCTTCTCCAAAACTACACACACAGTTTTGGTGCTTAACCACAACCTTCATCACTCGTGATGTACCAAAGTTTGGTCATGGTATTAAAAAAATCAGTGTCTGAGGGGGTTCAAGGGGGATTTGAGTGATTGTTGCTCCTGATCCAGGTGAGCTTCAGAATCTGCGGTCCTATTTCCTTTATTTATGCCCTTCCGACAGTCGTGGGCAAACTAAACTAATCGGAGGGCCATAGATCCAGCCCTCAAACAACTTCAATGGCTGCAAGATCCCCCTTTACCACAATTACAAGCCAAAATGTTATATTTTAATTTAAAAAGAGCGATATATTACATTATATAATCACTTAGAATTTATGGGGGATTGAACACAAAATAAAGAGCATTCAAAGTCTGAACTAGAAAGCATCTCAAAATGTAAAGCTTGTCCTCGTCCGCTTTGTACTCAAACTAAACTTGACAAAAACAACAGCAAAAAAAGAAGCAAAATTTACTAATTACTTTCTCCATATTCTCATAAAGGTTTATTGAAAATTTGATGACAAAAACTCAAATGGTAAATGAGAAAACATCTAAAAATGCAGGCAGATAATAAATAAAAAAACATGGAAGTGATCACAAAATTCAGCCATCCAACGCTGCGCAGCAGCGACGGACTAATATGGCTTATTTGTACTCATTGTGACTTCGCAATTTGACATTTTGACAAATTATAGTCTTCTCCATAAGCTCAAATGGTTAAAACACACACACACACACACACACACACAATAAAATTAATTAATTTAGCAACTTGAAAATGAAACATCATACAAATGCCTCTGAGTAGAAGAGGGCTACCAAATATTTCACAAACAATTGCCAAAGAATGCCTGTGAAGAACAAGGCTGATCCTGAAAACGTATCTCTCCAGTAAACAAAATTAAAGCCATAAACCAATTCAGAATACCAGTATTCCAACACATCTGCAGAATAATAAACTGGCTACAGGCGGATATAAAAACTACATATCAAAACAAGGAAACTTCTTATTGTCCAGATAATGTTATAAACAAATCAATGCATCCCGAGAATGTACCTTCCAAGACGAGAAGGTGGAAGCGGCCTAATGGAGCTCAACCAAGTGTATAGAGTAACAACTGTAGAATTGGCTGAATACGTGAAAAGTTCAACAGACAACCGAATCCAATTTGTAAGCAAATACGAGGACAACAAACCAGAGAAGGTATCCCCAACACCCCCAGCAAAAAATTCCAGACAGGTGCTAATTGAAGATGTCACACATGAAACTGAAACAGCAACAAATACAGCCATAACAATTGCAAGAAAAATATAATGTGAAATATCAACAAATGCATACCGACAAATGGGAGAATGACAAAAGATCAGGAAGATAAAAAAAAAAAAGTTGGGCAGATTGGGCATCGGCAAAAGTTCATTGGCATGGCGAAGAAGATGTCCGCTCAAATGGGATGGAGAATGAATCATTATGAATGCCCAAGACCAAAAGAGACTACAACAATGGCTTTAATAAATGCTCGACTGAGTTAATCGGACATTTGTAGATTCTGCAAGGTAGAAACAAAGCACGAGTCGCCTCCTATTGGGATGTAAAAAAACTCATCTCAGAACAGTTGTACACCGAAAGACATACCAAAGTATGTTGAGTAAATCCACTGGTACATCTGCAAAAATTTTAAGAAGCCAGTTCCAGAAAATTCATGGATAAAGGAAGTAATGCTCATGTATGACCTTATGATTCCATTGAGCGTGAACATAAAAAGCATTTTGACCGGATATAGTACTTGGGTAAAGAAAAGACAGGATTGCTAATTGAGATGTCAGTACCCAGAGATTTTGGCCTAAACAATGCAGAAATCAAGAAAATGACCAAATATCAAGATCTCAAAAATGACGTGGAAAGATCTTGGAAGCTGAAGAGCACCAAAATTTTACCAGTGATCGTTGGACCAATGGGAATGATGAAGAAGAACCTCATGTATATCTTACAAACCATCCCTGGGAATATTGCTACAAACAAACTACAGTTGATAGTTGCCCGGGTGTCAGTGACATTCCTGAAAAGAGCCCTCGGAACAAAACTATGAGAAATAAGCAACACTCAGCAAAGTGCATACTTCCGCCAGGCTGAACATTTTAAGTTTTGAATCCTACTGATATGCCGGATATGCATCCGGACCTGAACGAAAATCTAATCGGCTTGTTCATGTCACCTACCCAACCCATCCACCAAGTTTCGTCCAAATCGTCCATAACTTTTTGAGATATTGTGCGATACAGCCTTTTTGGTCTGATCTCCAAATTGTGAAGAATCTCTTTAAAAATAAAAATAAATCCTCGGGTCCGGATAGGGATCGTCATTAAAATCAAACCAATTCGTCCTCGTCACACACCCGACCTGTACACCAAGTTTCGTCGGAATCCGTCCATAACGTTTTGAGATATCCTGCTCACAGACAGACAAACTGGAATTAAAACATAGCTGCCATCCACCTTTGGTGGCGGAGGTGACAAGATAACTTCTCAGCTTGGTCTATGGATAGAGATCCCTTACTGCAAAGGACGTGGATACTTTGAGACCCGAGAGGACTCCATTCCACTTTCTGAATCCCGCGTCTGGAGATAACAGCCAATGACATTCAAGCGATTGCAAAACCCTGCAACTCCACCTCCTGCTGCGTGGGGGATGGGCGATGTATACTGTTTATTCAATGCGACTTCTGGTTAACCCTATTTTCCATCACCCTTGGCAACTATTGACACCCATACTTTTAAATAAGGTGGACTCCATTTTCAGAATCCTTTTTTTGTGTCTGAGTCGGATCATCATGAAGGATCACCTTTACATTTGTTTGTCCAGTATTCGTAAAGGGCTTGCTTTGCCTACCCGCCGTGACGGGGATGTACTGCTAGTTCATCCATGGTGGTCTACCTTATCGTATGGCATAGATACTTCTAGAATTGGTGGAAGTGTCCTTAATGTAATCTGCTGACTCAGGACCTTGCAGAGATTTGCTCAACGGATCTGGTTTGTGTAAAACCAGGGGGCCACAGGTAGATGCATTGCAGGCCACAGGTTCCCCACCATTTCCCGACGGGGTCTCATCCTAATGGACGAGCTTGTATCACATTCGGTACAAGTACAAGGATATTAGTAGACATCAAACGGGGATGTGAGTAAAATTTACGATGATGTGAGTATACGATTGACAAATTGGAAAAATATATAGGATTTTAACTTGGGATCCCAGCATCATTAATTATTTACTCAGATGGGAGTCCCAAACAGGCCAAGATGAATAATACCTGTCCTCACTTTGAGGTATTTTATTTTCCCTTTTTCATTTTATGTTTTCCTCTTTTTCATCCATCTTCTTGTACCCCCCCCCCCGGCCCCCTTTTTTCTTGAACACCTTAGACTCTGCATGTGCTCAACATGGTGTCAGGCGATATTCTTGCTTACCCAGTACGAGCTGAGGAAAGCCTGCAGGCTTTTCATGTCCGCTTGCAGGATGATGCACATATCCCGCTTGCACAGCAAGACCTGTTGTTGGACACAGGCATTGCACTGGACCCCCGCCGCTCCATTGGCTCCTACTTGCTGGAGGTGAGATCGTTCACGTAAAATTGTCACATTTTAGCTGAGAGTCCATAAACAAGTTGTAAATCTTTTCTTGCTTATCACTGTTAGTTAGTGTGAGCTCTTTGTCTCGTGTCTCTCCTCCTGCAGGGAGGAACAATTGACACCCATACTTTTTTCCTACCCTCGGTGTATACCTTCTACCTACCTACCTTTTTGTCTACCTCCCTACAGGGAGGGGAGACATGTTTCTTTTTTAAACTTTTTTTCTTTTCCTCTTTTCCCTTTTCTTACAATTTATTATCGTACACAATTCCTTCATTTGTGAGCCATTACTCTTACTTTGGCACAGAGGTACCCTGGTCCAATACACCTGCACTCATGGTCACCCCAGTCGTTTTTCAGGGGTCAAATGTGAAACATGAAAATCGCACATTTTGCCGAGACATTCCCATTATTAATTGCATAATCGTAACGTAATTCCTTGAATCTATTTTGCCCTACTTCTCCCCTTTTCACGTGCTGATATACCTTCCGTCTGTCAGGATTGTACCTTCTGACTCAATTGATATTGATAGATTCAATCCGACTTCACCATTGATAGATCGGAAATTTGAATCGAGGGTATTTTCAAACTGTCCCAAAAAGGGATGCGGAGAACCATTATGGATTTGAGTCGTTTTGGAGAATATACGGAGGTCAAAGGTCAAAATAGGTCGCAGAATTGAGGATTTCGGCTTTCCATACCTCTGCATTTCGAGCAACACAGACAAGAATTGGCAAAATATGATGCCTTCCAACAGCCTTTACAGATTAAAGTCGAGAAACATTTGTTTGGTGTTTTTCTTTGAATTCCACAGGTGGTCAAAGGTCATATATTCAAGTTTGAAATGAAGATTTCTGGTTTGCCGAGCCATTATATTTAAACCAATTCAGACAAGACCTGACTCAAAAATACATTACCACAGCCCCTTCAGACTAAGGCAGGTAATCATATGGGTCCGGCGTCTTCCTTTTGATCTTACAGGGGTCAAGGATGGAAGAGGGAGGGGGAAACCTTCACTTGCAAATGCTGCGATTCTAGTTTTGGCTTTCAATTTCCGAATGAATGAGCTATTGTTATTTTTTTACGCCTTTATTACCCTCACCGGAGGAGAGGGTATTGCATTTGGGTCCGTTTGTTTGTTTGTTTGTGACTTGGCGGAAAAAAAAAATGTTTTGCTAAGTATGTTGGTCTGTCGCGTTTGTTTATCTGTTTGTCTGTTTGTCATACGATTTTTGGCCACAGTTTTCAAGCAATCGTTCTGAATTTTTTTTGTGTGTGTTGGTGACCGGCCAAGGATAGCAACGCTTAATTTTGGTGAAGATCCGAATCCGGATCCGGATCTGAGAAATTTAAAAATTGATTCTTCACCATTAAGAGATGGGGCTAAAAACTATATGTAGCATAATATCTCAAAAGGTTATGGATGGATTCACACGAAATTTGGTGGACAGGTTGGGAGTGCCACTAGGAAGAATTGATTCAGTTTTGGTGAAGATCTGAATCCGGATCCGGATCTGAGAATTTTGAAAAAGTGATTCTTCACCATTGAGAGATCGGGCCAAAAACAATATATAGCACAATATCTCAAAAAGTTATGGACAGATTTGGATGAAACTTGGTGGACAGGTTGGGTGGGTGACAAGTACAAGCCGATTAGATTTTGGTGAGGGTCCGGATGCAGATCCGGTCTATCATTGGGATATAAAACGTAAACTGTTCAGCTTGGTGGAGGTATGCACTCCACTCAGTGCCATTCTAGTTTTATGCTTGGTTTTCTGTCTTTATTTGCTGCAACACTGGATAATATTAATATTCCAGTGAGATTTTTTATGTCTCCACTGACGAAGTCGCCAGAGGTATTATGTTTTTGGGTTTTCCGTCCGTGTGTCCGTGATAGGTTTTCATGACCGTGGTAACTTAAGAACGGCTGAAGGGAACCAAGTCTTGCTTGGTAAAGTATGTATAATGATGCAAAAATGAACTGATTAGATCATGGGGTCAATAGGTCGAAGGTCAGAGGTCCCGTTGGGTAACAGTTTTGTTACTGACCTAACTTGTGAACCAATGATGGTATTTTGATGAAACTTGGTATATGTACAGCATATATTATGATGCAAAGATCTCTAACAGCTTGGTCAGAGATCATGTCAGGTAATAATGTGATACTTGAGAACAGCTGGAGTGATTTAAATCAAACTTTGTACAAGTATGAACGATGATGTAATAATGTGGGCAGAGGCATATCGGTCAACGTCGTGCCGTCGAAGAGTGCCGTTCAAATTGTTTTTTATTTTTTATTTTTACATTTCCTTTGTGATTTGGATGTGTATTTATTGAAATCGGCAAACTCGGGTAATTTCTGTTTGATAAATTTTGGATTTGCCTTTCACTTGCCTTTACATTTCTTTTGATTCTTTCATGAATCCTTGTGTTGTTTGATTGTGGTTATCCACTTGCAGCAAACTGGTTGGAACACGCCATTGGTGTACCTCTTTGACAAGAGTATGCAGGAACCAGGAGGACACATCCGGTCACCTCGTGTCCCTGACCTCGTTGGATACATTGGTAAGCACAGAAGTATGGGTTACATCTCGATCTTCCTGTCTGAGAATCCGCCTCATGATGCTATGGTGCAAAAATCAGTACTACTGTTGATTTGTCCATTACCCACAATGTCTTGGTATATTCATGCAGTGTGCATAGACATGTCTAAGTTGCAGAGAATGTGATCCCACCTTCTTACTGGAACAAATAAGTGATGCTGATGTAATTTGGTCATTGTAGCGAAGGGGAAAAAAATTGTGTTCGTAATGTAGTTTTCTGGTAATTGTCCATGTAATGTTCGAGACAAAGGTGTGTGCGTCATCGGCTGTTATCTCCTTATGTGGGTTTCAGAATGTGGAACAAAGCCCTCCCAGGTCGTGTGTGTGCGCGTGTGTGCGTGCGCCCGTCCGTCCGTCCATGCCATAACTTCTTTTTTCTTAACCATTTGAGCTTTGTCATCAAACTTTCAACAAAGCTTTATTATGAGAATATACAGAAGACAAATAATTTGGTCAAAAGGTCAAAGGTTAGCGTTGCATAAGATCGTTAGTTTTCATCTGATTGACCTGAAATTTTAAGAATTCGCATATTGGGTCACATAATTGGTTCACCAATCAAAGGCGAGAAGCTGATTGTTTTGTTGGGTTTTTTTTCGATCAAAAGGTGAAAGGTCAAGATTGCATAAAATTGTCAATTTTCATCTGATTGACTTGAAATTTGAGCAGGGTTTGCATATTGGGTGATTCAAGCCTATTGCTTTTGAGGTCAAAAGGTCAAATCACCTAAAGTCAATTTGAAATGTATATATTTTTAGCTGTTTTCGTCATGTTTAGCATACCGAAGAAGAAGTCTGAACACCAAGTGAATGTGGACAGGCTTTGCATTTTCACATGCTCTCTATTTTCCCTTTAAAAATGGTTTTCTCTGTCCGATCGATGTGAAATTTTGTACATGAGGGACTCCCCATGTGGAATATTTTAATGCTAACTCTGATGTCATCGGTCACGAGGTAGGGCAGCCATTTTGGGTTAAAGGAAAAAATTTGGACATAATTTTCTCTGAAACTGCCTAACGAAAAAAATTGAATATAGGCATATGTCATCAACTCATGGGGTATAAATGGAGATAATGATGCCATCAGAGAAGTTGTATTCCAGCCATAATTAGTTGAATTGAGATTATTATCCGAAAAATCTGCAACTTCATATATCTGATCTATGACTGATTGTGAGTGAAGAATTAAATTTATGATGTTCATAACCCATGCCAAGAAACTATGCAACAATAGGGTGCATGGATGATATGGGCCATCATCGCAGTGCTCCATAATAGTGGCGTGTCAGTTAATGAGGGTATTTTTGTTCAGAATGAATGAACGAGCGAGGCGAGACTCTGCGCTCTACGATTGCTGTTATAGTTGCACATGTAACAATGGGCTGGCAGTATAGCCGAGAGGTACAAGCACTTGTCATTCAGCTGTTTCACCTGGGTTAGAATGCAGGCCCATCTTTCAGCTGTCATTCCGGTGTTTCCCATGCAGGGCGAATCATCAATATGTGTGCCGTCGCTCAGATGGACGACATTAAACTTGGTGTCCCGTCTGCTAGCATTAGTGAACTTTAAAGATCCCACGGTGTTTATTGCGAAGAGTGCACTCCAAAAAATTCCAAATTAGCCTGGACTGTGGGTTGCAAATGGTCTGTTATTGTTGGTGGTTTCTTGATACTGTGTTGTACTGATTGCTATTTTAGAGTGTGGTGGTTGGGAAGCAATTTCTGCGCTCTAAACAAATTGACGAGGTGTTTCGAATGTCTCTTGTGAATGGCCTATCTTCAGGAACAAAAGCCAACCAATGTAAGATGTCGTAATCAGTACAGTTTAAAGCCCCCCCCCACCCCCAACACACTTTTTATGGTATTGCTTTGACATGTAATAAGTGGTAGTTCAAGTTCTGCAACTTTTGGTGACCCTTCGGTTACTGTCCTTGTACTATGGTGGAGATGCTTCTTCAATGAATCAATGAAGCCAAGTTTGTTTTTGGTATCATGTGCTTTTTAAACAGCCTTGTGGAGAAAACGAAATGTGTCTACCACCGATTTAAGTCGAGTACACGTGTGGGGTATGCAGTGGCCGAATCAAAGGTGTTGCTGACATATATGCAGCGGCGGAAAGCGTGGGGCCAGGCTTATCACCACATCCGTGGCCTGCGAGAGCACCACAGTCGTCTGCAGCAGGGCCAGCGGGCAGCCATGTGGGTTCCATGTCACATGCATGTGTGCACACTCTATGTGGACGAACCATGCAGTCACGTTTGTATTTCAGTTATTTAATATTCGACAGTTATAAGCAATCAATGTTTTAAGAAATCCACATATCCTGCACACCATAAATGTTCTGCTTGTTTTTATCAAATTAGTTTAACTCGTGCCAATCAGCTGAATCCTGGGCTGACACGATGGTCTGGAGGTACGCACACTTGCCTCTGAGCTGTCTCGCCTCAGCATGAATCCCGACCCAGCTATAAACTGTCATCCCAGTGTTTCACAGGCAGGGTGATTCATCAATCTGTGTGCCATCCCTCGGATGGACGATAAATTGGCGTCCCGTCTGCAAATATTCGTTGACGGACATTAAAGATCCCACGGTATCCTTTTGCGAAGAGTAGGCGAGCTATCATCGGCACCCTGAACAAATTCCAAATTCCTGCTCGAATCAGCTGAGGGCATTGCGTCAGCGGCATATTCGCACTGTCATCCAATGGTGCTATCCCGCAGCCTTCAGCCTTGTGCCGCATACAAACGGAGAAGAAGCCGAGTCGTGTTAAATTCCCTGAAAATTTAACTTTATAATTAGTAACTGCTGATTTTTGTTTGCTTTTCATGTGATAAGTAGTTTTACAAGGGTGGTTCATATTTTTCTGGATTTTACAAATGCACTACTCCTTTTATCCACTCTTCCCTCCAGGGCTTCAATAAGGCATTGCACCACCATTTCATGTCATCACCCATCCTTACAACAAGTTTTATTACCCCCATTAACCCCTTCCTAACCAATCTCTTTACTTGCAGGTTACAGTGGTTCCTCCATTCCTCTCTGTCTCCTGGTATCAGCCTCGTTCATTCCCTTGTGTATTGTATCCAAGAGTTATATGGCTGCCCAACCGTCAGTTCATGCATTCATACCTTACTCTTACATGAGCGTCAGTCTTGTACAGAAAAAAATTGATAATATACCACCAATTAAGTTGAGTGAAGACCTTTTCTCTGATCCTCGGTAACGGCAGCAAGCCACAGCAAGCGCTTATCTGCTGTTAGGGGTTTCGTAATCGTAGTATCGCAGGATCGTTGGATGTCCTATATCATATAATATAAACACAAGGTGTAGTGTTCATACAGAAGCCTTCAGCCCCTTATTCACTCCTAAAGGAGCTCCGTGAAACACTTTAATCCCCCTCAACGAGTAATGCTTGTATGGAGATAAAACGTACAATGGGCTGGTCACACCGATGGCCTCATGGCTCGATATGAACCTCGCAACGCAGTAAGCTTCACAACATGATGTAAGCTTTGCAGGTATGAACCTCGCAACGCAGTAAGCTTCATAACATGATGTAAGCTTGGCAGGTATGAACCTCGCAATGCAGTAAGCTTCACAACATGATGTAAGCTTCGCAGGTATGAACCTAGCAACACAGTAAGCTTCACAACATGATGTAAGCTTCGCAGGTATGAACCTCACGATGCATAAGCTTCACAATAAGATGTAAGCTATGCAGAAAACCTAAGCTTTTGGCTCCCCAGAATGCATCTGCATCCATTCTGAGCCCCTCTCAGTTTGGTGAGGGTGCCCGCGATAGCTCGCTTACTCTTTGTGAAGGACATCATGGGATCGTTAATGCCCACCAACTAATGCCAACAAATGGGACACCCAGTTTAAAATCCATGTGAGGGATGGTGCACGCATTGATTAAATACCCTAGCTGCGAAACACAGAGATGCCAGTTTATAGCTGAGCTGAGATTCAAACCCAGGCTTGACAGCTCAGAGATGAGTGTGTTTTTCTCTGACGAACACATCAGTATAACTTAGGTGGTCATATGATCACTTTTCGGCTATCCCTGAGGTATACGCACTGACCTTTGAGCTTTGTCGCCTGGGTTAGAATCACGACCCTGGCGTTTCAAATGTGGGGCGTTGCCTCACAAAGTGCGCCGGTCCCTTGGATGTATTTGACACTTGGCGTCACCTCTGCTGCATTAGTTGGTGGACGATAAAGTTCCCACAGTATATTTCGTGAAGAGTAGGTGAGTTATCGCCAGCACCCTGAACAAATGAAAATTCCTGTCACATTGAGTCATATGGTAGGCCTGGCTGGGCTTTTCGTCAAATAGCAGGTCTGTGAAAGACTTTGAGTCAAAACGTTCCCCAGCCAAACGTTTAATGCACGAATTATCAGGGCCATTATAGTAGTAGCGGTAGTAATTGTACTAGTTTTTAGCTCGCCTGTTCGAAGAACAGAGAGCTATAGCGATACCCCCGGCGTCAGCGTGAGCGTGAAAATGGTGAAAGTTTTTGGTGCAAGTTATTTCCTTTCTAATGTTTTTATCTACCACACTATTTTTTACTGATTACAATATACAAATACATATATTGCTTTAAAATTATTTGGATCAGACTTCACTGCAATGCTTTATAAAAATATTATTAGACTAGTCTTTTAAAAACGATAAATGTATAAACAGGCGAGCATTGGGTGGCTTTGACACAACCTCTCTGGTTATGCTTCTGCTAACGAAGTCACCAGGGCCATTATATTTTCGGGTTGTCCGTCCGTGTCTAATTTTTTCCTGTTTTCTCTGCAACCGCTTATGCGATTGACCTGAAATTTTCACCATTGGTGCGATTACTCATGTGGAATATTTTAATGATAATTATGACGTCACAGATCACGTGGTGTTGCAGCCATGTTGGAAAAAAGGAAAAACTTTGGACCTCTATCTCCAAAACTGATCCATGGAAAAAATTGAAACTTGGCACATAAGTACTCCCCATGGGAAATAAGTGATTTTTATTTTTTTTGATGATGTGATAGGTGGCTTCGTTATGATGTCATAATTGCATATATTGAATGCTTTATCGGTTTATCCAATCAGTATGAAAATTTTTGAGGGTCATCTTGGGAAATTTGTATGGGTGGGGGGGGGGGAATTGATGACATAATCAGATCGGTCATGTGGTTCGGCAGCCATTTTTTTTAGCAGAAAAACCTTCAAAAATCTCAAACGGCTGAACAGATCGAGGCGAAACTCCACAGGTGTGATGTTATTGGTCACATGGTTTGTCAGATATGATTTTTTTTGAAGAATAAACCTTTAAAATCTTCTTCTCCAGAACGGCTTGACAGATCGAGGGGAAACTTCACCTACATGTTCCCCAAGCCTTGGAGATACCCCATTGTGTTAACGAATAATTAATAGGTCACATGGTCTGGCATTCATATTGGATTGAACGAAAAAAAATATTATAGAGCCATTAAAAAACTTAAAAAAAATTTTTTTTCTCTTGAGCCACTTCATCAATCGTTGTGAAACTTCACAATTATACTCTAGTCGTCATGGGGAATACATTTTTTAAATTGCAACCTGATGGATGCATGATATGACGGCCATAATTATGTAATATTTTTAATCTGGGTTCAGGGATTTATATCAAATTTGGTACAAGTATTATAATGATGTAATAATGTGGGATGTGGGTCGAGGTATATCTGGTGACGTCAAAGAATGCCCTTGTAGTTTAGATAATTTATTGGGTTTGCGTCCCAGAAAAGTTGAATATGATTAATATCGTTGCTGCTGCTGCTACTACTACTACTACCACTACTACTACTACTACTACTACTACTACAACCACTCCCACTTTTAAAGCCTCAATTATTCCTACTTTCTTATGGGTCATCCAAAAGGGAAGTTTTGCCCAAGTTCTTCACAAACTGGCTGGCCAGATCTGACATTTCACTGAAGATGGGAGAAATTAGAAATTTTGCCAGTGTCCCCGATAACTCACTGAATTATGCAATGGCATCTTCAATGTCAATCAATATCAAATACCTGCCCTGTGCTGTGACTCTTGCTCATCCACCTTCCCTTTTTATTTTGTTTGTAGAAATAACATGACATTATTGCATTTTCCTCATTTGAGACTCCTTTAAAAAAAAAAGTATATATACTGTATATCTATATACATATATATATTTGAGGACACGAGTGTTGTTGCTTGCAGGCTGAGCCTCCTCCGCCACAATGGTAACCTCACCAAACTGAAGAACATGGCAGCTGCCACCTCTCATCGCCTGCAGGCGAAGGTGGAGTTCTTTCGGGCAAGTGTTCATCTTGACCTGGAGAAGTATGGAGAGCAGACAAGCACTGGTATTTGTAAGATTCTCAAAATACACATTGGTGATATTAAACACATTTCTGCTGCTTTGTTGGCTTGTCTCGATTACCTTTGACCTTTCTGCTTTTTTCCATTACTTGTGTAAAATTTTGTATAATCTATATACAGTATTACTAAAACTCTCATCTTTGTGTATTTATGTATGTATGTATGTATGTATGTATGTATATGTATGTTTCTGAAATACGAAATACAGCCAAAACGGTACACGATAGCGCAAAAATTTTAGGGCCACCTTACTCACCATTTGCCTGCGGTGTGCAGTCTCAAGTTTCGTTCAAATCGGGCAACGAAAAAATTATTAAAAAATCAATTCCCAATTCAGTCAAGTACTCTTAGGGAGAATTTGATCAATGCAAACAACCTCAGCAGTATAGTTCGCTGGAGCTATCTTTTTTTTCTTGAAATGATTTATTTTAAAATCTCAAACATTTAGTATAGAGTATAGACAAAGAACGATGTATTTTTAAGCATAGAATAAACATCGCCATTTTGATCTAATACTTCCGTGTTCGTTTATTAATAAAATTGTGTTTTGAAGATTACGCACAATAATTTCTTCGACTTTCTTTTCTCCGTTTTTTTTCACATTGACGCGCAATATCAAGTTTCGTTCAAATCGGGCAACGAAAAAAATTATTAAAAAATAAATTCCCTATCCAGTCAACTACTCTTGGGGATTATTTGATCAATGCAAACAACCTCAGCGGTATAGTTTGCTGGAGCTATGTTTTTGTTTTTTTTTGAAATTATTTTTTTCATCAACCGCTGTCACAACGGGAACCCATTGGGTTCACGGGTCGTCTAGTAATTTATAAAACTGAGCAAAGGCAAAAAAATCCTGGATGCATCATTTCTGAGAGGTCTAGCTAGCTGTGCTACTGAAGCAGTGACCCTTGAACATTCCTGCAGGAATTTTAAATTGTCCAGGTGCTGGCGCCAACCTCTGTACTCTTCGTCAAAAGACACTAACTCATGCTAGCAGATGAGTCCCCAGCTTAACTTCGTCCGAAAGATCCACTAGCTCATGCTAGCAGATGGTTCCCCAGCTTAACTTCGTCCGAAAGGTCCACAAGCTTATACTAAGCAGATAGGTTCTCAGCTTAACTCCATCCGAAAGGTAGCACACTCAATGATGCAATGCCTGTTTGAAAAACATTGTGTGATAATTATTTATCATCGGGTCGAGAATCAAAGGTGAGTGCGCAATCTCTGAGGGATAGTTTTCATGATGCGTATCCTCAACATACATTTGAAAGCAGGATAAAGACACACCATTTTGTGACCTTGAAACTGCAGAAATGTCCCTTACCAACATGTGATGTGATGTGATGTGATGACATTTTCTTGAGCTACCCTGGCCAGTAAGTTGATTCGCACCCTCTTGGTGTGCAATTTTTAAATGTCCAAGAAGGTAATGTATACATACCTGCCCCATCGTGAAAGGCCATTTTGGCACTTTGGCTTCTTTGGTACACCAGTGGATTTCATAAGCAGGTATTTTGTTTTTCCAGCATGCTACAGGTGAATACATGAAATGTACAGTGGCTTGCCAAAGTATTCATCCCCTTCAAATAATGCCACATCTAGATGAATTACAAATTATGTAGAAACCATTTTTTTCCAAATGAACTTTTTTTATTCATAATTGAAGAGATCAAACTATACACTGTTGTAGTTGAAGGTAAAGAGGTTGCATGTCAGGAATACCTGCAAAACATCAAAACGTACAAATCAAAATTCACTGGTTACAAAAGTATTCAGCCCCTTATGCCAGTACTTGGTGGAAGCATATTTTGCAGCAATGACTGTGATGAGTATTTTTGGATATGTCTCCACCAGCTTTGCACAGTGAGATGGTGAAATCTTTACCCATTCTTCATGTGAAAATTGCTCTTGTTCTGCCAATTTTGATGGGGATCGTCGATGGACTGCGATCTTCAAGTCTCGCCATAAATGTTCAATTGAGTTCAAGTCAAGACTTTGATTGGGCCACCCAAGAACATTTATTTTCTTCTTATTCAGCCAC
>CM068957.1:124407310-124417832 GCA_035128595.1 Eptatretus atami
GAGTGGATAGAAGTTGGTCCATGTTTTCGGCGAACAAGATGTAAATGGAGTCATCACTGTTTGGTGGACGGTACAACATACAGATAAACAAGAGGGGAAGCTACAGACAGAGGTATTCCTGGGGGTGTGGGGGAGTGAGGGCATTGCATGGAGAGTGAGGAATGGAGTTTCTGATGAAGAGAGCAACTCCGCCTCCAGGACGAGGCTCATGGTCTATCATACCGGAGGAGGGAGTAACCAGAGATCGAAACCAATGAGTCAGAGACGTCTTGAAGGAGGAAAGTTTCTGTTAAGCAGATTATGTCTGGTTTGTCGGTGCGCAAACCTTGTATGGAGAGATGAGTCAGGTTTAGAGCGAAGGCCCCGGATGTTTGAGGTCCACACTGTTAAGGAAGAGGGAGGGAGGAGGCTTTCGGTGCAGGAAGGGAGGGAGGGTAGTGTGAGGGAGGAGAGGTAGAGTAGTAGTGAGAGTTGTTGACAGTTGATGGATTGTAGAAGAGCTAGGGGAGAGGGTTGTATGGGAAGGAGTACAAAGGGCTAGGTGGTGAAGGCATGAGTTGCAGTGGGGAGTAATAAGAGAGGGGGAAAAAGGAAGTAAGAGTTTGGAGGAGGGGAGGAATGAGCTGGAAGAGAGAGGTTGGGTGAAGGAGACAGCTTTGTAGATGTGAGGGGAGCAGCTTTGAGAACGGGGAGTGGAGGGTGGGATTTGAAAGGGTGGGGTGAAGGGGGAGAATCGAGGGAAAAGGGTGAGGGGAAGAATTAGGGAGAAAGGTGTGGGGAGATTTTGAGAAAGGTTAAGGGGAAGAGAGAGAAGTTTGTTTTGAAGAGGAGGATGCGGTTGATTTGCGAGGGAGGGGTGAGAGGGTAGCTTTGAGGGCGAGTGGAGACAATGAGAGCAGGCACGGCCATGAGGGAGGGGTGGCGAGAGGGGAAGGATAAGACTGGGTGGAGGGATTGTGGAGATGGGGAGGGAATAAAAATTGAGTGGGCGGGAAGAGGGGGAGTGTGATGAGAATTGAGGGGGTGGGGAGGAAGATTTGAAGGGGAGGGGCAAGGGGGGAGAAGAGTGAGCGGGGAGAATTAAGGAGAAGGGTGAGGGAGCTTTCGAGAAGAGTGAGGGGAAGCTTGGGGGGGGGAGAGTGAAGTTTGCTTTGAAGAGGGAGGAGGGGGCTGAATTGAGCAGGAGGGGAGACTATGGGAGCAGGCACGGTCATGGAGGGAGAAGAGAGGGGTGGGGAGAGGAGGAGGGTGAGACGGTCGTGGTATGTTGAGGTGGGAGCAGGCAGGGGAGGAAGAAGATTTGTGGGTGTGGAAGAGAGGGGATACGTGTTGAGGGATAGAGAGAGTGTGATAGAGATATTGAACAGTGTGCTGAACGAGAGTGTGAGACATTTGAAAACCATACAATTTGGAATTCAGAGGGGGAACTGTTAGTAAGGCATAGGACAGTGGAGAGATGCTCGCTTCGGGGGGGGGGGATGTGAGGTAAAGAGGGTAGAACAGGGAAGGAGTTAGGAGGAGGTAGATTTAAGGAGGTGGGATGAATTTGCACTGAAGTTGGAAAAAAAAAGAATGATTAATAATGGAGGACGAACAAGAGAATTTTTTGAATTTGTTGGTCAGAGATTCATTTAAATACCTTGGAAGATGGATGGAGGGCAGAAGAATTGACAGTGGAGAAAGGAAGCGTTGTAACAGATGGAATTTTGAGACACGGGATGAAAGAAAGGTCGAATTGAACAGAATATTTTGAAGAACTGGGCGAAGAGGGGAAGTTGAAGCATTGTAAGAGACCTTTTTTGGTTTTTTTGTTTTTGAAAATTAGGGAGGAGGGTGGAAGAGAAAAGGAAAAGTTTGAAGAAAAGGTCATAAAGGTGTGTCATTAAAACCTTCATGATCAGAGTGCGATTGGCAGGGAAGAGGGTAGAGAAGGAAGAAGAAGAGTCTGTACAGGAAGTCATGTGGTTACATGGGGTAGAAGGTGATGAGGGAAAAGGTTTTTTGTTGTATTTTTTATATTTTAAGACATAAAACAGAGGGTATAGAAAGAGGGTGGAGGGAAAAGTGGTGAAAATAAAAACTGATTGTAATGAGAAAATACAAATAAACACGATCGTGCACAAAGACAGGAAGATGCGTTAGGCCTCAGGGAAACCTGAAATGACAAGACCGCCAAAAACACCAAATTAGCACAAATTTTGAAACAAAACCGAACTAGGAACGCACAGTAAACATGGAGGCAACAAAATAAAGTCAAAATGCGACAAACAACGACCGGAAACTCATCTTTGAGAAAGTAGGGGCAGAGACCCCCGAAGAGAACCAACCGTCGCCTCAAAAACCGGAACCGGAAGTCAAAAGCTTTATTTTTTTATTAACCTCCAAGAGATCCATTTACTTTTGAAATGGATGAATATTCTTCATAATCAGCCATTTTGCTGCCATTTAAAGTTTTGAAAATCCTGTTGGCTTCAATTGTTTATGCTTGTTATTTATTATTTTTTTTATAGCCTTTGCCCCTACAATCAGTCAAATTTGATGCATAGCTCATAAATGGAATTGGTTGACAATGAAAATTTATACCCAAGCAACCTATTGTGTAGGTGACATTATCTAGTCTGTATTCACTGCCTATTTTCACTTGGGTGCACCCTTTTATGAAACAGTTTGGTTTTATTGACTGTTGAATGGCATTGTAATAGGTGAAGGGTTATCTCATTGTAAGTTGTGGGGAACCATCGGTTGAAGTACAAGGATGGTTGCTCTTACCTCGACCCCAGAAGGTGGACGGAGGTTGTTTTCACCCCTGTTTACCTCTGCCACCGGAGGTGGATGGAGGTTATGTTTTCGCCCCTGTCTGTTTTTCTGTTTGTGAGCAAGATATCTCAAAAAGTTGTGGATGGATTCGGATGAAATTTGGTGGACAGGTTGGGTGTGTGACAAGCACAAATTGATTCGATTCTGGTGAAGATTCGGATCCGATAAAATTTTTAAGTGATTCTTTACCATTGAGAGATAGGACCAAAAACGGTAATATTGCATAGCACATCTTGGTTGTGGGTGGATTACAACAAAACTTGGTGGATGATTTGGGTAGGTGGTGAGAACAAACCGAGTCTATTTTGGTTTAGGTCCGGATACGGATCCGGCCTATCAGTGGGATACAAAACGTAAACTGTTCAGCCTGGCAGAGGTATACACTCTACCGAGTGCCATTCTCATTGTCTGTCTGTCTGTAAGCAGGATATCTCAAAATGTTATGGATGGATTCAGCCGAAACTTGGTGGACGGGTTGGGTGTTTGTCAAGGACGAATTGATTCAATTTTGGTGAAGATTCGGATCCGGATACAATAATTTTTTTTTTATTTTCAAAGTGATTCTTCACCATTGAGAGGTGGGGCCAAAAACGATATATAGCATGATATTTCAAAAAGTTGTGTATGGATTCGGATGAAACTTGGTGGATGAGTTGGGTAGGTGACAAGAACAAGCTGATTAGATTTTAGTTCAGGTGGAGATGCAGATCCGGATTATCAGTGGGATACAAAACGTATAAACTGTTCAGCCTGGCAGCGGTATGCGCTTCACCAAATGCCATTCTCGTTTATATTTAGCCTCAATGGGTTGAACAGTGGGTTTTAGAATCAGATATTCAAATTTGCAGATGACACAAAGCTTTGAGGTAAGCAGAGAGGGTGGTGATCAGATTCAGTAAAGTCTTGATACCTTCATAGATTTTGGCAAAAGATTGGCAGATGCATTTCAACATAAACAAATGTAAGGTGCTGGGAATGGGTTAAAATAGAGATTACATGATGCAGTGGGCAGTCTTGTAGCGTGTCTCACAGGAGAAGAATGTTGAGGTGGTAATAGATACGGGAGGTAAGCAGACAGGACAGTGCCAAGCAACCACAGGTAAAGCTAATAAAGTTTTCGGTTGTATTAGTAGGGGGGTAAAATATAAATCAAAGGAGGTAGTGTTAACACTGTATTTGGATTTAGTGAGGACTCATTAAGAATATTGTGAACAGCTTTGATCACCACATCTGAGTAAAGGACATAACTGTAATAGAGAGGGTTCAGCAAAGGGCGACTCGATTGATTCTCGGCCTCGTTCGACAAAGCTATGAGGAGCAGCTGAAGGAGAAAGTACTGTCATGTCAAGTGGGTCTGCCCCTACCTGAACGGATGGCCAAACAGTTCTCTTGGAGGCTTACAGACGAGATTCTCGGAGATTATGGCATGCGCAGCAAAGGATTGAGGCACACGGGTTGTACTCGAACCACAACAGACACATGGACCCCAGCAAATTAATAAATAATGATTTAATATACAGAAAATCAACAGTTATAATGGAAACAAATCAAGACGTGAGGTAACCTAAATCTATTTTCAAGGTGCCTTCACACAGACTTGAATACAAACAAGAGGACAGAATAAAATAAAGAAAAATCCCGCTTTTATTTTGGTACTTGGCTTCGGGTCCAAAAGTGAGTTTCGGTATCTTGAAAGTCACCAAACCGCTTCGTCACTGCACGGGAAAATGCACCAAAAATGGCGCGCAGCTGCTCTCTGGGTGGGCAAACGTACGGGAGCTAATTCGGGCGGCGATACTCAACACCAAGGCTCATAGACCGCCGTGCAGCTTCTTGCGTCGATCGCCCTCATCGACGCCGCTGCTTTGCAGAATGGCGTCGTCTCTTTCCCCCGATGGCTCAACATGAAGCTTCGAGGCTGGTCCCACACAATTAAGTCAAAAGTCACTGGCCAGCTTCTTGCTCCTCCACGTGAGCCAATTCGCTTCAGCACGAACACAAGAATCATGCGGTCTTGTTCACCGCGTCGAACGGAAGCCAACTGTAATGCCCTTCTCTTTCAACTGCCGATCCTGCCTCTCGCTTCTGTCCCGCTCTCCTTCTGCAACGAGTGGCTTCCCCATTCTCTTCCAGAGACGCGCTCTTCTTCCTCTTACCTTCTGACGTCATGCCCATTAATCATCCACTCCAGGGGTGTGGTTCACCAGCTGTCACCCCTGGAGGTGGGCTTTCTGCCTGCTTGGACGTGTAGCTCGGCTGCCGCTGCTTTAAGGATGCGATCCCCATTTATCGCCGATCTTGAAATACAAAAACATAAGAAAAGTTGACGGGGGCAATCACATATTTGGGGAAATTGTCCTTAATCCCTATCCAATTAACACAGCACCACCCCTCGTGTGGTAACACGTAACACTTAAGCTCACCGTTTCCTTACTTAATTTACATCAAGATGTCTCCTACACATCCATGGACCAAGCCACTCTTTACAATCCTATCTTTCCTATGAAATTCTTCCATCTACCCCACAAACATAAATGGAAAGTTTTTACAATCGAAAGGAGGGGATTTGATAGAAGTGTTTGAGAAACTTGGTGTAATGCTTAGAGCGTCCACTCTGATTTTTTGACATCGGTGGTTTGAACCCTGGTCAAGTATTTTAACACTCAGCATTTAAATAGGGTAGAACAGGCTTTGATGGGCCTTATGGCCTCCTCCTGTGTTGAAGTTCCTTGTATGGGAACTCATATTTATTTATGACTAGTCTGGGTACCAGTAGTGGTTCCGGCATGTGCTGTGCATTGAAAACGTATTTTTTTCCCCCATGCCATGCCAGGTAGAACAGGCTTTGATGCCTGTTTTTAAAAAAAAATTAAAAAGGATAGAACAGGCTTTGATGGGCCTTATGGCCTCCTCCTGTGTTGAAGTTCCTAATAAGGGAACTGTAATATTTATGACAAGTCTGGGTACCTGGCATGGCATGGGGAAAAATACGTTTTCAATGCACAGCACATGCCGGAACCACTACAGGTACCCAGACTAGTAATAAATATATACGAGTTCCCATACAAGGAACTTCAATACAGGAGGAGGCCATTAGGAGTTGTTGCCTTCATGGTGGTGAGCTTTCACCGGCAGTGCTTTTTGGACATGTTGGACATTAAAAAGCGATGGAGTTATTGGCTGAATGGTATTTATTTTTGTACTTATTACCTTTTGCCTGCAGGCTGGCGGCAGCACTGCCTGGCACCACATACCAAAATACACTTCATAGCGGCATTTGGTGGCCTCAAAATGGCCTCCGAGGCCAACATGCGGTAGCTTAAAACCTTTCCTAGATTCAGAAGTAATTGCATCCAAAATTTGGGGCCTCTCGGTGTTACGGGTCAACCATGAAAGAATAATGCTCAAACAAACACTTGAAAATATTCACAAGATAAACCTACAGACAAAACAAGTCCAGAAGAGTTTTTCAGCAGACTAGATAGTGGCAGGGCCCGGGGCGATAGCTTGAGAGTAAAGAAGAAGAGGAATGTTATGATTGTAGTAAGGGGTCTTTCACTAAGAGCAGTTAATGTATGGAATTATCTCCCTCGAAAGATTGTGGCAGCAGAAGCAGTGGATAGGTTGAAGGTAGAATTAGATAGGTACCTAAAAACGTTGGGGATATGCAGTAAGTTGCTTATATATGGATATGTGATTGTATAATTATGTCGATAGTGAGTCTGATATCTGTGAGAGGGTTTCTTAAAAAGGTGAAGGTTCTGTTTGATTTTGTCCGTTCCTCACCCTGCACAAGCCCCAACCCACCCGAAAAGTAATAAATAAATAAAATCACTATCCCTGTCCCCACCTGTTCTCCACCCAACTTGCAGTGAAATTAAATCGATAAAATGATGGATTGAATGAATGTGGTGTTTTTTGCGATATAGTGCACAGACATGATGGCCAAATTGCCTCGAAGTTTATTGTGTTCCCTGTCAGGAGCAGTCTTACCAGCCCTCCAGGAATGTGGCGTGCTGGAAACTATGATCATCGAGCAGGATGGTGCACCAGCGAGTCATCGGGGCTATTTATGTGCATCGGGTCTCAAGAAGCCTGGTGTTGGCTTCACGGTTAGGTGACTGGCTTAAGATTCTGGGGTCTTGAGTTCAAGCCCCTGTCTGCCGTTGAATCAACACCAGGTAGGGTTGACAGCCTGTGATCCTTCCGAGGTTGGCAAAATAGTACCAGTATACTGGTAACGGACATTGCATCAGCGGCTCAGCTGCGCCCCCAGATATGATGTGCTACTGGCAGCCTTGTACTGCACACGAAGGAAGAGGAGGGACTCACACGATAGCTCAGGGGTAGTGTGCTTCCTTGTTTGAGTTTTATTCCCAACCGGACGATGAGCTATCATCATTTCTGTCTTTCACAGGGTGTCAATTGTGTTTGCCAGCATTAAATGGTGGGCAGCGTTTTTCGCAAGAGTTGGTCTATTGGGTGCCGGCGTATGGGCTAAACTCCAAATTTCTGCAACAATGTTCAAGGGCATCAGGACAGGCGAGCCTCAGTAGTGGTGCAACCAGCGTGTCAAATTTATAATTGGATCGCAGTCCAACATGTATTTGCAAGATAATTTTACAATGCAGTTGTTCCCTGGATCACTCGATCTCAACTTGGCAGATTACTGGTTTTGGGGTCATGTCAAGGCTTATGCTTATCGGATATGGCTATCAGGATAGCATCGAGTTGTGTGCATTGAACTTTGAGATATCCAGCCTAGGTTTGAATCTCGGCCCAGCGATAAAACTGTCACACTGGTGTTTCACATGCAGGGCAATACATTAACATGCGCGTCGTCCATCGGAAGGACGTTATGCCAAAAGACCACTCTGCCAGCAATGGTTGTTTGTGAATGTTAAATATTGCATGGTGTTTTGTTTGAATTGTATTTGAGGTGTCATTGACATTGCAAATTTCTGCCCAGATCACCTTGTCAGGCCTAGCCAGCCAGTCCACAATGTCTTTCTCAAGAGTTTGCTTTTTGGGTTACCGGCCAAGTGGATACCGACCTGGGCCAGAAACTTCCCCAGGTGACTCTACAAGAATGTAGGAATAATTGGAGTCATTAAAATGAGTAGTGGTAGATGTAATAATGTATGATTACTCCCCATGCTGAATGATGAAACCTGACTTGAAGTTGCAATTAAGCTGTTGAGCATGATCCTTCATTGGAGCCCATTGATGAAAATGAGACAGAACGCATTGAACGGTTTCATTTGAAGAAATATATGACCGGTGTGCGAAACTTTTTCTTTCCTCCCCTCTCCCCCCCCCCCCCCCTTTTTCAGAAGATTGTCTCACACGTGTTAGCAATCAATCAATCAATGTTCCCCCATTTTCCACCTCTCTGTCAACCATTTCCACCAATGACAAAGCAAAGTTGATTACGGACTTTCTGCCACCTTGTTTGTGTTCTGTCCAATACACAGTGTGAACTGAAGGCACATGGACAGTGATGACCAAAGCACGTTTTTGGTACAGTGGTTGGAAACCACAATGCTTCACCACGTGGATATATATTTTTGTGGACCCGGGGTCGGGGGCAAAAACCACGAGGGGTGAACTGCCTCGGGTTCCCAACAGACACTCTGGAATTGCAAGCCGTCGCACACGAATAACTTTGTGACGCGGCGGGTCGCAAATCGACCGCGAACGCTAATAACTCGACCATGTGACTTAGGGTCCTCAGTCTAAATAATACCGTTTACCTAAAGGTCACGTGATCTAATTACCAGGGAACACGCCCTTGGTACGCACTTGCTCAAACCGGATCACCTTACCAGATCAGATGCAGCCGAGCGGAACTGCCAAGCACGTACCGGCTCGGAAACAGATCGTTGGGGAATAACGTCCCGGCTAAACTCAGGTGCAGGCCATGCTGGATCAATGGAAGAAAACACGGAAACGAGCTGGGAATATTTCTATCCAACACATTTATTTACAATAAAGCAAGGAAAAGTATGTGGCACAGTGAATGAGGTTTATTTTTTATATACAGAAGGGGATAGCAAGGAATTTGTGGGGTGCAGCAAAAGGCAACTTACAAAAGAGGCACAAAGCAGGATTCTCCCTACTATTCTCCACAATCTTACTTAATCTAGGACAGGCGCCATCACACACACGCATGCATGCATGCGCACGCGGAAAGTTAGAGAGCCAAGAAAGAAAGAGAAAGGTGAGGATCAGCGCCCATCAAATACCTCGCGTGGTCGGCTGACCAACACGGCCCAGGACGCTGAGGGAGGGGAAGTTGGAAATATACTGGTGTCTACGGTGTGGGAGTGAGGAGGTGCTATGTAGGCGACATGAGGAGTGTGGTGTCGTGCCAGAGGAAAATGGGATTGCGAGTCAGTGACGTTCTTCTTTGTGCGTCCACGGAAGACGGGATAGAGGGGTGTAGAGAGAGAGAGAATAGATGCGTGAGAAAGAAGATCCCTAACCTATCTGTGTAAAGGTCTGCATGTGTAGTGTGTACCTCCGTGGGACACTCCGCCTGAGCGTTCCCACCTCGTGATATTGCGCGTTATCTCCTGCCTATTTATTCGCCGGGGCTCATGGCAATGTGCGCTCTGCACTGGTCCTTCTGGCTCTGCAGGGGTGGCGGGACGTTGACAGCACGGCAGGGAATCTCGAAGGACGGCAGTCGCCTCGGATCAAGTTCTTGAAGAAGAAGAAGCTCTTTAAGAAGAAGCGCGTTCTGGACGGTAGTCACACACAAATAATGTTCTGAAGAAGAGGCTCTAAGGGCTCTGCGCTACGGCTTTTATAAACCCCAGGTGAAGTGTGGGGCGAGGATCGGAAAGTGACGTGCTGTGGCCCAAATCCTCCTCCTCTAATGGGCCACAGCAGCCCTAGCCACGCCCTGCCAGGCTCTGGGAGGGCGAGGATCGGAAAGCGACGTACTGTGGCCCAAATCCTCTAATGGGCCACAGCGGCCCTAGCCACGCCCTGCCAGGCTCTGGGACTAAAAAACCGGCTCAGATGCCTACCAGCTTCGGCACGGCTCGGAGCTCCTGACTTAACGTGGGGCATGCCCCCCGAGCCGGCACCACGGCCTTGAACGTGCACCGAGTGCAGTCTGAATGTCGGATGGCAGCAAACTTTCTCCGCCACCCACGGGTTCCTTCACAAGCCAAAATGCACACCTGGGACCCAAACCAAACTGCTGGATCACCCTTCTCGTGACCCCTCCTCATTGCCCCCGGTCTTGCCGTGGTCTGGTGACTGGATGAGGGCGGCATCAATTCCGGCCGCTCACTCTGAACATTCCCGGTGAGATGCGGTGGAGCTATTAGCATCTGTTGCGTGGTCGAGTACTGTGCGGCGCCGAGGACATTCTGTCGCCGCGCGGTGCTCCTCAAAATAGAGTGGCGAATTGTAGCGATGCAGAGGTACGAGGGGGTGTGGGAATATTTTTCCCGTGTGCGGGAGGCGTTTGTGGTCAAAGTGTTGAGATTTGGTGAGCGAGGTGTCGAGTAAGTTGAGGTGCCAGTTGGGAATTGGCGCGCAGATTTGAATGAAATAATGGCGTGCGAATTCCCGTGTGCGGGTTGTGTAGTGTGCAGCGGGGATGGGGATTATCTGAGTCACGGGAGGCATTGTGGTGTCCTTTTAAACAATTGCCTATTGAATGGCGTGTGCTTGCATACTTGTTATGGAC
>CM068957.1:124463843-124474916 GCA_035128595.1 Eptatretus atami
GCGCTCTGGCTTTGCCCCAAATATGGGCACAAGCGTTGCGCTCTGGCTTCGCCCCAAATATGGGCACAAGTGTTGCGCTCTGGCTTGGCTCCAAATATGGGCATAGAGCGTTCTCTCCGCCCAATGAGGGAGTGCGAGCATGGGATAAGAGAAGCGTGCGTGGGCCAAACGAGAGAGAGTTGTTGAGAGTTGTCTTCTGGTCTTCAGAAGAGAGTTGAGAGTTGTCTTCTGGTCTTCGGACGTCTGATGGTCTTCCGAAGCCAGTCGTCGCCTTCCTGGGGTCCCGCAAACAGAGCGTCTTCTCTTGTGGCCTGTGTGCCTGCGAGCCTGTCCCGCGAGGAGCGCCTGCCTGGTTGGAGCGGCATTGTGTGGCGGTGTTCGAGTCCTGCCATACCTGATTCATCGAAGACCGCACGAGGCGGAAAGGTCCAATAATAGGCTCTGACCTCCAGCTCGCCTTTCCTCGAGCTGGAGGCCTCAATAAAGACCTGACGGGTCCGCGTTCTTTTTGGGTTTACTGTGTGTGTGTGGTGTGTGGTGCTGGTGTGTGTGTGTGTGTGTGTGTGTGTGTGTGTGTTTGTGGCGCAGCTCTATTAAGTAAAACTGCATAAGTGCTTGTACATAATGCTATTCCTTCATTATTCGGTTAAACTCTGCCTTCTTCGCGTGGCTCCCCATGCCCCATTATAAATAAATATCCCTTTTGTTAAATGTTCCAGCTCGTTTCTGTGTTTCTTTCATTGGCTTGGCACGGTGTGTCTTGAGAAATAGCGAGGCCGTTCGGCCGATAAATTGTTCATTTGGTCCGACAGGCCTTGGTAATCTCCGCTCGGTTTACACACGGTCCGGGCTCGGTAACGGCTCGTTCCGCTCAAGGTCCGTCGAGGGTGTGAATTCCCCAGTAGCTTTGTCCGCGTGGGTAATTAGATATATTGAAGTTTGGCAATTGACCCTACCCCACACGGTCGAATTATTGGCGATTCATGGTCCAGTAAGGGACCCGTGCCTTTCGGACTTATCCGATGGTCATGACCTCAATTCCGGTGTGTTCGGTGGAGCCGACTCTACTGCTCCCTCTAGCGGCCGTGCTCGCCACCGATACCCGGCCCCGTAACAATAACACCTGTTTATAAATGAAAATTCAACGTGTATAGGACTTTGT
This sequence comes from Eptatretus atami, assembly GCA_035128595.1. Classification (NCBI taxonomy): domain Eukaryota; kingdom Metazoa; phylum Chordata; class Myxini; order Myxiniformes; family Myxinidae; genus Eptatretus; species Eptatretus atami. The sequence goes on from CM068957.1 coordinate 124,465,006, forward strand.
GTCACTCCTGTAATATCATGATAATGGGTGATGCTTGGGCGATCGGATCATTGGGTCACATCACCAATCACGTCTGCCGGAAGTCGTAATGATATTATTGACGTCTTCATCGATCTGAACGCTTACGTAATGGCGTTACGTGACATCATCACGTGCGTTCGGCCGTCACATCTCAGCAGCACGTCACGTTACCACCCTATCCACGAAGCCAACACCAGGCTTTGTTGGTGGACTGTGCTCATGACTTCAGAATTATTAGCCGAGCAAACCATGAAACGAACCATTGTGACTTGCAAAGAGCTGGTTTGAAACGAGTAATGTTCGGTGGGAGAGCTGCCAATAAGCCAGCGGACGAGTCCTCTCCATATCAATTACGAACACTGGAGGCTGGGCTGGCAACCTCATCTCAGATCAATTCAGATTCAGACCTGTGGGTGTTTTCCGTTAGCAAGCGGCTTGCTTCATTAAAAGCGCTCAAACAAGCACTCCAACCGAACGGAACGCTCGGTCCTCCTTAACAACATGGCGGTCTCCATGGAAAAAATGCCATTGTGGGACTCAAGCATATGCTGTCGGGGCCTGGTTTTCAGTTTTACTCGATCCTCTTGTGCTAACCTCCCCAAACTAATTTATTGTGTAAGCAGCGTCTACACAGTACGAGGGAGAGGGAAAGAACGATAAATAAATTGGGAGTCAGAAGGATGAGCCCCTGCCGAGCCTATCTATGCACCCTACCACTGTGTGAATTTTGTGGAGGGGGGGTTGCATGTTTGTAGATCTTGAATTTGGATGGAAAGTAGAACTAACAATTAAATATGAAATGCATGTTTCAATAATGTTATGAGTACACATAACAGGGGTATTTCCTTTTGTCATTACCTTTCTTCACCGAAGATGGACGGAGGTTACGTTTTCATCCATGTTTATCTGTCTGTGTGTTTGTAAACAGGATATCTGAAAAAGTTGTTGACAAAACAAAACTTCGGATTCGGACAAAACTTTGTGGACATGTTGGGTGTTTGACAAGGAAGAATCGCTTCGATTTTGGTGAAGATCCGAATCCAGATGCGAGAATTTATTAAATGATTCTTCACCATTGAGAGATTGCGACCAAAGACAACGATATTTGAACAAGTTGCAGTGAACGGATTATTGTCGGCATCAACCGCCTGACTCATGGTGGGTGGGCGCCACATGGCCAGCTGAGCCCTACAGTCAGAGTCTGGCAGGGCCTGGATGAAATGGTCCAGCGCCAGTCATTCCTGCACGGACGCTGCCATGTCCGCATGTGCAATCCCGACCACGGCGAATGTCGTGAGCCATTTCTCCAATGAACTCCTGGGGTTTTCTTTTTTCCGTTTGCGAGCTGGGTTTTAACAAGCTCGCCCTGCTGTTCTATGCCGAATTGGTTGTTTAGAGCCGAACGGAGGCCTGCCAGCATAATGGCCCCAGGGGGAAGGGTGGTCAGAACTTCGGCCGCCACACCGCGCAGTACTGCTACAAGGTGCATCCCACCTTCGTCCGGGCCCCAACCATCACCCCATCACACGTGATCGAACTGCACCAAGTACGCCCTCAGGTTGCTCTTGCCGTCATACGGTGTGAGCTGCACCGCGTGGCCTCCCAGGGTTCGAATCACATATGCCGCTCCACATGGGACCGACGCTGGGGCGAATCCTCCGGGTCCACACGGTGTACCGTGCACGGCGGACTCATGTCTCCCATCTGTCTAACTACCAGCTGCTCATATCTGAGTCGATGTCTGACTGACATTCTCTCGCTCACCATCACACTCCATTCTCGCACATTCCGGTTCACTCGCTCTCGGCACACACTCTGTTACATTTACACTCCGCACATTGGGCACTCCAAGAAACCCCGGGTCTGTCACCCCCAAGCTCGCCAAACACCCATTTGCATCAAGCATGTGCCTGGTCTCACCATGACTCACCTTCACTGTACTCACCTCCTTCCTGTTCGTCTCAAGGTCCTGTATCCTCTTCACTTGATCTTTGAGCACTCTGTCATGCTGTAAATATAACATGTTCATGCATTCAATAATCTCCTCCTTTACTCTACCACCTGTTTCTACCTGTTTTGTTTTGATTTCAATAATCTCGCTTTTTACCTCATCCACCTCCTCTTTTACCTTCGTTAATTCCCGATGCGCCCCTTGTATTTCCCCCTCTAATGTTAGTCACCTTCGTTGTTTCTGTTTGTGTTTGTTTGCAACAACAAAACAAATTTAGACCCCTTTTTATTTTTTATTTTCTTACAATTGCTTGTCCCTAACCTTCCTAATGTCCTTGTCTGGCTAACTTATCCTGTCCGTCTACTCCCAACCCCTAAGATCCTTTTTGGAGGGGAATAAGGAAGAGACTAGTATCCTGCCTCGAGGCCCAACAAAGCCTCAGAATAGCCTCCACAGAGTTCAGCAATCTTTCCCAAGGTGGGTCCAGTGGCCCACAGAGAGCGAAGGGAGGATGGTGCGAAGGGTACATTTCCTATCTATCCTAGCATTTTATTACACTTTAAACTATCCCCGGGCTTTTCAACACGCCTGTCACTTTAAACTATTGGTTCTAGAAACCATGATTCCCGTCACCTGTGTTGGTGTCCATTATTAATTTGGGCCCTGCCAACAAATTTCTCTCGTGCCCTTGCACATTTCGTGCTGGGCACGCTGGCTCAACTGGCAGGGACTTCCGTCTGTCGAACTCTGACTACGGCACCCCCGGGCCCTGAGGCTGTCTCCGAGCCTACCTCTCCCTGTGAAACACGGGGGATGCCCTTCCTGGCATTGCCCCCCTTTTGCTCCGTTCCACGTGGCATTTTGGTGCTCTCGGTCCCTTTCCGAGGGTCGCCCGTGCCCACTACACTATCCCGGTCCCTTGGACCCTTGGCCTACTCTGGCCGACTAGTCCGGTGCCCGGGGTGCCCTCTACTCAATACTCACATTTCCACAGCCACGCTCCAGCCGTCAATGGACTCCTGCACCTTCAAAAAGGTTTCGAGCCTTCTCCCACACCCACAACAAAACGACCTCCTTTGGTAAATTTGACTAACCCACTGACTAACATTACACTGACCCTGAGTTCCCTTGGGTGGGATTCACTCCTCCCCCCCATCATTCATTCGCACCATGCATTCCACATTCACTCCACTCACACACTCGGGCCCGCTGACCCATATTCAATCACCATGCTTCTCTTTTATTTTTTTTCAACACACTCAAACTACGTCCCCCTAACTAGCTCGTGCTTCCCGTCATCCCTTATTCAAATGCACGTTCCTTTTAACTCTACTGCAAAGCTACGTCCCCACTACACATTCCATGTCTCCCAAAATCCCTTTCTAAATCTAACCTAACATTCCCTCTAACTCGTTCCACGGGCCCCATGAGGAACTACTCATGCCCCCATGAGGCCGGTCTAGCTAACACTAAACCCTTCCCATTAACTAATGCTCCTATGCATAAGCAAGGATGCTTGCCACATCCTGGCTGGGGCCGTGTACTTGGAGTGAGTTTTTTTTTTTGTCTTGCACCGCCAGGGCGGCGGTTTCCGACTCGCACGTCCCTTCCTCTCGGCGATAATAACGTCCCCTCCGTTCAGGCGATAATTAAAGTGTATCGTCGCCCCGCCAATTGCAACAAGCACTCGCTTTCGCGGTGTTCCCCATGTGAACCGCACGCTCGTTACCCGGCTTTCGTGCCGCGCTTATGACGTCACTCGCACCCGGCCCGCTTCGCGAGGTTCGCTTCGCACACGAAACCCGCGAGGCTTACCGTGATGCCGCCGGGACTCGCTCCGCGCAGCACGTCGGCCTCCGTGCACGTGCTCACATGGGGCCACGTGCTTTCCAAATTCACTCCGTAGTCGCCATTTTAGACGTCCACGCGACGGTCTCTTCCAAAGCGCGGGACGTTCACGCGCCGGCTTCTTGAGTCGCGTTCGCCCAGGCCGCTCCGAAAACGAGGAACGGACCTTGGACGCAACGTTCTGCGGAGCCGGCGCGATTTCCAAAATAAACCCGTCCACCGTCTGGGTCGGTCCGCGTACCATTTCCACACATGCCATGTCACTCACACCACTCACATGTTTCAACACACTCACACCACTCCATACACTTTACCACACACTCCGGGACAATCACATCGAGGATTCGTGTTAACTCAAGGGGTCCCGAGATCTCTACCCCCCCCCCCCCAAAAAAAAAACTCTGCATGGACCCGTACGCATCATGCACCCGCTCGACCTCGCACGGACCGACCAGACTCACCTGGTCGCAGTCCACTTCGAGGGAGCATACCGTCTCCCTCTGTTCCTGAGCGAGGTTACTCTGATGCTCCCTCTGGGTCTCAACACATTCCACGAGTTCAACCCCATTGTCCCTTCCTAACTCGATGTGTGTGTGCTCGTTAATTTCCTGTATTTCGTTCACCTCTATCTGTTCTATTTTGTGCGTCTCTTTTATTATTTCTGACTCCTCTCGTGTCTCTACTAATTTTTCCGTTATCCCTTTTGTTATTTCTCCCTTAATTGTGGTGGCGTCGCTCGTCGTCCCGACCTCACCCATCTCCATTGCGGGCCGAACACATTGCGCACTCCCTCTTGACTCGATCATCTCCCCACGTTCAGTGCCGATCTCCTCTGCTATTTTGCCTTTCACCTCCTCCAGACTCGCCTGCAGGTTCAACCCCATACTCTGCATTTCCCCTCGCTGTGCTCCATCAAATTCCCCCCCCCCCATCCCTGCCGGTTCCGCACACCATCATGGCGGATCGGCTGTGCCGAGTCCACTTGACATGGGCCAGTTGATGGCAATGCTGGCAGGAATGGGAAAGCCGAATGAGACGGTAATGTGCAAGAACAAAACGAAAAAATGGATGCGAACATGCAAAGATGGGAGCGCAAAATGGACGCAAATGCGCAGACGATGGATGAGATGAGGCGGAGATATGCGAACACCACCGAGGGGAAAATGCAGAGTAGGAGGTTGAACCTGCAGGCGAGTCTGGAGGAGGTGAAAGGCAAAATAAGCAGAGGAGATCGGCACTGAACGTGGGGAGATGATCGAGTCAAGAGGATGTGCCGCAATGTGTTCGGCCCGCAATGGAGAGGGTGAGCGTCGGGACGACGAGCGACCCACCACAATTAAGGAGAAATAACAAAAGGGATTAACGGAAAAATAGTAGAGACACGAGAGGAGTCAGAAATAATAAAAGAGACGCACAAAAAATAGAACAGATAGAGGTGAACGAAATACAGGAAAATTTAACGAGCACCCACACACATCGAGTAGGAAGGGACATGGGGTTGAACTCGTGGAATGTGTTGAGACCAGGAGGGAGCATCAGATAACCGCGCTCAGGAAACAGAGGGAGACGTTATTGCTCCCTCGAAGTGGACTGCGACCAGGTGAGGTCTGGTCGGTCCGTTGCGAGGTCGAGCGGTGCATGATGGTACGGTCCATGCAGAGTTTTTTTTTTGGGGGGGGGGGTAGAGATCTCGGGGACCCTTGAGTTAAACACGAATCCTCGATTGATTGTCCCGGAGTGTGTGTAAAGTTGATGAGTGGTGTGAGTGTTTGAACATGTGAGTGGTGTGAGTGACATGGCAGGTGTGAAAATGGTACGCCGACCGACCAGACGGGGACGGGTTTATTTTGGAAATCGCGCCGGCTCCGCAGAACGTTGCGTTCAAGGTCCGTTCCCGTTTTCGGAGCGGCCTGGCGCGAACGCGACTCAAGAAGCCTGGCCAGCCTCGTGAACGTCCCGCGCTTTGGAAGAGACCGTCGCGATGGGTGGACGTCTAAAATGGCGACTACGGAGTGAAATTTGGAAAGCAACGTTGGCCCCATGTGAGCACGTGCACGGAGGCCGACGTGCTTGCGCGGAGGCAGTTCCCGCGCATCACGGTAAGCTCGCGGGTTTCGTTGCGAAGCGAACCTCGCGAAGCAGGCCGGGTGCGAGTGACGTCATAAGCCGGCACGAAAGCCGGGGTAACGAGCGTGCGGCTTCACAGTGGGAACACCGCGAAAGCGAGTGCTTGTTGCAATGGCCCGGGGCGACGATACACTTTAATTATCGCCTGAACGGAGGGACGTTATTATCGCCGAGAGGACAGGGGACGTGCGAGTCGGAGGAACCGCCGCCCTGGCGGCTGCAAGACAAAAAAAAAAACTCACTCCAAGTTACACGGCCCGCAGGCCAGGAGTGTGGCAAGACATCCTTGCTTATGCATAGAGCATTAGTTAATGGGAAGGGTTTAGTGTAGCTAGACCGGCCTCATGGGGGCATGAGTAGTTCCTCATGGGGCCCGTGGAACGAGTTAAGGGAATGTTAGGTTAGATTTAGAAAGGGATTTTGGGAGACAATGGAACGTGTAGTGGGACGTAGCTTTGCAGTAGAGTAAAAGGAAACGTTGCCATTTGAATAAGGATGACGGGAAGCCACGAGCTAGTAGCGGGGACGTTTGAGTGTGTTGAAAAAAAATAAAAGAGAAGATGCGTGATTGAATATGGGTCAGCGGGCCCGAGAGGTGTGAGTTGGAGTGAATTGTGAATGCATTGGACTGGAATGAATGATTGGGGGAGGAGCTGAATCCCACCCAAGGGAACTCAGGGTCAGTATATTTAGTCAGTGGGTAGTTCAATTTACCAAAAGGAGCGTTCGTTTGTTGTGGGCTGTTGGGAGAAGGCTCGAAACCTTTTGAAGGTGAGGAGTCATTGACGGCTGGAGCGTGGCTGTGGAAATGTGAGAGGTATTGAGTAGAGGGCCACCCCGGCGCCACCGGACTAGTCGGCCAGAGATGGCCAAGGGTCCAAAGGGACCGGATAGGTAGTGGGGCACGGGCGACCCTCGGAAAGGGACCCGGAGCACCAAAATGCCACGTGGAACGGAGCAAAGAGGGGGGCATGCCAGGAAGGGCATCCCCCGTGTGTTCACAGGGAGAAGGTAGGCTCGGAGACAGGCTTCTCAGGCCCGGGGGTGCCGGTCAGTCAGTAGTTCGACAGACGGAAGTCCCTTGCCAGTAGCCACGCTTGCCCAGCCCACGAAATGTTGCAAGGGCACGAGAGAAATTTTGTGGCAGGGCCCAAATTAATAATGACACCAACACAGGTGACGGGAATCATGGTTTCAGAACCGATAGTTTAGAAGTGACAGGCGTGTTGAAAGCCCCGGGATAGTTTTAAAGTGTAATAAATGCTAGGATAGATAGGAAATGTAACCCCTTCGCACCATCCATCCCTTCGCTCTCGTGTGGGCCACTGACCCACCTGGGAAAGATTGCTGAACTCTGTGGAGGCTATTCTGAGCTTTGTTGGGGCCTCGAGGCAGGATACTAGTCTCTTCCTTATTCCCCTCCAAAAAAAGGATCTTAGGGGTTGGGATAGACGGGGACAGGGATAAAGTTAGGAGCCAGGGGAACCCAATTGACTTAGGGGGGGGGAAAGGTTAAGGGACAAGTGAATTGTAAGAACAATTAAAAATAAAAAGGGTCTAAATTTGTTTGTTGTTGCAAACAAACACAAACGAAAACAACGAAGTGACTAACATTAGAGAGGGGAAATTACAAGGCGCGCATCTGGGAATACGAAGGTAAAAGAGAGGTGACGATGAGGTAAAAAAGCGAGATTATTGAAATTCAAAAAACAAAACAGGTTAGAAAACAGTGCGTAGAATAAAGGAGCGAGATTATTGATGCGATGAACATGTTAATATTTACAGATGACAGAGTGCTCAAAGTCAAGTGAAGAGGTAACAGGGACCTTGAGGACGAACAGAAGGAGGTAAGTTACGGGAAGGTGAGTATGGTGAGACCGAGGCAATGCTTGATGCAAATGGGTGTTTAGGCGAGCTTGGCGGTGACAGACCGGGTTTCTTGACGTGACCCAATGTGCGAGTGTAAAGTAACAGAGGTGTGTGCCGAGAGCGAGTGAACCGGAATGTGCTGAGATGGAGTGTTGATGGTTGAGGAGAGGATGTCAGTCAACATCGACTCAATATGAGCAGCTTGGTGTTAGACGATGGAAGGACATTGAGTCGCCGTGCACGGTACACCGTGTTGGACCCGGAGGATTCGCCCCAGCGTCGTCCCATGTGGAGCGGCAGATATGTGATTCGAACCTGGGAGGCCACGCGGTGCAAGCTCACCACCGATGATGACGGCAAGAGCAAACCTGAGGCGTTACTTGGTGCAGTTCATCACGATGTGATGGGTGATGGTTGGGCCCGGAGAAGGGTGGGATCACTTGTAGCAGTATGCCGTCGTTGGCGGCCGGAAGGTTTGACCACCCTGCCCCCGGGCCATTATTGCTGGCAGCCTCCGTTCGCGCTCAAACAACCAATTCGGCAGCTAAACAGAGGGCGAGCTTGTTAAAACCGCAGGCGTCGCAAAGCGAAGAAAAGGAAACCCCGGAGTTCATTGGAGAAATGGCTCACGGACATTCGCCTGTGGTCGGTGCACATGCGGACAATGGCCAGCTGTCCGTGCAGGAATGACTGGCGCTGGAACTCATTGTCCATCCGAGGCCCTGCCAGACTGCTGACTGTAGGGCTTCAGCTGGCCAGTGTGGCGCCACCCACCATGAGTTCAGGCGGTTGATGCCGACAATAATCCCGTTCACGCAACTTGTTCAGAATTATCGTTGTCTTTTGGTCAAGCCAATCTCTGCAATGGTGAAGTAATCATTTTAATAAATTCTCGCGATCTGATTTCGGATCTTCACCAAAATCGAAGCATTCTTCCTTGTCAACACACCCAACATGTCCACAAGAGTTTTGTCCAATCGAAAGTTTTGTTTTTGTCAACAACTTTTTCAGATATCCTGTTTACAACACACAGACAGATAAACAGATTGAAACGTTACCTGCCGTCCATTCTTCGGTGAAGGAAGGCTGAATGACAAAAGAAATACCCCTGTTATGTGTACTCATAACATTTATTGAAACATGCATTTCATATTTAATTGTTTATTCTACTTTCCACCAAATTCAGAATCTACAAACATGCAACCCCCCCCTCCACAAAATCTCCACACAGTGGTTAGGGTGTTCTCCAATAGATAGGCTCGGCAGTGGGCTCATCCTTCTGGACTCCCAATTTTATTTATCGTTCTTTCCCTTCTCCCTCGCGTACTGTGTATGACGCTGCTTACACAGTAAAATTAGTTTGGGGGAGGTTGGCACAAGGAGGATCGAGTAACTGAAAAAACAGGCCCGCAACGCATATTGCTTTAGTCCCACAATGGCATTATTTCCCATGGAGCCGCCATGTTGTTAAGTGAGACCGAGCGTTCCGTTCGCGTTGGAGGACTTGATTGAGCGCTTTTAATGAAGCCAAGCCGCTTGCTAACGGAATAACACCACAGGTCTGAATCTGAATTGATCTGAGATCAGGTTGACACAGCGCTCAGCACTCCAGTGTTCGTTAATTAGATTGGAGAGGACGTCCGTCGCTGACTTATTGGCAGCTCTCCCACCGAACTATTTACTCAGTTTCTCAAAACCAGCTCTTTGCAAGTCACCAATGGTTCGTTTTATGGTTGCTCGGCTAAATTAATTTCTGAATTCATGAGCACCAGTCACCAACAAAGCCTTGGTGTTGGCTTCGTTGGATAGGGTGGTAACGTGACGTGCTGCTGAAGATGTGACGGCCGGAAAACGCACTGTGATGATGTCGCGTACGCCATTACGAATGTTCAGATCGATGAAAGACGTCAATAATATCATTACGATTCCGAGACGTGATTGGTGTGATGTGACCCAATGTATCCGATCGCCCAAGCATCACACCATTTCATGATATTACAGGATGACACAAAGTCCTATACACGTTGAATTTTCATGTATTAAACAGTGTTATGTTACGGGCCGGACGTATCGGTGGGACACGCGCTAGAAGGGA
>CM068957.1:124509207-124525632 GCA_035128595.1 Eptatretus atami
ATAGAGATATTCTGTTGAAAAAAATATAATGTGGATTACTAGTTACCACTATGTAGCGTTTTTTGGCTTACGTAAGCACGTTCCGTGCGGATAAACAAACAAACAAACAGACAGACCCAAATGTAATACCCTCTCCTCTGGTGAGGGTAACAAGCAAAATCGCAAATACATGAATGAAACGTAATAGCATTAATTCGATGGATTTACGTTAGAACTTGTCTGTGGCACGTGATGTGTGTCATACGTTTGCTCAACTCAGTTCGCTGAAAGCAATGTATTTCTTCTTTAAAAAAATTTTTTGACAGAGTTGAAATTTCTTTGAGATGATGTTGACCTTCCTTGTGCTACAATACGTTTGCACAGCAAATTTGGCCCAAACATGCAAGCATAGTCCAAATTCCACTCATGTTAATGTTTTTTAGTATCATCGAAATGACAGGCATTATATTCAAAATGTGATTTCAAAGATATTGCAAGCAGATAGTTCATGGAGTGCACAGACATACAAAGCACTTACTTGTCTTCCATAATGGTCGGTCTCAACACCCTGGTGACGCTCCATCATTACGGATGCAGGTAACCACTTGGAACCATGTCAACACTGAGTAGAAGGTTATGATTGTTCATCTCTGAAACCAAATGTGGCCGATTAATCGTCAACTGATGCTGTGAACGTGTAATTAGGTGGTGAGCTCGTAGTTTTGAATTTATCTCCAGGAAACAAACATTTGATCAGTTTGCTCATGAAAGCCTGTTTCCAACGTTGAGCTTGTATTTTCAGGTAACTGCTTCATTCCAACATTTATCCTGCAGTTTCAACGATGTCACGACATGAACATTGTGAAACGATTTGCAAAAATAATTTGAACTCTTGCTCAATGGGTCTGTTTCTGCAAATTATGGAAATTCCTACAACGGTTGATGCCCCTAATAACCACTGATTTGAGCAATTGCTACCTATTAACTCCTTTTCTATTGTAATGTGTTTACTAATACCATATTAATAACCAAACAATGTGCCTGATTTGCACATCATAAGGCCATGTGTTTTGTTTTGATTCCCCGAGTTAGTTGCACGCATGCATTAATAAAACCAGAGAGTTGGTGTCAAAGCCACCCAATGCTCGCCTGTTTATACATTTATCGTTTTTAAAAGACGAGTCTAATAATATTTTTTATAAAGCATTGCAGTGACGTCTGATCCAAATAATTTTAAAGCAATATATGTATTTGTATATTGTAATCAGTAAAAAAAATAGTGTGGTAGATAAAAACATGAGAAAGGAAAAAAACTTTAACGTTGATGTGCTACAAAAAAGTTAAGTTCAAAACAGGTCAAAAAGTAAAAAAAAATTGAAATTATTTTTTTTATTTCAACTTCACTACATCAATAATATACCCCAAAGGAACCTCCATGCCAAATATCAGCATCCCTAGTACACATATTAAATGAATGGCAAGCTTCTAAATAACTTGCACCAAAAACTTTAACATTTTCACGCTCACGCCGGGGGTATCGCTATAGCTCTGTTCTTCGAACAGGCGAGCTAATAAATATATGTTCTTTTGCTTTTGAATGTGAGGTTGGCAGGATGGCCTTGGAGGTACACGCAGAATGAGGAGAAAGAAGGATGAAGATGGATAGAAGGTTTCACAGTTACAGGCAGCTGAGGAAGAGTGGAAGTAGAGAGGGATGTTGCGCACGCTGGTGATGTAATCGATGAAGCTGCTTTGTAAAAGGAGCTGCAGTAACTGGAGATGCGGAACAGTAGGCGCATACAGCTGGGAGAAGAAAGGCAGCTTCTGTGAGATGGAACTATTGCCAACACTCCAGCACAGCCAGTACGACGCTTGCAAGACTATTGTCCCCTTGGCACAAGATCTTGCGGACAGTCACCAATGCAAACTCAGATCTCAAAGTCCCCAAAATAGACATTTAGTGCACAGGCAGCTCCAGATGAAGTTGTTACGAAGCTCTGGTTTTTTCAGCCGTTAAAAATCGGCCACCATCGTGATGACCTCGCCCAAATGTCAATGCTCACATTGATAGCCTTGACGAGAACGGCTCATTACTCGGTACAGCACCAACTTTCATCGCCACCACCAAAATAAGTAAAAAAATTACTTGCAGGTAGACAGTTTTCATTAACTGAGGGCTGTAACGGAAAGGTGAGCTCTGATGCCAATGAGTTGTGTGTTTGCTGTGTTTATAACCAAGGAGCATCATCGATGGCATGAGATTACAAGCGTGCCATTTTCAAGAGGTATATTCTGATTAATGCAATATATTGAAGGTTATTTGTTCACCAAGGTGTCCCTGATGTACCGTACTGCGTTGCATAGTGTCAGTGGTGCCCAATCATTTTATTGGCAGGGTTATCCTGTGTGGTTTGCCATGACCATCCCAGCAGCAGTTATGGCAGGAATTTGCAATTGGTTCGGGTTGCCTGCGATAGCTCGCCTACTCTTCGCGAAGGACATCATGGGATGCTTAACGTCCACCAACCAATGCTGGCAGACAGGACGCCCGGTTTAACGTCTATCCGAGGGACTGAACACACGTTGATGAATCGCCCTGCCTGTGAAACACCGGGATGACAGTTTATAGCCGTGTCGAGTTTCTTACCCAGGCTAGACAGCTTATGGGTGATTGTGCATACCTCTAGGCCATCCTGGCAACCCTACTAAGGTGTAGGAAAGCAAAAACTATAACATTTACAATCAAATATCAATAATTGTGTCTGTGTAACACACGGTAATGAGCACGACTGCCTGGGTATCAGATGGTAACAAAATCAACGTGATTGTATGGGTATCGCACATGAATAGCTCGGTGACTGGTTGTTAGAAAACCCACATGTACATTTTGTATAGATGCCATGCATGAGCATTTCACCACAGATACAAGGTTGTCATATCAAGACCTTGGATTATGCATCCAGCACAGAAAATATTGTTGGTAGGGTTCCATTATTTTGTCTTTATTTGATCAGAGAGATAAAACCCAAATTCTGCCTTCACTTGAGGTCCAACTTTGAACGAGTCACGCATGAAAGTCACTGCTATAAACACCTCCATTATGGGATGGTCACTTCATACACCTTGTATTCACCACAAATCTCGTGGTATTTGGGAAGGTGAATAGGTCACGTCAGCACAGTTGTTTGAGCACCCTGCAGTAATTCATTGCTTGCCCATGATGGGCATAATACGAGGACAAAAGGTAAGAGAGAGCACGATACAATGGAGCGATGTTAAATACATACACCAAGGCGAGATATAATCTTCCCTAAACGTCATTTATGGAAACTGCTCAACAAAGAATGTAGTAATGAGTTGCTTATGTTTTAAATAAACTAAAAAGATGAAAGTACTCCATATAACTTTAATTTAAGTATTATTTTGACCACCTTGACTCCATTCTAGCCCCTTCTCTGTCTCTGTCTCTGTCTGTCTGTTCTGTCTGTCTGTCTTCTGTCTGTCTGTCTGTCTGTCTGTCTGTCTCTCTTTCTCTCTCTGTCTGGCTCTCTCTTTATTGGAATATCCCACAATGAAGCAGAATCTATGGGCACCCTCTGCTCTTTTTGTGCTTTGTCCCCACCCCCCCCCCCAACATGTTTCTGCAGGGCACACAATGTCTACCATCAACCCACCTAAATCCAGTAACACTCCTCACCTCCACTCGTTTGTTCCTCTTCTCCCCCCCCACCTGTAGAACCAACTTCCACATTCTCTTCAATCCCATTCTTCCCTCCAGGTCTTCAAGGCGGCTGTTTATCAACATCCCAGATTGTCCCCAATCCAAAACCATGATTGTTTTTTACCCTCGTTAACCCCACTCCAATCCCTCCTCTCAAATTTCCAGTTTTCCCTCCTGAGTGTTCCCTTCTGTATCTATCTTGTCCACCCCATGCATTCTCTCCTGCCCCCGTTCCTCCCCACACCCATTTTGTCCACCTCCCTCTGTCTTGGCCTTCGGCTCTGCTGTTGGTGTTTCCCCCCTCTTTCTGCTTTCCTTTCGTCCTGTTGCATCCTGATCCATTCAATGTACTCGTTAGTACTAGCTCTTCCATGAGCCTAGACTATGTATCAATTTTTTAAAAATCCTTTGCTTCTTGTATTCAACCATCACTCCGTTGCCTTGTTTTTTTTTTATTTACACTTTGTCAACTCACACTTCCATACCTTTATCAATCTGCAAATATTTCCACTAGAAGTTAGATGTCACAATTTTTATGTTTATAGAGGAACAATTGTAAAAGAGTAATTGGACAGTTTTTAATATTTACTATTGGAGATTGGAAAGTACTCTTGGCCCTTTCAAAATATTGAAATACTTTACTTACCTGCCAGCTATCTTGAATTTTACCGTCTTGTTTCATGATTCCAAAATAAAATGTCACCTCCAATTTAAAGCAGTGCTTAATGGCATTTTAACACGCAAGTTATATTGCGTTTTATTTTTACCTCTAAGCACAATGAACGATGGTTTGTTCCTCTTTCAAGCATACTCATGAGTAAGAATAAGTGGGCTAACAGGATGGCCTAGAGGTACGTACAATCGCCTCTAAGCGGTGTAGTTTGGGTTTGAATCCTGACCCAGCCATAAAGTATCGTCCCGGTGATTCATTAATGTGAGTGCCATCCCTTGGACGGACGTTAAACCGGGCGTCCCGTCAGCCGGCATTTGTTGGAGGACGTTAAATGATCCCACAGTGTCCTTCGCGAAGAGTAGGAGAGCTATCGCCGGCACCCTGAACAAATGATAAATTCCTGCCTTAACCTACCGCGGGCACAGCCATGCCTTCAGCCAACGATGCTACCCTGCAGCCTTGTGCTGCATGCAAATGAAGAAGAAGCATGAAAACGTTGGAAATGAATGTTTATAACAGAAACCTTCATTCATTTGACGAGTATGTTACATTAAAAACAGGAATATATAAACTATACTATAAAATAAATGTCTGTTCCTTTATCTGCCTGCTTTCCTTTCTCCTCTTCCCACTTCACACATTGTCACCATGATCAACATTCTTACAAGTCTGCTTATGGCATATAAATTTACTTACAATTCCTCACTTTATTATGTTTGGGACCTGTCAAAAGTAGACTCTCCTCGAAGCATTCGCCATGCCTGACGACTTCACGGCATTCTGGTTGGCGATGCTTTTCAAAACCAATTTTCACAGGATTGTTGTTGTTTGTCTCCATTTATTCATTTGTTTCGAGATTGTTTTTGTTCCACGGCCCTCCCGTACTATCAAATCCCATCACCCGTCCTTGAAGCGCATACCCGACAGTGATAAAACAAATAAATCACGTATTTTATCCGTGAGCCAATTTTGCCAAAAATATCAAGTCTCATTTTGTGGTGAAGTTTAATTATTTGTTTATTTTTAATAAATGAAAACGACAAGTTGGATGAGCCTGGTGTGGCTTCGTGGTTAAGGCAGTGGCTTGGGATCCTTGGAGTCCTGAGTTCGAGCCCCGCTGGCTGCTGAGTTAGCATCAGGGGGGTTGACTCAGCCTGTCATCCTTCTGAAGGTCGGCGAAATGAGCACCAGTATACTGGTAATTATCCCATGCAGGGTCAAAGGCGACTAAAGGGTTGGCGTCAGGAAGGGCATCCGGCCGGAAAAACGTTGCCCCAAGAAAGGGTACCAGGATTGGAGCCTGCAAAAAGCTGACCCCTGCTCAGGGATAAAGGCTTTCAAATGGTGTGATGATGAAAACGACAAGTTGGATGTATTGTTGTGGGCCGGGGTTCGGCGGCGATAAACGACCATTAGGTGGAGCAGTAGAATCGTCTCCCACCGAACACCCGGAATTTAGGTCGTGACCCTTGGACAACTCAAAGGTCACGGGTCCCTTTGCGGACCGTGGACGCCAATGTTTTGACCACGTGGCGTAGGGTTAATTGTCTCGATCTCCAATATACCTAAATAACCACGCGGTCTAGCTACCGGGTAAACCACACCCTGGCCGACTTTGTCCGATCCGAGTCGCTGTTACCGACTCGGATCCGGCGTAACGAGCGGAATTACCAAAGCCGCGCCGGACCAAATGAACGATTTACGGCACCGACGCCCTCACTAATTCTCAATACGCACTGTGCTGGACCAATGGGAGAAAGCACAGAAAACGAGCTGGACATTTAACACGGGGGTTTATTTATAAGCAATAATCGGGGAGGGGAGCACACAAAGAGCAGAGTTATCCGAATAAAGAAATGTAATGTACAATGAACACAGGGCACTTAGACCGTTTCTACTTAACAGACTGGCGCCACACACACACACACACACACACACACACACACACACGCACACCCAAAGAAATGGTGGCCACGGCCTTTATTTGCACCTGTCCGCCTCGTGCAGTCTGGTCGAGCTTGTCCGGTGGCGGACTCGAACCCGCCGCCAACAACGCAGCACCAAGCACCAGGGACCAGGAACGACGCTACAGACACCAGCCAGCACGGGAGGACCAGACGAGACGCCAGCAGGCAAGACGAGGCTTCCTCCTCTTCCTTCTTTGACGACGGGGCGAACCTTCTCTTTGACGACGGGGCAACCTCTCTTTGACGACGGGGCGAACCTTCTCTTTGACGACGGGGCGAACCTCTCTTTGACGACGGCTCGCCACCTCGTCTTATCCTTCCCCTCCCCGCGGGTCGAGGGAAACGCTCTGAGTACTCGCCTCCGGATTGGACGAGGGGTTGTCGGGCGACTCGTGGCCGCCGTTGATTGGACGAGCTCACGGTGGCGGAGGGAACTCACCCCTGTGCGTGACACGCTGCACGTGGGCGATGGATGGCGATGTGCGAAAACGAAGGATGAAGATTTAAAGATATAAAAACTACATAAAAGTAACTCGAAGCACGCACACGAAATTCCCATTAGACAGAAGACGGGACCCTGACTATAAACACATACTTATCAAATAACTGAACTGCGGGGCTGCTGTCTGTCTGTGTGCAAATGGCTTCCAGATTCTAACTATGTGTTGTAAAATGATTGTGGCTCTAAAAGCCAATTTGTCTGATTTATTTGAAGCTAAAATGTCTGTGAAATTGCATATTAATTGGTTCTGTTGAATAGTTGTTATGAAAGTAGTCCCTTTTTGTGACTGAATCATAAATTACATTTGCAAAGCAAATGCCAGACTTTAGTTGGATAGTTTTGAGTGGAGTACATTATGTGGTTGCATTTAACCTTGATGGATGTTGATAGAGGTATGCTAAGTGCCGCTGTGGGAGGCATCGAGGAGCTGACGATTCAGGCATTGGTTAACCCTTCATGGTAGCAAAAGAGAAACCTCGATTTATATGGGGCCTGGGAAGAGACCCATTTATCACTTTGTTCAGCCTGGCCTTGTCTGATTTGCTTTCCCACAATGAGATCTCATGAAATCTTGCCACATTTGACTGCAACACATTTCCCTGCTTCATTATCCTTTTATTCTTAATTGACTCTCAATGAAAAGCTTTATCTAAGAAAAAAATTGAATGTGTGATGTCAAGACCGACAATTTTGAAGAAGGCGTGAGCACAAAATTAGTTTTGTATAAAGTTTTATTTCTCTTCTCTTGATTTTAAAACCAACAAACACTGGTTACGAGTGACATCACAACAAACCAAATTTTTTTGCCTTGCCTCGATCCCTACAACCACATATTCATCTTCTCCAGGGTGGACACGACGTTATTGCTTCACTTTATGGGCTTTTTGTGCAAAGAATGACAAATGCCTCAAAGGTCAGCTTCACTCTGCTTTCCAGGACAGGTAACACAGCTATTAGCAGATTAAAAACCGTACATTACGGGTTAAAAGACTGGTGTTGGCTTAATGGTTAGGGTGGTGGGCTTGGGATCCTCGGATCCTGAGTTCAAATCCTGCTCAACTGTTGAATTAATACCAGGTGGGGTTGAATCTGCCCGTCATCCTTCCGAGGTCGGCAAAATGAGTGCCAGCTTGCTGGTATCCTGTGTCGGAGTGGTGATCTGTCCAAGATTGTGCCCAATAGCCAAGGAGACTGCTTTGGCAGCACCAATGCTCTGCACAGAGTATGGTCCAAATGAATGGATGGATGTTGGCTTAATGGTTAAGGTGGCTGGCTTAACATTTTAGGATCTTGAGTTCAACACCCCTTCATTGAATTAACACCAGGCGGGTTGACTCAACCTGTCATCCATCTGAGGTCAGCAAAATGAGGACGAGTTAGGTGGTAACAGTGGCATTTCTTCAGCGGTACAGCCATGCCCACAGAAAATGATGCAGCCAAGCAGCCCCCTGTCTGCATACGAATAAATAAAATGGAAATTGAGTTTGTTTGTTTGGTCGTTTTTCGGATTTTGTTTGTTTTTGAGTTTTGTTTGAAGCCATTTTTCCTTCAGCCTCAATGAAAATATCCACGAATAGAAGTCTGCCCGTGCAGCCTCAGTCTGCTCTTTGCGGGTCTTGCGAGACGATGGAGCTGACACCAGAACAGGTTGCTAGGCAACGACAACGAGCACCTTTTCCACCTCCTATTTTTTAAATTACTATAGCTTTAAACTTTTAAATAAAGCAGTCGTTGTAATCACTAATTGTTTTACTTTAATTAATTGGCTGCTTTGAGAATGCAACCACAATGGGCTTTTCAAAAAAAGTCGAAGACCGGACTTTATACATTAGAAAGGAAGCAATTACAAGTGATTCCTCTATCTATGTCTCTGATCTATGATGTGCTTTAGTATTGATATGTTCTAAATATTGTGAATTATCAGAGGTGTGTGTGTGTGTTCAGATAATACTTTTGTAAAAACCAAAAAGCCCATGTTTGTTGCTTAATCTACTTTGTTCATCTTTCATTGTCTTCAACCCAAACACCCCACATTCACATTGATACCAATGTTTTGTCAAAACTTATGAAGCTATTGATTGAGTGTATCAATTTTTTCAGCATAATTTGTCATTGCATTAATGTAGGCTTTTGGAAAAGTACCCATTTGAACAAGCATAATGTCAAAGTGACAATTAAACTTAAAGTACACGTCATCTCTGCCTACAGGTTGTACAAGCCATCGGTGATTGTCTTGTGCTTTGTGATACCAACCGTTGTACCATGGGCTTTGTGGGGAGAGAGCCTCTGGAATGCATACTTCCTGGCAGCGGTGCTGCGTTACATTTTGGTTTTGAACTGCACATGGTTGGTGAACAGTGCTGCGCACATGTATGGCATGCGTCCATATGACTGCACAATCAACCCACGTGAGAACCGATTTGTGGTCTTCGCTGCTATTGGTGAGTCAACAGGTGTAGTCTTTTGCTAATTTTGAACCACAATAAGCTACAAATTCGGTTGGAATTTTTGTTCATCATTTTTCTACATGCATCATGTTTGCTTTGTATTTGATCTTTTCAAACTATTTTAACTGAATATTTCAAGCAAGTACGTAAAACTATCTATTGTCACCCTTTGTTTCATACTATATTCGTCCTCTTCTTCTTCTTCAACGGCCACAATTATTCCCATGTTATTGTGGGGTTGGCTGGGTGAAGCTTCGCCAAAGTCTTCCACGAACCAGCTGGCCAGGCTTGACATTTGACAAAGGTTAGGGCAGGAATTTGAAATTTGGCCTGGCTGACGGCGATAGCTCACCTGCTCTTTGCAAAGGGCACCGTGGGATCTTTAACATACACCAACTAATGATGGCAGATGGGACAACCGGTGTAACGTCCATCCGAGGGACAGTTCACACACTGATGAATGAAACACGGGGATGACAGTTTATAGGTGGGTTGAGATTCTAACCCAGGCTAGACATCTTGGAGGCGAGTGCGAATACCTCTTTGCTCCTTTGTTTCATAGCATTAGAAGCATAATAGCTTTATCACATACAGTTGACTGATGACGAATACAAAATAAATGAGTGGCACTCGGTGGAGTGCATACCTCTGCCAGGCTGAACACTGAACAGTTTACATTTTGTATCCCACTGATTGCCTGGATCTGGATCCCAACCTGAACCAAAATCTAATCGGCCTGTTCTTGTCATCCACCCAACTCATCCACCAAATAACAACCATTGCTTCCTGAGGTGCATAGGACTGCCGAGGCAGTTTCATTTGGTTTAGGAGTACACAGGTCGCCAGTCAGACGCAGGATATTTGAATGGCTTATTACCCTTGTAAGCTGATACTCATTTTGCCAACCTCAGAAGGATCAACCCACCTGGTGTTATTTCAACGATACGACAGGGGTTCAAACTCAAGACCCTAAGATCTTTAACCAACCACCTTAATCGTTAAGCCAACATCAAGCTTACTCATCCACCAAGCTTTGTCATAACCCGTCCCACAACTTTTTTTCAGACATCGTCCTATATATTGTTGTTGGCCCCATCTCTCAATGGTGAAGAATAATTTCAAAAATTATCAGATCCAGATTCGTATCTTCACCAAAATCGAATCGATTCTTCCTTGTCGCACACCCAACCTGTCCACCAAGTTTCATCTGAATCTGTCCACAACTTTTTGAGATCATGCTATTATATAGTTTTTGGCCTCATCTCTCATTGGTAAAGAATCGCTTGAAAAATTCTAGTATCCGGATCTTCACCAAAATCGAATCAATTCGTCCTTGTCACACATCCAACCTTTCCACCAAATATAGTCTGAATACGTCACAACTCTTTGAGATAGCCTGACTCGGAGACAGACAAACAGACATACAGGGGTGAAAACAAAGTTTGTCCAGCTTGGGTGGTGGAGGTAACGAGAGCTCATCGTTATTAGTAATCTTCAATGGATAGTTTGTCGGTCAGTAATGTTGCATGATCACTGGGTTTGAAATTATTTTTTATTTTTTCGTATGTACATTCTTGGTTGCATTCATTGTTTATGTTATCCTGTGTTACTCTGGAAGATTTGCAAGTTCCAAAGTTAATGCTCTAAAAGGCTCCTTCAAGGTTACATGATCACTGTAGATAGTTGTAAGTTTCTTTTCATGAGCTGCAGTTTGTTAGCTCTTGCCGATGCATTTTCTAAGCGGTTTAACAGGCCTGTTCGGAGTGGTCCTTGAGCACGGGGAGCTGTGCAGGTTTTGTTTCTCAACAAAATTGCACATCAATGGAAGCTTTCCCGCTAGATGAACACGAGACAATATTCCATATTTGCTTTGCCTTGTTTACTTCTATTTCCGAATAAGGAGTCAAACTTTCCCTCATAACTATGGAAGGGTTGGGAGGTTTTAGCAACTAAAATATGACAAAGCAACTTACGTGAGAACCAGTGAACCTGACATTTCGGGCATTTTCCCTTCATCAGAGCAAAAGTGAAATAAAAGAATGGTGCTGAGCGGGTGAAACTCGACAAAGACGTTAACTCTTTTTGATGAAGTTTCTAGCCAGCTTTGCGCATTCTTCCCTGCGCAGGGTGTTTACAGACGTCACCGAAAGGGAAGTCATGCTTTGGCTCTGAAGCATTTTGTAAAAGGGGGGAAAAAGAAAACTTTAACTGCCTCTTGTACGTGTTACTCGTTCTATAGTTTATAAATAAATGCCGTATCATTGTCTGCCTAATTTTGTTTTTATTTTTATTTTCACTTAGGTGAAGGATACCACAATTATCATCACACCTTCCCCTACGACTACGCTACAAGCGAGTTTGGCTGGAAAGCCAATCTTACAACAGCGTTTATCGATTTCACTTGTTGGCTCGGTCTTGCAGGAGATCGGCACTGCGTACCTACCAGCGTGATCGAAGCTCGCAAGAAGCGCACTGGAGAATGTAGTAACTAGTCATAGTTGTGGCAAGGTGCTGGCGGCACATCTGGGCCAGGATCTGTAGTAGCAAGCACGCTTCCTCACCTAGCTTTCCATGTCACATAACCTCTGCCACACCACCCACTATCATTTTGTGCAGACAGCATTAGCGTGTACAATCTGGTACTTTGTCACAGCCTCACCCAGCAGATTTTTTTTGCTGTTGTCCTTATGTTGGATTGGGATCTTTAACTTCATCCGACGCATCGTGTTGGACTGAGGTCTTTGTTTGAACATTTGGCATTATGTCGTGCAGTCACACTGATGAAGATGAGTGCGGATTTCTGGGTACAAAGCCAATGTTATTTTTGATTTGGAGTTCTCCAGAACGTTAGATTTTTATTTTTTTTTCTCGCAATTGCTATTCAGGAACGGGCCCTTTTAATTTAATTTTTGCCTTTGAAGTAACAACACAATCATTCCTCTTTCCACATTGCTTAGTTTAATATCTTCAAAATGAGTTCTAATGAAAAAATTAAAGATGCAGAACCGTGTGTGTGTGTATTCTGAATATTAAACCATTCGAGTTTCCTTCTCATGATCAACTCGTTTTCCCAAATCTACAAGTACATGATGCACTATTATTGAAACAGGTTTCCAGAACCAAATAGGTGAACCCCAGGCGATACAATTTGCCGAACGTGCGGTCGCGTGAACTTATTTTGAAAGAGCTTGTTCAACTTATTTCATGTCTTTATGAACAGCTCGGCTCTGTGTTATACGTTTGGCATGAGGTGACATTGGGACTAGTTGAGTTTGGAAGGGATAGAGAATTTGCAAGTTCTTGCTACTTAGTAACTTGTTCGATGTATGCACTGCATTCTTGGTGCACAGCAAAAGCACTTTCAGTCCTAACCCCAGAGTGTGGAGGAGTTTGCTACTGTGTCCCCTTTTGCCCTGCCTCCCTTTTACCTCGTCCTTTCTAACTTGTGTTCGGCATTGCTTACACTTTTTAAGGACCCCACCTTCTTTCTACGAGTGATGATTTCTGGGTTTTGGTTATGTTCGTTCATCCTACAGTGATTTCATTATACATTAAGTGCACAATCGATGTTGTCTTGAGTGATTGTTTCTGGCTACAAGTAGCCTTTGCATCCATGATGTCGACGCATGGAACATTTTAAAATGTGTTTTCATCCGTCCAACTTTCCTGAACATCCTAAAGTGGCTTCTAATTATCAGTTGATCTCATTCGTGACAGAAACGAACCCAACATCAAAAGGAAGTGAGGTTGATAAACAAACTTTTACTTGTTAAAAACGAGGTGAGCGGTTGGGAAGTGCATCGCATCCAATGCGTATTTCACAACGGCCAACAAAACTTCTTCCTAAAATTGAAGAACGAGATTGCTTGGGCAGAAACATGAGCATCGAAAACATTCAGATATTTCTAGAGTTGAGATCTTTTTAAAAACTCCGTTAACATTTAAGAAGTCGACAATAAATTATTTTGAGACATTAAAATTGGATGGCTTACGAGTCTCCTCTGTTCAAATTTGTGATTTTCCTCCATGAAGATTCGTATACGAGGCAGGTGTTTTGTATAGAGTGTGCGAACACTCGACGTTGTTGATTGAAGAAACGGCATCTCGTGTTTCAGTTGCGTGCTGCAGGGGAAGTGGTGCTTTTGGTATTGATTTTCATTGAAAACTTTTATAAGGAATTGGCTTCAGATTGGAGTGAAAAGCACATCGAGGAAGGGATGAAATATTTTGTAATTTGACGTTGGGTAAAAACCTGAGATTTAATGTTGCGATTTTGAGTGATCTTTTGCTTTGCGACTCCTTCTGAAAATAAGATGTAGTTGCATGGTGAACTTTTTCGATGTTCACCCCCATCCAATTGGGAAAATATGTTGAACAGATGAGCTTTATGTTGAGGGAGAATTTTGCAAAGGCAGGAATTCTGTACTTTGGAATGGGTTGAGAAAGTCAATAATAAATGTCTTTTCTGATTACCGTAGTTGTTTCCTGTTGTTAATGCATGGGATTTGGTTTATAAATTACTTGCAGATAACCCTTTGTTAGATTAAAGAATCATGGATAATTTTTTCAGTTTGTAAAATGCAGTGTCAGTCGGTCTGCGATTGACCAGTTACACCAATTGTGAAATGGCTGCATCTTATAAGGTTAGACTACTACTATGACTATGCCTCAAGGGGTCAGTCTGGGATGACCGTTACGTTGGTGTCAGTTGAGTGGGACTTGGCAGACCTGAGGCATGGGAGACTGTCGCCTCAAAGCCAAATTGAGCACGTGTTAAATGCAAATGTTTTTAATCACCACAATCTCGGCTCGAAACAAGCAGGATCAGGGGGTACGTGCTGGTGAAACGCCACCACGACGCAGTTTGACTTTTAGAGGGCCTGGGAGTTATCCTTATTGCTTGGTAACCTATGATACACCCCCCCCCCCCCAGCTAGTTCGATGCCCCCAAGCAAACCATCAATAAGAAATAGCAGCCTGGTGACGCCACAGCCAGACAGTTGACAATTTGAGGCCATGATGGCCATGGTTGAGAGTACGGAGCCAAAATGGATGCAGGGCAAAGCTAAACTAGGTGATGACAGAGCTGGCAGAAAAGCTGACAGCAAAAAATTGGTGTGGGCCAAGCCAAGGAGGACCAAATGGGAGCTGAACTGATGGTGAAAATGGAGACCATGGTGAATGATGTGGCATGTGTGTGTGATGTACATCACCAAATTGCGGTTGGTCAGGCTAGATTGATCGTGAGGATTTAGAGGCACAGTAAGAGTTGCCAGGGAATTAAGAAAAGAGGGGAGACCGGGGTGACCGGGGTGACGGTTCATATCTCGCTGGATCGGGATTCAAACTCGAGCTAGACAGAGGCGAGTGTGCATAACTGTAAGCCATCCACCGACTCCCTTTGATTATGCTATTCACACAAAAGTGAAACAAATGAATGTTTTTGTGTGTAATTTCGGTTTTAACCACACTTCATTTGGGCGGTGTATAATGGCGCGTTCGGTGCCGAAATAATAAAAACAAATAACCCGATGTGCGCACGGCTGATGTGCATATTTAATACATCATAGTTATATACTCGGAATCATTCCTGTAACGAGTTCGCACACACACTTTATTATGCCGCAAACGAGAGCGCGTTTTATTTACGCGATGACGTCTACACGTACGCAACGGACAACTCAAAACAACAACAACAACAACAACAACAACAATATTAATACAACAACAACAATGATGTAGCCCAATGCACACGTTACATCTGCCTTTCTTACAAATAAACAAGCAAAGCAAGTCTCTTTCGAGTGATAAACTGCTCATTGATTAAACATGCAACAATCAAACTCAGATCGAACGGATCGATTAATTTCAAATAATTACTTGTGTGTCTTTTTAAAGAGCAGGTTTTGGGTCGCTGATGACTTCGCGTGATTCGAAGGTTGTTACGTGATGGTGGAAAGGTTCAATAGGACCCTGATTCAACAATTGGCACTCTTCACCACCACCCGTCAGGATGACTGGGACGAACATCTCCCATATTTACTAATGGCTTACCGAACGAGTCGGCATGGAGCCACCGCTTGCAGCCCGGCGCTGCTCGTGTATGGATGGGAGCTGCGAGCCCCCGTCGACTTGCTGTGCGGCCCGACACCTGAGCGTCCCGCTGAACCCCCAGGGAAGGGCAACGCACGTCAGTTGGAGGAAGGCATGGAACGAGTCCACCCGCCGCCAACTCCAACAGGCGGGTGTGAAAATGAAGCGCAGGTATGACCACCGGAGCCAGGCGAGTGAGTACTCCCCGGGGATGAAGATTTGGTTCTTCAACCCCCGGAGGAGGAAGGGAAAATGCCCGAAACTTACCTCGCCCTGGCAGGGCCCGGGGGTCGTCCTGGTGCAACTTAGTGACGTGGTCATCAAAACAAAAATGGAGCCACGGGCCTTTCCCCGTATCGTTCATGCGGACCGCCTAAGACCCTATAAGGGCGACCTTATGCCCTCATGGATTGACCAGACCGAAGGAGCCGGAGCTAGGACAACTGCTCCCGTGGAGACATAAGGCTCGTAGAGCCTTGCCACGAATAGACGATCCCCGGCCAGGATGTAGCGAACATCCTCATCAGGGGCAAAGGAGAATTAGTTAGGGGAAGGGTTTAGCGTTAGATAGACCGGCCTCAGGGAGCATGAGCAGTCCTCCATGGGGCCCGGTAACACGAGTTAGGGGGAATTTAGGTTAGAATTTAGAAATGGATTGGAGACATGGACAGACATGGAACGTGTAGTGGAGACGTAGATTAGCTACGTAGAGTTAAATGGAACGTGCATTAGAATAAGGGATGACGGGGAGCACGAGTCAGTTAGGAGAACGTAGTTGGTAGAGTGTCAGTGTTGGAGTGAATTAAAATAAAAAAAATTATGAGTGAACGTGGGTCAGCGGGCCTGAGTGTGAATGGAGTGAATGTGGAATGCATGGTGCGAACGAATGATTGGGGGGAGGAGTGAATCCCACCCAAGGGAACCCGGGGTTAGTGTAATAAAAGTTAGTGGGTTCGTTAAATTAACCAAAAGGATGTCATTTGATTGTTGGTGTTGAACGAAGGCACGAAACCTTTTGTAGGGTGCAGGTGACTATTGACCGG
>CM068957.1:124536687-124541687 GCA_035128595.1 Eptatretus atami
AAATCTGGGAGAACTGGAGCAGTTTGCACAAGTTTTTCTCACAGCATTTCATTCTGGTTTCCCATTCGATGATCCACAGGTCAGTCATTTCAGTTTCACTTTTCTACATCAGTTCCATTTTGGGATATCAGTTTCGATTCGTCATTGCAACTTGTGATGCAACAACAATGGTGTACGAAAAACGTCATCAAAAAGGATTGTTGGGGGAATATTTTGCGATTTTCTAAATGGTGGAGAGTGGTCTAAAGTGGCTTAAGGGTCTTAAAAGGTCAAAAAGTGGTCTAAAGTGTTTTAAGGGTCTTAAATGGGTCTAAATGTCTAAAAGGGTCTAAGGGTGAAAGAGCAAAAGTGGTCTGAGGTGTCCAAAATGATCTGAAATTGTCCAAAGTGTCTTAAAAGGTCTATCGGTCTGAAAAGTGTTGATAAGGGTCGAAGATGGTTTACACGTCTCAAAATGGTGTAAATGGGTATTAAAGGGTGTAAAGGGTCTAATGGGGTCTACAGGCCATACAGGATGTAAAGGAGTGAAGCTGTAGTAAATAAATTACCTCATGTTAGGAAATAAATTTACTCTGGAGTGCAACACGGCAATAATTTGCCGAATTACCTCCTCACGACTGCTAAAACCGCCTTTTTAGGTGCATCATGGTTAAAAATCTGATCGTAGAAAGTTTTTGTCATGAATTAGCTTTGGGAGCTCAAAGCAGTAAGGTCACAAACAAAAGAAACATTTTGGTTTTATATGTGGAGGTGGACAACTTATTTTCCTGTCGCAGCCTTTTCTTCCTCTTCTCAGGGAGGTGGCGTCACTTTTTTTTTTCTTCCCCTTCCGTCGACCAGCTTGCAGTGAGATCTCACGGCAAAGCCATGGCGAATGGAGTAATGGACAATCATAACCTCATTCAGGGTTGTGGGAAAGGTCACCCAGAAAGGTCCAAAAAGTCCTTTTCCAGCTCGTTTTAATATGTAACGAAAAAGTCGTTACATAACGGCTCTGGAAACACCCCCGTCCCCCAACCCCCTGTAACTGTAAAATTCAATAACATTCGGACACACCCCCACCAAACCCCCAACCGTGACGTGTTACTACATCATTCTTGAATGGCCTCTCAGATAAGAGGTCAGAGATATCGATAATATTGTAAGAAATTAAACATATCTCACCTGTGATTGAATGTTTCTGTGACAGTGACCAGAAACCATTTAAAACAAACAAACGAAAAATGGTTGCCAAGGTCACCGGCTCCATCCACGACGATATTTCGTCACTGAATTTTTTACACTGAATTCCCGTTTACCAACAATACGCATTCCAATTTTTTTTTTTCATTGAGGTGAGACGTCTACGATGAAATTAATGAAGCATCTAAGATCAATTTACGATCAAAAATCAAATCACGACGTGAAACTTGGTTCTTTTAAACTTGATGATGCATGTATACTTGAGGTGTATATTTGGTGAAGTTAGCTAAGATGGCATCCTTTTTTCGACAAACTCTCTTCACCCTTAGAAGTTACGTCTTTAGATGAGCAGTAAAATTACCTTTAATCGATGTGTTGATTGTATTTGTGCTATGTTTGGTTTTTTTTTTTTCAATGATTTCCGCATTTGAGAGGTCACGTGACTCTTCCTTCGCCGATTTTACCGATCACGGTGATCTGACATTTGGTGAGGTCTTAATTGACAGTTATTTTTCACATTTGACACTATATTGACGATCAGGTAGCACCTCACCAAATATGTCGGTATCCGGTTGAAATACGAAACAAAATGGGCTTTTTTATGAAGCATTCCACATGTATGGATCGAACCTTGCTAAGATGGCGGCAGGTGGCAGCTTAGTACAGCGGATATGCACAATAATTGTGCGTTTTATGAGAAAAAGCTGATTTTCTGACATAGTTAGTGAATACCATAATGTTTATTCAGATGTTGAGGGAAGTCAGATTTGACCTCTGAGGACCGTGAGAGGTCAAATCCAAGATTCCGCCAGTCCACCGGGCCTAATGTTCAAACGCGTTTAATTTTGGAACTAAACAGTGTAGAAAAACATTTAAGGTGTCATTCCAACTAGTTTGGAATGGCCATTCGTTTGGGATGCTTTTGAGATCGCCAGGAGCCAAGGAAATGCATTTCGATCAAGTCAAGGTCAAGGTCAAATTTCGGTAAAAAAAAACTTTTGGACATTCTTTTGGTAAAGACAATGGATTGGACCTATGCAATATTATAGCGAAACTTCGCTTCCATTTTGACACTATAGGGATAATATACAAAAAATAACAGAATAGTCCCATGCTGCGTCTATTTAATACTTTATTAATAGCAATGATGATTGGTAATGGTAGTGATCAAAATCTAACAGCCTCCAGAACAGAAGCACAGTGCAGTGCACTTGAGCACAGCTTTGGCACACTTGCACCGTCCAGTGCATCCTTTCTCACAGCGACAGCGATCAATTCATGGCACGATTTTGATGCTTCGGGGAGAGTGGTCCAAAGCGGCTGCCACCCAGTTGTTTCCTTTGTCCAGCCCCAGTCAGATGCTCTGGCATCTCTGGATCCAGGACCAATGCCTGGTCCAACAGTTGGCTGGTAGCAAGTGCGCTTGATGTGCTGTTTGAGTGCTGCCTGGGTTGGAGGAATGTTCTCTAGAGTTCTAGACTTCTGTGTGAAGAGCTGTTTCCTGGCATGATTCACTTCCGTGCTCTCACTGGTTCGGTCATACATTAGCACCACAATCCCTCTAGCAGTAACATTGATCCTTCACTGACCTCACTTGGCATGCATAGGAGTTCATTGAAAGCATCATTCACTCTGGGAAAGACTTCCAAGTTTCCCAGGCAGTCTTCTTTCCTCTGCCAGCGAATGCAGATACAGTGTCACACCCGGTGAAAGCGTGAAGGACTGGAGAGTCAGACACTGTGTTGGATTCATTGTGGCAACCATTTCGTGAACAGCTATGTAACTAAAGCTTGACCCGACACCAAGGCAACCCACAGCTCATTAGGAGCTGTCTTGCTGAATGAAGCTACAGCCAGTACTACCACTTGTATCAACGGTACGTATGGTCACCTTCTTACCCCTTTTGCACAGCATCTGCCACATGCAGAAGTAGACGAGTGTCGGCCTCCTCCTGCGAACATGGGGCAAGGCAGGCCAAGTATGACTCAGCCAGAGAGCAAAGACTCTACTTCCATCTGTTGCATACAGTTCCTTGCCCTCTGCTAGAGGAGATGAACAACTACGCGTGACAGGAAAGCAAACAATTCGGTTTTTGTATCGATCGAAGGAAGTCCTTCCAGTTCTTTGGCATCACAGTAGAAGGAGCCACTCTTTTCCTGGTGCCCTTCCCCTCTTCTGTCTTGTTGAGGCTTTTATGCTGGCGGGTAGGTATACATCCCAGACAAGGTCGATGCGGCTGCTTTTCTCAAAAACACAATGAAAGCACCAACGACCATACCACATTTTACATCTAGGCTATCTTCTTAGATACATGTCAATATCTAGGATTTCTTTATTGGTAGAGGTCAACAAAACATAGAACTCTTCAGATAATGCATCTATACCCAGCTAGTCTAAGCATGGATTACACAATACATAACTGCGCCACATCCGCCTCAAGACACCCTCTGAGGGGCTAAATAACTAAATTCGCACAATGACACCACTCGGTATTCATTTGCAAATTTCAACTGATTGCTTATTTTTTGATAAATTTTACCTTGACCTTGACCTAAATTCATTTCCTTGAATTCTGACATTCTCAAAGTATCACCAAATGAATGGGAATCCCCAATTTAGTTGGAAATGACACCGTAAATGTTTTTTCTGCGCAGTCTGTTCCAAAATTAAGGACGTTTGAACATTAGACCCGGGTGACTAGTGGCCATCTTGGATTTGACCTCTCACTGTCCCTCAGAGTCAAATCTGACTTCCCTCCACTCTCCACATCCGAAAATAAACATAATGGTATGACCTAACTATGCTAGAATTTCATGCTTTTCTCATAAAATGCACAATTTGTTAAAATATGAGAGCTTATCCGCTGTACTAGCTCAGGTGTTTATAATTTATGAATTCTGAGAAAAAGACTGTTTTAAAACCCCAATTTAGGTACACCGTGGTAAACAATGTTGTCCTACAAAGTTTTGTGGTGATTAACCTTCAGAGCTCAGAGGAGTCTGGTCACAAACAAACAAACAAACATTTTGCTTTTATACATATATTACTGAAACGCAAAAGAAACTTACCACCTTTTAAACCTTCAAATATCAACAATAACACTGCCTGTAGTAAATGTGTGAACTTATTTGTGGACAATAGTGTCCTCACTGTCAGACAAACGGTATGGATGGTCACTTGAACCTTCAATGGTCACTTCATAGCACAGCTGTTGAACAGCCGTTTTGACTGTCATGATTAGCCAAGGGGTACGGGATGATTTTAATGAGCTGCACGTGATGTCTTGATATTGGCTTTGAAAAGGCCAGTGACAAATGGGCATTTCAATCAACATGCCACGATTGTCAAGGAATCAACGGCAGTGTGGCTTGGGCATACTGCAAGGTGGATTGAGCTACCATGAGGTGGCACGTTGCCTTGGCTGTTCACACCAGACGATATCGGCCCTGGTGGACAGAGACACCTCCACAACTCTGCAGATGACAGACCTCGATCAGGGAGGCCAAGAGTCACCACTGCAAGGCAGGGCAGGCAGATGGTCCTAAGTCAGATGGCTTCAGACATCGAGGACTGAGTGGGACAGAATCCAGCAGCAATCCCAAAGACTGGTAGGCAGTATGCGCCGACGATGCACTGCCTGTATCCAAAACAATGGTGGCCACACACGCTATTGAAAGGGGACTGACATTGCACCCTGTGCTTTTCTGTACTGTAGAACAAACTTATGAGATGGTGTATCTTGGTCAAAAACTTGACATGCCATCAATAAAATGCCAATATTTCAATTAGGAATTGTTGGTTTGTTTTATTTTGAACTG
>CM068957.1:124544187-124549523 GCA_035128595.1 Eptatretus atami
CAGTAGTTGTGTGTGTGTGTGTTGGGGGGGGAAGGTAGGCAGTAGTGTGTGTGTTGTTGGGGGGGGGGAGGGTAGGCAGTAGTGTGTGTTGTTGGGGGGGGAAGGTAGGCAGTAGTGTGTGTGTGTGTGTTGGGGGGGGGGGAAGGTAGCAGTAGTGTGTGTGTGTGTTGGGGGGAAGGTAGGCAGTAGTGTGTTGTGTGTGTTGTGGGGAGGGTAGGCAGTAGTGTGTGTTGGGGGGAGGGTAGCGAGTAGTGTGTGTGTGTGTGGGGGGAGGGTCGGCAGTAGTGTGTGTTGGGGGGGGGGGTAGGCAGAAGTGTGTGTGTTGGGGGGGGGTAGGCAGAAGTGTGTGTGTGTTGGGGGGGGTAGGCAGTAGTGTGTGTGTGTGTTTGGGGGGTAGGCAGTAGTGTGTGTGTGTGTGTTGGGGGGGAGGGTAGGCAGTAGTGTGTGGTGTGTTGGGGGGGGTAGGCATAGGGCTGTGTGTGTTGTGTTTGGGGGGGTAAGGTAGCAGTACTAGTAGTGTGTGTGTGTTTGGGGGGTAGGTAGGCAGTAGTAGTAGTGTTGTGTGGGGGGGGGAGGTAGGCAGTAGTGTGTGTTGGGGGGAGGTAGGCAGTTGGTTGTGTTGTTGGGGGGGAGGTTAGGCAGTAGTGTGTGTGTGTGGGGGGGGGTAGGCAGTAGTGTGTGTGTGTTTGTGGGCGGGGGAGGGTAGGCAGTAGTTGTGTGTGGTTGGGGAGGGTGCAGTAGTGTGTGTGTGTTGGGGGGGGGGGGGAGAGTAGGCAGTAGTGTGTGTGTTGTTGGGGGGGAAGGTAGGCAGTATGTGTGTGTGTTGTTGGGGGGAGGGTAGGCAGTAGTGGTGTGTGTTGTGTTGGGGGGGGGAGTAGGCAGTAGTGTGTGTGTGTTTGGGAGGGTAGGCAGTAGTGTGTGTGTGTTGGGGGGGGGGAAGGTAGGCAGTAGTGTGTGTGTGTGTGTGTGTGTGTTGGGGGGGAAGGTAGGCAGTAGTGTTGTGTGTGGTTTTGGGGGGGGAGGTAGGCAGGTGGTGTGTGTGTGTGTGTGTGTGGGTGGGGGGAGGGTAGGCAGTAGTGGTGTGTTGGGGGGGGAGGGTAGGCAGTAGTGTGTGTGTTGTGGTTGGGGGGAGGTCGGCAGTAGTGTGTGTTGGGGGGGGGGGGTAGGCAGAGTGTGTGTTGTTGGGGGGGGGTAGGCAGTAAGTGTGTGTTGTTGGGGGGTATGCAGTAGTAGTGTGTGTGTGTTGTGTTGGGGGGGAGGGTAGGCAGTAGTGTGTGTGTGTGTTAGGGGGAGGGTAGGCAGTAGTGTGTGTGTGTGTGTTAGGGGGGAGGTAGGCAGTAGTGTGTGTGTGTGTTGGGGGGGGGGAGATAGGCAGTATAGTGTGTGTGTGTGTTGGGGGGGTAAGGTAGGCAGTATACTAGTGTGTGTTTGGGGGGGGGGGGAAGGTAGGCAGTAGTGTGGTGTGTGTGTTGGGGGGGTAGGCTGATTGTGTGTGTGTGTGTTGGGGGGGGAGGTAGGCAGTAGTGTGTGTGTTGGGGGGGGGGTAGGCAGTAGTGTGTGTGTGTTGGGGCGGGAGAGGGTAGGCATAGTTGTGTGTTTGGGGGGGGAGGTAGGGCAGTAGTGTGTGTGTGTGTTGGGGGGGGGGGTAGTGTAGCAGTAGTGTGTGTTGGGGGGGGGGAAGGTAGGCAGTAGTGTGTGTGGTGTGGTTGGGGGGGGAGGGTAGGCAGTAGTGTGTGTGTATGTTGGGGGGAGGGTAGGCAGTGGTGTGTGTGTTGGTGGGGGGGGGGAGGTAGGAGATAGTGTGTGTGTTGGGGGGGGAAGGTAGGCAGTAGTGTGTGTGTGTGTGTTGGGGGGGAGGGTAGGCAGTAGTGTGTGTGTATGTTGGGGGGGGAGGGTAGGCAGTAGTGTGTGTTGTTGGGGGGGGGAGGTAGGCAGTAGTTGTGTGTGTGTGTGTTGTGTGTGTGTGTGTGTGTGTGTGTGTGTGTGTGTGTGTGTGTGTGTTGGGGGGGAGGTAGGCAGTAGTGTGTGTTTAGGAGTGGGAAGGGGGGGGGTTAGGGGGGGCCAGGGGTGTGTGTGTGGGGGGTGAGGTAGGCAGGTGTGTTGTTGTGTTGGGGGGGTGGGAGGGTAGGCAGGTGTTGTGTGTGTGTTTGGGTGGGAGGGTAGGTAGAAATGTGTGGGAGGTTGGCAGAAGTGTGTTGGATTGGGGGGGTGAGGGTAGGGAGAAGTGTGTGGGGTGTTGAGGCAGATGTGTGTGTGTGTGTGTGTGTGTGTGGTGTGTGTGTGTGGCAGGGGTGTGGGTGTCGTGTCGATAGGTATGTAGGAGTGAAGCCAGGGAGATAGCTTTTGTTGGCCATGAAACTCTTTAATATGTCGCCCCTTCGTTCTGCAGGACGGATTGTTGATACAAGTTTTGTGTTGTTTTGAAGCAACAGGAGCAAAGGATGCTTGAGCAAGGTTAATATTGTTTTGGGTCACAGTCGGAAGATGTTTGCTGTGATAAATGTGGGAAGAATTAATGATGATAGGTAGTGTGTTGTGCGGTTGACTGAAGGCAAAGAGTTGTGGGGTAATGGTTTCTGGAATTCTTCTGAGAATGGGAAAGGCAATATAATTTGAGTTGTATGATCGATGTTAACCTATGGCTGGAAGAATCGTACAAGCAGGAAGGTTTTATGTTTTGGTGGCAAAGAGAGGGTTTCAAGAATGAAGGCCATCGGCTAAACACAAAGGGACCAGCAAGTCTTTCACTGGGAATTGAGGGAATGAAGGGTTTGATTTATTTATTTATTTATTTATTTCAGGTTGGGGGAGGTTGGAGAGGCTAGCAATGAGTTTGATTATAATTAGCTCATGATACTATGTTTAATGAGGAGAGTAAATGGATGATCGAACTAGAAAACCAGGAGATGTAGAAGTGCAATTGGAAAGAGTAAAGAAAAAGAAGAAGAAGACATGTGTAGTGGCAATCTGGGTAAAAGACGATGCGTTGTATCGAGAGAAAGGGGTAACAATAAGGAGAGAGTTCATTGAGATCAGAGGT
Source organism: Eptatretus atami (assembly GCA_035128595.1). Classification (NCBI taxonomy): domain Eukaryota; kingdom Metazoa; phylum Chordata; class Myxini; order Myxiniformes; family Myxinidae; genus Eptatretus; species Eptatretus atami. The sequence continues at coordinate 124,547,228 of CM068957.1, forward strand.
TTTAAGGATTGTGAGACACTTATAGGATGTTTTTGTGGGGTTTCTGGTCTCAGGGAAGAACAGGATAGAAAGGTGAATGAAGAATTTGGAATGGCCTGTGCCAGGGAAGAGTATTGATTGTGGGAGATTTTGATTTGCCGATAAAAAGGTAATAGGTAGAGCAGATGAATAATTCCAAGATCGAGTCCAGGATTGCTTTTATTGTCTGTTTGTAGATAATCCCACTTGTTTGGGTGGAAGTTGGGGATGGGGGGGGGGGGGTTGCACCGTTCGACCTCTTTTGTAATGGTCCCATATGGTGGAGGAGGTAGAGGTAGCATAGCATTTATGGAAAAGTGACCATAATATAGTGTGTGCAAGGATTTCTGTTAAAAGTTAAAGTCCTGGATAGTAGAGCAAGGCAATTTGATTTCAGGAAGGCAACCTTTGAGTGTATGAGGAGAGAGTTGGACATTCTAGATTGCGATAAAGAGGGGGGGGGGGTCAATCGGCATCTGAGAAATGGGCACCCTTCAAGGAGCGAACGTGTGGGGTACAGATTAGGTACATTCAAGTAAGGTGTAATGCTAGAGGTCGAAAAAGACCAGGGTGGTTGAGCAGAGCGCGGTAAAGCGTGCTATTTAAGGAGAAGTCGAAGACATTTATTAGGTACAAAATAATAGGATTAGAGTCGTACTCGTATCACTATGGGTCTATGGGAGTCGAGAGAGTCAAGTTAAGAAAATAACTCTGCAAGCCAAAAGGGATATATGAGAAGAATATAGCCAGGTATATTACATGTGATAGCAAGGCGTTCTTTAAATACATTAAGGGTAAGAATAGGTTGATACAGGTGTGGGCCCATTGGGGAATAGCACAGGGAGAGTGGTCGGTGATGAAAGTTAGATGACAGGTTTAGTAAATACACTTCGGTGCCGGTTAGCATCAGGGTTACGTTCCTGGAAAGTGTGACTTGAAGTGAATCCTTGTTTCCCCACAGGAACCCATGTATGCATCTAGGCATGTTACGTTCCTTGGGACCTAACTCAGGAACATTTTATATCATAAAAGATGATGTACGTTGATGTACATGTTCATATTTATTAAATGTTGTTTTCATATTGTTGTCAATAACGTGCACTCACCAGAGATGCCTGTGAAGCTTGCTTCTAGTGTGTGTGAGTTGCAGCGACGAAGGAGAGGTTCGTGGTTTGCGGTTCGCTTGGTGCATGACTCAACATCGCACCTTAAAAGTGGAATATTGCGACTTGTAACTAATTTTCCTTCCTAGTTGATGAAGGGCGTTAATCCGATAACCAGAGCGACGTTATACGGGGCCAACTTTTGGTTTATTTTCTTAAACATTTAGAGAACACTCAGGGGGATTGCCAACAACTGAGAGCATCTATCTGGAGTTTGAGGAAGGGAGTGCCAAGTTGGTGTGGAGGAAATTGAGAAACAGCTGGGAGAACAAAGATGAGCTAAAGCTCTGAGTCAGATCATATGTGGGGGAAGAGAGGGGGGCAAGAGAGGGGGGGGAGAGAGAGAGGGGTGAGAGAGAGGGGGCATCACAATTCTTCTTCTTCTTCGTTTGATATGATGTCACAATTGACGTGCTGGGACCTGAGTATGTTTCTCAAGTTATGGCCATTTTATGATACGGTTGGTCCGATCTAATTGAAACAATGCCCCATCCAGTCGTCGTTTACGAGAGCAAAGGAACGAAGCTGCACGCACACGTATGGGCACGCACCTACGGGCCCGCACTAGTATGTATACATCCAAGAGTATTGAGGGAGGTGGCTTAGCAGGTAAGCGAGATGTTAACGAATATCTTTAGTAGCTCATTTAAAAGTAGCAAATGTAACTCCATTATTAAACAAGGGACCCAGAGAAGAATTGGGGAACTATAGACCTGTTAGTTTGATTTCAGGTGTGGATAAGATGTTGGAGACTGATTATGGATCAGGGGGGGGGGGACCATTCTAAATAAATTTAAACTAACTAAAGGTAGTCATTGTGGATTTACAAAAGGGAGGACATGTTTAACGAATTTAATGTAGTTCTGAGTGTGTGGATGAGGGGTGCAGTGGCTGCAGAAGGCATTTGATAATGTCCCACATGAAAGGTTGTTAGCCAAGGTGTGGGTTTGTGGAATGCCTGGTTGAGGAACTTACTGGTTTAGTGATAAAGGAATGAGTGGGAGGTTGTAAGTTGTGGGGAACCTCAGAAATCAGTACTATGACATTTATTATTCACAGTTTACACTAATAATTTGGATGGTGGGGTCAACAGAATGTGCAGTGACAGGACCAGA
>CM068957.1:124549533-124562276 GCA_035128595.1 Eptatretus atami
AAAGGAGACGTAAAATTGTGGAATGGCAGGGAGGGGCCTTCTACTCAGAGTAGTTGATGTATGGAATGGTAGCGGCATCAGAAGTGGCCAATAGGTTTATATTTGAGTTGGATATGTACCGAGAAGCATTAGGAATAGAGGGTACATGGACATTGGCAGGAATGGTAGTTGGCTGAAGTACGGATCAGTGATTGGAATACCTGTGTTGTTGTTCTGATGTCGGAATGAGGGTCTCATAAAAAAAGTGAATGTGCTATATGTCTGTTAATCCTCTAATGCAAAATCGTTACATTGGTCATTCAATACTGATCTGCAAATGATCCCTCCATTAAATTAAGAAGCCATCCACATATTATGAGTATTCAAATATGGTGCAATATTTTACCCCACCCCATCTAATATACCTTACACATACCTCTCTCCTTATTTGTATACCCTTTCAACCTATCTCCATACTTTTGCAAATCTCCTCTTCTCTTGATTTTCTTTCTTATTCCCCTCTCCCTTTGCCTTTTCCATTGATCAATGTATATATATATATATATATATATATATATATATATATATATATATATATATATATATATATATATGGCTGCAAAAGTAGGTATACAGTAATGTATACAGTACAGTAATATGCTCCTCGTCCGTTAAATTACTAGCCATCGTTAAATTTCCACTTTACCTGCAAATAAAAGATGTATTATAGAAAAAATTACGAAAATAAAAATGGTAATAATGATTTTAATGAATTAAATGAATTCTAGTATTAAATGAATCTGAGCACCACTATTATAATACTGGTATAATCCTTACTGTATACCTACTTTTGCAGCCCCCTGTGTATATATATATATATAATAATTTTACCCCCAGACACATGAGCAATATTTACATTGTACATTGTCCATCGTCCATACTCCATACTCCTGGAGTTTTATACTGGTTATTTTGGGTATTTTATTTTTTATTTTTAAATCAAACATTCTGACTTTTTTTCTTTTCTTTACATGGTAGCTTATATGTATGTGTATATGTATATATCTATCTATAATTCCAGCAATCTCTTAGTGTGTGTGTCTGTATGTGTGTCTGTCTGTCTGCGACTTCCGTTTCTCGACGACCACCGGTCCGATCTGATTGAAACTTGCCAGGAATATTGCCGGGGACCGCGGATGTGCCTTTTCAAGGTTTGATATAATCGGACGAGCGGTTCCCAAGTTACGGCCATTTTATTGCTTTCTTTCAGTGTTGGAAAGGTGTATATATCGCAGCTGAAGTGTCGTTCCACCTTATTATGCCATTTTTTCCCAAAGATATCTCAGAATAATGATAACAGCATAATAATAATAATAGCACAATAATTGGCAGATAAAAAGAATAACATGATACAATGATCAATGTCTGTCAACCAATAACGACCTATATATTGTCTGTCAACCAATAATGACCAATAACGTCTGTCAACCAATGACAGGACACGGTGCATAATGACGTCGCAATTAATGTTTATTAACCTCCGCCATCGCAGATCGGAGGTTACTGTTTTCACCCCTTTCTGTTTGTTTGTTTGTTTGTGAACAGTATTACGGAAAATCTCCTCGACGGATTTCGACGAAACTTGGTGGGGGGATTAGGTATGGTCCACGGATCATGCCATTAGATTTTGGACTTGGCCAAAATCCAATATGGCCGCTATGGCGGCCATTTTGAAAAATATTAGAATTTTTTTTTTTTGCATTTCTACATGTTTTAAGTGATTTCCACCCCCCCCCCCAAAAAAAAAATTGTTAGAGAAAAAAAATTTTTGCAACTTTTTTTTCAACAAATTTTCGATTTTTTTTTGCATTTCTACATGTTATTAAGTGATTTCCAACAAAAAACATGCCAAAATTATAATTGCAGCTGATTTTGGAACTTCAGGTGGATATACCCACGTAAAATCAATTTCTGTCTCAAGGAATCTAGTTATGACGAATGAATTGAGTATGTAAAAGGGAAAGTTGCAAACTATAACTCTGTGAGCACTGTTACGTCAAATTGAATGAATAGGATATCAGGTTCACTTGAGTGACCTAGCAGTATTGGTGGCGGAGGTTTTGCACTCTACCGAGTGCTCCCCCTCTAGTTAAATATAAGATTAGCCCAGATCTCCCATTAAATGCATGTTTAGCCAGGTTGTTCGGTAATTGGACGTTACATGTGTGTCAGGTGTAGGAGGCTGTTCATTTGTTCGTGCAGTAGTGGTGTACCGAGAGGTTCTTCTTCTTCGTTCCCCTCTCCGGACAATAGGCCCTGCCCAGCGCTCTGAGAGGGTGTGGCCTCGAGAAGCGAGGGCCGGAAGGAAAGGGTGGAACTGGGAGAGTGTCGAGTCGCGATCTGCTAGATGAGCTGTCGGCTGGGAGGCGAGTGAGCGCCGGGAAGCCAAGCGGTGCCGGGAGAGCGCCGAGGTGGGGCGCGATCGGCAGTACAAGGGACGGCTGTGTCTGTTTTGCGATCGGCATTTCGTGAGGAGGGAGCCGAAAGAAAGCAAGGAGGGACGGCATGAGGTCTGTCTGCCCCCGGCTGGATGAGAAACGACTAGTGGGAGTCGGGATCGTAAGGGACGGCTGTGTCTGTCTGCGATCTGCTTCGTGAAAGAGGCAGGAGAAACGACTAGTGGGAGTCGACGATCGACTTTTATGAGGAGGACATCGACAGGTTAATCCGGAGTCCAGTGACGGAGCCTCTGACTGTCCCTACTCACCTCACGGCTCGACGACGTCTTGGAATCCCATGGACCCAGCCTGCGGAGCCCAACACCTCGATTTGGCCTAACCTGGTGAACAGGCCACGCCTGGACTTGTATGCTGGAACTTGTGAAAAACCAGCTGAAATCCACCATCGATCTGATGGTCTTGGGCCGTCGACCTTACGGGGGCTTAACGCGCTGAGGCTGCATGCGTGGGTGGTGCGACAAAAGGAGGACGACGCCGCCATTTTGCCATGCTGCATGCTCGAGCTGGGTGCTCAAATCCGTAGACATCGGCTTGTCATGAGCCGCATTCGTGCCTTTGACACTTTTCCCCTCGTCCATGAAGCATCACCAAGTACTCTGTGTCTTGTCTGCATGCTGTCCGTGTCTTGTCTGCATGTTGCCTAAGGTTTATCTCGCTAGGGTCCCCTTCGAAACCCGTAATCCGTAGCTCCCTAGTTAAGAACGCGGTTATAGATTGATTATAACATTGTCGTGTATGCTTGCTTGTGTTGTGTTCCCCGATGTGTCCCCAATAAATCTGGCTGATTCGTATGAAGTTGCCGCTTTGGGTTTGTTCGTGCCGTGCTGAGAAACAATTCGCTCGATTGGTATAAAAAACCAAAATGGTTACAGACTGGCAGAATTCGCTCGGTCTCTGACAAAACCTGTCTGTAACCGGGGCCTATTCCCCCAACTGGTAAGGTCCAGGTGTACGTTGCTATCGCGATTCGAGGCGCGTGACCCGAGGCCTGTGCCGAACCAGCCGGCGTTATAACCCCGGAGACTGCTGTGCTGTTAAGTGACGCTGAATATCGAACATTTGGCTGTCGAGAGTAGGGTGCGAGCCCCATCACTCGTCCGAATCCTTAACACTGGGGTCAAGAGTCTGGTGCGAATCCCGCCACCGCTGAATCCTTAACATATTATATATATATATATATATATATATATATATTATATATATATATATATATATATATATATATATGCTGTCCATTTGTCTCTTTGTGGTTTTCGCTGATTGGCTGTGTGATGCTTGGTACAATGTGATTGGCTCCTGGCAAGATTGAATAATCTATCCTATAAGCTCATTTAAAGCTGATATTCAAAATCTGATGACATATTTAACGATTGTAACTCATGGCATAAATAATTGTTGAAATCTCGTGAAATTTAGGAAAGGGTGATTATTATTATTATTTTTCTCTAACCCGATATAAGTAAATAACACTGGGCTGCATTTTAAATATTTTTTTCAGAGGTCTAGGTTTTCTCAACGGTTCTTGTATATTTTTTGCATGCTGAATTCAGAAATGTATCTCATTTCGCTCAATCAGGTCAAGTTTTTAAGGAATCTATCTCAATTTTAAGGAAAAAGAATTCATCAAAATTTTTGTTTTTTTAATTAGCATTTTTTTTAATTCAAAATCAGACTTGCATTGACAGAAAATGTACAAACTATACATATAATGACACACAAGTACACTTAATGTGGAAGAGAGTGCCTTCTCAATTACTTTCATTTCAATTTCAGGAAAATATAGATAAATCGTTGTTTCTGGCAATACCCAACTTCAGTCGCTCCAGCAGTCGCTGTTTTCCTTCGTCTTTTTAATGTTGAATTTCACATTAACGGTACTTGTGCGTCATTTTATATATAGTTTGTACATTTTCTGTCAATGTAAGTCTGATTTTGAATTTTAAAAATGCTAATTAAAAAAACAAAAATTTTGATTATTTTTTTTTCCTTAAAATTGAGATAGATTAAAATAAAATAAAATTAAAATCCTTAAAAAAACTTGACCTGATTGAGCGAAATGAGATACATTTCTAAATTCAGCATGCAAAAAGCATATAAGGACCGTTGAGAAAACCTAGACCTCTGAAATGACGCAGACCAGTGTAATAGGCTCCATGGGTTGTGGGTTAAAATAGCTTTGAATTCCCCCCCCCCCCACTCTTTGAGGTGATTATTGTCTGATTTTTATTTTAAACTGTCCAGGGACACCAATAACTGGCTTTTGGATTCCGAATCGACTTTTGGTGCTCCAGTGAGTGCAATTGTCTGTTCTGTGTTCTTGCTGTTCCACAAGCCTTGACGATGTATAAAACAAAACAAAACAAAAAAAATCAAGTATTCTTTTATTTTGCATATTTTTTTCCTGTTTATGTCTCGTGTAGGAACTTCAAAAGCTTTGACTCTTTGCTCCAAATGGGAGAACACAAAATGTTGTTTACCCAGAAATCTTGCATTACTACTTTTTAAAAGGTGCATATTGACTTGCTACCATATGACTGTATAACACTGCAGCCAAGAGAATTGAGCATGAAAATCTAGAAAACCAAGAACTTGAACAAGCATTAAATATAGCATGGAGGCAAAAGTCTTGGGGGTGAAGGGGTAAGGTGGGAGTCTGGAGGGAAAGGGTGTGTTGGGAGCCCAGAGTGAGGGGATGCGAGTGGAACGGCCCGGCAACACCGGTTACCTTTGCTAGTAACAAAATAATGTGCAGCTTGGGTAATTATCCCACTATTTGGATAAAAATAAAAATAAAGGGGTGGGGGGGGTGATATTGTAATCGCCTGCCTGACTATCCATCACACTATCTCCTCCTAAACTGTTGTACAGAAATTCATCAAACTTGGTAGTTGTGATCACCACATGGCAAGAATGTGCAAAAGCAGTATCATTTTTGGCTCCGCCCCCGATTTGGGAGGTCACGAGGTCAAAAAATGCAATTGTGGGCACATTTATAACTTTGTTTGTTTATTTGTTAATGAAACTGTATATGCAATCAACATTGAGGGAGGCATTAAATATGTAACATTTCTTTTTTTTGTTTGACCCCTGGTTCATGTCCAAAGCGGTGGGGACTTTCGGTCACAGGTCAAAACAGGAAAAACTCAATTTGATATTGGGTTGTTCCTGGTGGAACTTTCTGCCATCTTTCAACTTGGTTTTAGGAGGGAAGTGTGTAAATTTACAATGGTGTGCCACTGACTTCACTCTGCTTTTTAAAAAAATATTTTATTTTTTCTCCACTTGCAGTATAGCCTACTCGACTATAATTTAATTATTTTGAGATTGTATATTAATTGCACAAGATCAAAACTTGTGATGGTAGTTAGAGGCAACAAACTGACAGTGGGGTAACAGTTCCAGGACCAAACTAGAATTCATAGAACACTTTACCCCCATGCAATCTTGAGAAACAAGGACATGAACCGAGTCTGCGAGCGGCAAGTTTGATTGGTCAAGATGATTTAAAACACTAATATTTTATCCAAATACTGCGAAACGAAAGTTTTTAAAGTGACAAAAAGGTGATTTGTGTTCAACAGTTTGAAGTATATAGTTCGATTTTAAATAAAATAAAGATTTTAGAGGTTGTCGGGGGAAAAAAAAAATTCCGGAAGTTTACCGCTGTCGATGCAGTGTCTTGTGCACCACCTTATCTAACATGTTACATTAGTTCTTCATGCCTGTTGTTTGTGTCCTTTATGACTTACCTTAAAAACGGCAAGTTTCCTGTTTGGAATGATTTTCAATTTTGTTTCACTGCCAGACAGAGTAAAAATGTATCTCGCTCCTCTCTGCACATGTGCGATCATGACAAATTCAGAGGCAAATTCATATTCCGATTCAACAAACAGGTGAGTTTTCCGATTTGTGATCAAAATATAACATTCAATTGAAATTGAGTTATTCCTCGATCATAAACTGATGTTTGCAGACAAAGAGGACCAAATGCTAACCCCACTCTTCACTTTGTGCGTGTGGTGTAATGAGCAAGGGAATTAAAGAATGAATAGTAAGAGGAGGGTAGAAAACTGTAACCTACAAGTAAGTGTTGGATGAATGAAGCAGGGTTAATGGGGATGAAATTGGTGCTTGAGATGGTAGTGCATTGCCTTATTGTTAGCCTTGGAGGGGAGATTGTGATTAAATGGCCTCGGGAATGTTCGACAAATTGGAGGAAAGTTGAGCTGTGCGATAAGTGAAGGGGTGGGAGAGCAGAGGGAGCAAGACTGGAGGAGAGGTGGTTTGGGGGAAAAAAAACAAAACAAAAAAAATGCCTTTCTCTGATATGAGAGTAACGGGCCTTGTGCTTTGCCTCATCCTGGGAGATACCTATGTTGATAGTTTTAGATTCCATCATTTTTTTTAAAATTTGGAACCAGCAGAAAGTCATGTACCTGCTGTCTGCCTGTCAGTGTGATGAGGCTCCTGTATGACAACTTGGAATCACCTGCAAAAAGAGAGAGACTTTCCAGAGCATCTGATAGGTCGCTTGTGTAAATGAGGACGAAAACTCATCCCAAGACACTGCGGAGAGGAGAGGAGAGGAGGAGAGGCATCCATTGATATCAACATTTTGACTCTTGAGTGGAGTAAGTGATAAATCAAGTTATGAAGGTGGCCTTGTAATCCACATTAAACAAGCTCGACAAGCAGTTCAGGATGCAAAACTGTGTCAAATGACAACAATATATCCAGGGAGTCTATCCTGTCTATGTCATCTTGTTTTTGAGATTCCATACCTTTGGAAATTGCTGAGAGAGAAACAGAAACAGCAAAACAGCAGCATGGTTGAGTGACAGGTACTGAATCTGAACTGATTATTTGAAATGATGACGCACTCGATGTTGGCAGCAATGATGGATTCTATGATTGCTTATATATAATTGGAGGGAACCATCTTTTTATGTTCTTAAGGGAATGTGTTTCCTGCACCCGACTTGTGGATGGCCATGTGTTCGCAGACTTGCAAAAGGTAGACAAAGGAGACTCTTAAGAGCAGATTTTGAGAGCATGAGAACCGATGCCTTTTGGGCCAATTACCTGTGAAGAGTCCAAGCTGGACAGAACTTTCTCTTCCTCCTTTTGTGTGAAAGGCAGTGTGCAAGATGGGGTCAAAGTGAGGTGGGTTGGGAATGTGAGATTAGGAGGCAGTCTCATTTAATCTGGGCAGAGCAGGATGAGTTGATATATTCTGCCTTGTTTGAGGTGAGTTAGGGGGTGGGGAGCACATACCAGGGAGGAACTTAACAAGGATTCGGTTGCAGTCAAGCAGCTTGCTTTCTCAATGTGCAGTCTCCTTCCTTAACCTGTTGGGAGCACACACCAGCATGTTGAGGAAGGAGACTGCTGTAGCTAACTCTCCCCCCACCCCCTGACCTCTAAATAGTTTAGGGGTCCAAGGGGGTGGGGTGGGGCAGAGCAGGAACAGGTGATATTGGTCATTACCAGGACCATGAGGAAGGATGTACCAGTTGCAGATGTGGGTTGAGAAGTGTAAAGATTGAGTCGGACCCACCGAGTTACAGCCTTTGCTGCAATGTCATGGTTGGGTGTTGCAGAGCCAACACCTAACCAGCTTCCATGGTGGTAGTTGAGATGGATGGTTGCAAGTTTATTCATATTGATAGAACTTGGGGTATAAATCGATTTATTATCATTGGGTGCATGTTACACCACACTGGCAAAAACATTAGGAGGTTGTGGAGCGATGTGCATAGTAAGAGTTATTCTGTTGGAATTGAAGGGGTTGGTGTGGAGAATGGATGGTGAGGAATGAAGTTCTTGACTTGGCAATGACACCATCAGGACGGTGGGGGGCCTGTTGAAATTGGAGAGAATAGCCAGGCAGAGATGGAAGACTGAGACATCATGTGAGAGTAACGTAACTTGCTAAACAAGTGATGTCTGGAGCTGTAGCAGCAATGTGAATGGAAAGTGGTAATCTTGGATTGGAGACCTCAAATGTTGGAGAACAACACTGTTAGGAAGAGGGGAGAAGCTGGTGGAGTGGGGGTGGGGGAGGGTGGCAATTGGAAGTTTAGGGTGTGGCGAGCAATGAGATATTTGATTTACTGTTGGGGGGGGGGGGCACGAGGGAAGGAGAAGAATATGATTTGTGCAGACCTTGAAGGGATGAATGACTGAGTCCAGACTTGCTGAAAAAAACCAAGTTCTGCCAAATGAGAACAGTCACCATTTCCAGGGTGGAGGGAAGATTCATTAAAAGCATCAAGAAAGCCAATTTTTTTTGTATGCAGTCAAGGCTCATGGAAGAACGAGTACACAGAACGGATCAAGATTCACATAACAGAAGGATAAAGGGTAAAATGCCAACATCAGGTCCGAGGGAGGAAATTGACAGACGGATAAACAAGGGATGCAGTTAACACTGAGGGGTGGGGGAGAACACAAGATGGATACAGAAGCAAAAAGTTTTAAATAGTTGTGAGTCAACATTGCTAACCCTTCACCTTTTATCTCTAAGCCAAGTAAATGAATAGATTGTATTGTTCGATACTTTTTCAGAAGAAGAGTAATGTAATTTTTACCTCTGTCACTGAAGGTGGATGGAGGTTATGTGTTTCATCCCTGTCTGTCTGTTTGTGAACAAAATATCTCAAAGTTGTGGACAGATTCGAATGAAATTTTGTTAAGAGCTTGGGTATGTAACAAGGAAGAATTGATTCGATTTTGGTGATGATCTGCATCTGGATCGGAGCATTTTAAAAGTGATTCTTCACTATTGATCGATTGGGCTGCCACAATGTATAGCATGATATTTCAAAAAGTTATGGACGGATTGGGACAAAACTTGGTGGATGAGTCTGTTAGATAACGAGAACAAGCTGATTCAATTTTAGTTCAGGTCCGGCCTATCGGTGGGATACAAAACGTAAACTAATCGGACTGGCGCAGGTGTGTGCTCTACTGAGTGCCCTTCTCGTTGGTTTGTGCATCTCATATTTGCCAGTTATTTGTAAACGAGATGCTTGAGTTTGGAAGGGATAATGGGAGTAATAAAAATAATTGATCAGAATGGGGGTGTGGCAAGAGATGGTGGTACACTGTTTGCTTGAAGTCCTTGAGGGAAGAGTGACAACAGCCTCTTAGAAGGTGGTTTCATAGACTGGAGAACTGAGGAATAAGAGTTGAGGTGTGTAGTCAGTCTGGAATTTGGAAGTTTGACCAGGAGGGGTTATGAGAAGAACATGTAGATGGGGAGGGTCAGAGGACTGAAAGTAGAGGAAACGATATCGGAAAATAAAACTTACAAAATGGAGAGACCATCGGCCTGCCTGTGATGAGAGCAAGAGCCCTTCATCACGGGAGATTCCAATACGTTTTCAGTGTTTTAGATGCCACAGAATCCAGTGAGACGGATGTGTCTGCCTTGTGGTGCTGGGCTGCCAGCCTATATTGGAGTGCAGTACTCCATTGAGCTGTATACGGACAAAGGCCCAGCTTGTAGATTGGGAGTAGGTCTGATTTCCCAATGAAAAACTTGGATCGACAGCTGGAGGATACCCAGACTGCAGCTGGCTTTGGAGACCTGCTTTGCTATGTGGTTGGCTCAGGAATGATTGTAGCTGATTGTGAAGCCCAGAAGTTCAAGATACTGAACCTTTTCCTGTGTTCGTCTTTTATACAAATTGATCAATGCTCTTACATGCATACTCAGCACAAAAAACAGCTATGCTTGTTTTGAGTGATTCGACCACACTCCCTTACCCTCCTTTGTTGGTCGTTTTTTTTTTTCCAATTTTTATTTCCTCAAATTAACAGATGTAATAAATAGTTTCCTCGTCGTCCCTTTCTCCTCCGACAAGATTGGAGACTAGGGACATTAAAATGAGCTCTGACTGACCGATCCTCTGATCATCTGTCCAAGTACTTTTATGTATGCGACATTTCAAAACCTTTAAACATTTAGCTTTCATATTGCAGATATCTATTCCACATGACATTATCTCAACCTGAATAGATCACGGCTGTGATTGGCTGAAGTTTGTTGTCATGGCTACCATCTCGGTAACTTGGCTTGTGTATGATATTTGTGAGGCTTTTCTTGCCTTGTTTCTTTTTAAATAGGCAGTGTGTGTCAACCACCAAAAAGGCAGGGGACCTCGAGTATCAATATGCTCCTAAGAACTTACCTCTGCCACCGAAGGTGGAAAGAGGTTGTTTTCACATTTGTCGTCCATCTGTCTGTCTTGTTTGTTTGTGAGCAGGATATCTCAAAAAGTTGTGGACGGATTCGGACGACACTTGGTGGACAGGTTGGGTATGTGACGAGGACAAATTCGATTTTGGTGAAGATCCGGATCTGGATACGAGGGTTATTTAATTTTATAAGTGATTCTTCACCATTGAGTGATAGGGCCAAAAACGATATATATCATGATATTTCCAAAATATATTGGGCCCGATATGTTCTTCTGGATTGGGCATTGCGTGGCGGAGGTATGCGCTCTACCGAGTGCCTTTCTTGTTGATCTTGTTTCTCCCGGTACCTTTCTGTGCTAATCTCTTCCAAACTGGTTTAAAAGAGTGTTATATCTATGATGTGCAATGAACTTTGGACCTTCAAAAATTCAATTTGTACCATCATCCCTGTATAATCTATTTATTTAGTTGAATATTCTAGAAGATACTAAACCCCATTTTTCACAATTAACTAAAGCAAATGTTGGCATTCACATCCAATTTGATCCATATACAAATGAAATTTATTAATTGGTTCACGAGCGCCAGCCAGTGACCACTATATTCGTTATGTCTGTGTGTCTGTCTGTCCAGAGCATAACTCCGTGGACTTTGATCCGATCTTGATGAAACTTGGTTATGTGTTCGATATCAATGTCTAGTTGTGTTTTCCTGGATGAGGGCGTGGCTACGCCCATTGTGGGCGGAGCCACGCCCAAAAAATAGCCATTTTTAGGGGGTAGTCGGATTATAAAATCTATCTTCTCCTAGGGAATTGACTGAATGGAATGGATTCTTCAGTATTTGAATAGCAAAATGAATTATCTAAAACTTGTTGTTGTCCGATTTTTCATTTCGTCCCAAGGTCAAGGTCACAAGGTCAAAAACTTAGAAAATTGCGAATTTTGACATAAAAATCAGACGACCGCCCAAAGGATGACAATATTTTTTATGCATCATCTTGAGGTCATTCCCCACCTAAAGTCTTCAAACCATTTTGCTCTATCTCGAACACCTTGCACGTGGCGCCCCCTTCAAGCTTGCTTTTACGCTGATTTCATCAAAGTATGGATAGTCCGAGGAGTGCGAAATGCCATAAAGCCTATATGACGTTATATTGTTCCTGGAATGTTCCAGAGGAAGTTTTGCACCAAAGGTCATAATCCTTGACCTTTGACCTTTAATGGCCACAATGGTCAAATTTTCAAAGTTGTGGGAATCGAACCGTGTTTTCGACCTTCTTCGACGAACTAACTCCATTAAGCTATAGCACGTATCCTGTTTCCTTATTTTAATGTCCACAACATTGTTTTGTGACCTTTAAAGGTTATGCAAAGGTCAAATTTTGAAAGTTGTTGAACGAAACCGGGTTTTCGACATTTTGCAGCTAATAACCCGTCATCCGTACCACATCATGTTGATCATTTTTATAACTTGGTCAAACATTATCACATTGTCTCATCCCTTGACTTCTGAAACAATCTACATCGTCAAATACCGCTTGTGAACCATTGTCGTCTTCAGACTTTTCCTTGGTTATCTTCAAATGAGGCTTCTTTAAAGTCCTTGATGGTGCCCATAATAAATCACTTTTTGTAAACTCCACGGATAGCCTTGTCAGAAAATACCATCAAACCTAATGGCCTACGCACAAGATTAAAAACCCCCCTTAGCTTTGTAACTACTAAGTACAAGGGACAGCAAACTTGTTAATGGACAATAATATTGGTCAGTTGTAACTCAAGAGGAGAACAAATTTAGGATCCGACTGCTTGGAGGTGAGCAAACCAGATCAACTGAGCTGCTGTCAGGCCATGGTATTTGTTTGTATGTGGGACACAGACTCTTGTTTTATTTTTTTCTAACCTGAATGAAGATATTAAATGTTAAATTTCCTGCATTTCTTGTTAACTGCCGCGACTTGTCTCACGAAACTATTGACTGGGAAACGTCTTTTAAAAAGGATAAATACAGAGTTAATCGTGTTACGGATTTGGAAGC
>CM068957.1:124601236-124606236 GCA_035128595.1 Eptatretus atami
TGTATATATATATATATATATATATATAATTATTATTCAAAGACTTCATACAAAGATTTGGACCAAAATAAGTTTTCAAAAACAGCATTGGGGTATAATAAGAACAAATAAACAAGAACTTGGTGACTTGACTAAACCAACCAACACAAAAAAAGAAGTTATGATCAAACGGTTTAGAATCTTACAATCTGTGCAATATTAACACCAAAGCTACAGGGACTTGTGTTGCAAAACGCGATTGCACTTTAACCCAAATAAGACAGACTTCAAAATACTTGGGTGTCAATACATTAACACCCCACGCTAAAGTAAAAGTAAAAGCAAAAGTACATGGGTTGTATTATTTCGGCAGTTTGCTGCCAGTTTTGGTTTGCATTGTAAGGCCTAAAATACAAATAAACCAATGTCACCCGCAGGGTGACCGTATCTTGCCAAAAGGTGACCACGTGTGACTTCTTTAAGCACACTGAGGTGAACAGAGCTGCTATCCACCAGGAGCGACTCCTTGAGGAATATCTGCCTACGAGAGATTCCGATGAGATCGTTCTACAGAGTAACCATAAAATATGTGTTTGCTCATAACGTCACCAAATGACGTCATAATGTCTCAGCTTGACATATCTAGAAAGCACTCATCGAGGTGTTCAATTTGAGGTACTACACGATATGGTCTAAAACTTGAAAATTTGACCTTGGGGTCAAATATGTTTGACCTCAGGCACTAACCATGAAGGTCAAGGCCAATCGCCACCAAAACTAATCAGCTGAGCGCCAGACCATATACTACAATCCCATAAAGTTTGGAGACGATTCGATAAAATTACTCAAAAAATAAGGGTTTCGTCGACTCCCCTGATTTGCGACAAAGTGACCTTGACCTTTGACTTCAAAATTTTATGCGCTGAAAGGGACCTCTATAGCCTCTGATATGCGAAGTTACAAAAATTTCAATGATAACTGTGCTCTGCAGAGTGATTTATAGGTGATTACAGACAAAAAAAACAAAAAAACATATGAAGGTCAAGGCCAATCGCCACCAAAAATTAATCAGCTGAGCGCCAGACCATGAACTATATTCCATGAAGTTTGAAGACGATCCGATCAAAATTACTCAAAAAATAAGGGTTTCGTCGACTCCCCTGATTTGCGACAAAGTGACCTTGACCTTTGACCTTGACCTTCAAAATTTTGTGCGCTGAAAGGGACTCTATAGGCCTCTGATATGCGAAGTTACAAAAATTTCCAATGATAACTGTGCTCTGCAGAATTTTTTATACGTGATTACAGACAAAATAAAAAATAAAAAAAAACAAAAAAAACATACAAGCTGACTAACATATCTTGCAAAAACTTCGTTTTGGCAAGATAATAAGATTGAAAGCAAGTGCATTCCAAACGTCAGTAGGCAAACATGGGAGTGTGTGACAGAACATGTCATGCTTACACACGCATGGACACACCCTGCCAAATAACAAATAAATAAATAAATAAATAAATACGATACACGTGTGCACTCGTACTCTGACTGAGCACCTAACCTCCATCCATCAAAATAGTATATCTTATTAGCAGTAAAGTCAACATGCAGTGCATTGTTATTTTGACAAAGCTCAGAGCCATTGTTATGCAGTTGCTCAGCAAGAATTGGACAATTGATGAAGAATTGTGATCTTCCTGATATAAGAATAAATAAATCAAACAGAAAATGGCAGACAATGTATGGCTGCTTTTGTATCTTGGGCAATGTTCCTTTTACATACTGAAAGTGACAGATATATATGTATATACAGTAGACTAGGCGTAAGTGCGGCAGCGTGTAACTCGTCACTTCGCCTAAGTCGGCAGCGTCAAAAAGTCCGAATTTATCTAATGTAAATCGACTTACAGACTTTGAATAAAGTCTGTAAGTCGTCATCTCTAAGTCGTCACTTCGTCTAAGTCGTCAGATATTGTCCGTTCCCGCGTAATGCAAACTCAAGTAAATTCCATGCCTAACTCGTCACACGGAACTGCTGCCTCGTGAGAAGCCCGATTTCATGGAATCGTGATGCGCGGGCTATTTATAACTGCGCTGCGTTCAGCTCAGTCAGCGTGCCGTCCCACATGCATCTGAAGAGGTATACAGGCTGCGCAATGCAGTCTCTGGCGAAGGAGTAAAGGATCGATCGAGCTTAGTGTTGAAGTCCGATCATGGTTTTATTGTGGCTTGTTTTGTACATCACCACACTCACTTACACATAGGTATTGAGTGGTAGTCATCACGATGACTGTGTGAGGTGTGTCATGTAATTTGTCGATGGTATATGAGTTTTCATTCCATATGAAAACTCATTCTACATTCATTCCAATGAATGAATTCTAACAGCCATTCATTCCACATTTGTCGATGGTCATATACCATCACCGATGGTATATGAGTTGTCTTACAGTTGTTCATTATCTTTACTTTTGAAAAAGTGATTCATGAATTCCATCTTTGCTTGATCACTTTCCAACTCACCAATGAACCCCACCTATGCCCCGAGGATTGTGTTTCCCTTTTGGTACAATAGCCGGCGTAGAGATTGTTGCGCCCTCTCACACGTACGTGTCCAGGCACGCGCGACTTCATCCTTCACCCCACAGTCATCATGAATGTTCGCATACGCGTAAGTCGTCACATGTCTAAGTCGTCACTTTTTTCTCGGTCCCGATGGTGACGACTTACGCCTAGTCTACTTATATAATATTTTTCACCTCCACCCTCCCACCCCCCCCATAAATTCCACTTAATTCCATCCTCCCTTTTCAACACCCATATTCCCTCAACATACACTATTTCTTCACCATCTCTTACTCCACCTTCCATACGTACTATGTACGTGGTAGATTCACACTAAATGGAATCACTTTTAAAGTCACTTTAGGATGGAATACTTTTCCATCCAGAAGTGTGTGTGCGATGCATATAATGCCTTTAATAATTGCTGGGAACCCATGGGAAGACCAGACACTCAAATAACTGGAGAGTTCATGGAACACCTTACCCCAAGCAGTCTTGTGAAAAAAAGGACATGGCAGGGTCTGCGAGCAGAAAATTTGGTTGTCGATACGACGTAAACTGCTGTAATATTTTGTCCAAGTACTGTGAAACAAAAGGGTTTTGAAAGAACTAATATGGCGATTTATGTTATTGTGTTCATATATATATATATATATAATATATATATATATAATATATAGTTGCGGTTCTCGGAACTGCATGCATACAACAGATAGGTGTCCCAATAGAGTTATTCCATTATTATACGTGTAGATAGTCCCTTCCTTTTGTTTAGCGGGACAACAAGGTAGTGGTGCGTTGCGATGATCTAATAGCTAGGTCTGCTTAAATCATTCTCATTTCGTCACCACTCTTCTTTTCGTCTGATTCTTCCTGAGGTAAATCAGCACGTGCGGTGCTGCGGTGAGGAAACTGCTGCACAGATCCTCGTTCCCGGGCGAGCCCTAAACCCAGCGTGTGCGGCGAGTGATGTGCGCTTGGCAGTGCGGGGTTGTTGACTCGAGCTTCCGATGGTCTGGGGAGGATTGCCGGTTGCATGAAAAAGGCATGCGAATAAAGCAAAGATGACTCCACGCCATGTTTGGCGGGATACGAGTGTGCGGAGTAGAAGCGGCTTGTTCCTTTTCAACCTCAATATCTGACACATATTGATTTTCGCCCCGTGAACACGCTAGCGGAGTACACAATCTCACAAGCACACAATCGGAATGAACCAATTGGAGCGGTCCAGAAACGGGAGATGTTGGCAGGAAGATTGTTCATGAACAGTCCAAAAGGGATGACTTGCCATCTGGAGGTGACACTGGGCAAAAGCTATAATGAGATCGAGTCCTTTTCTGATAATGTCGAATATTACCCTGAAACTGAGGACAGTTGTTTAACCTGGCTTTTACATTAAATTATTACATGTAGATGACACCCCCATTGTACCAGCTGAAAATTCCATGCTGATCTGCACTTTATTTCTGAGATAAATGTATAACATGGAACTTTCACATGAATGTATCAGCCAAGTTTTCTTCTTCAGAGAAGGAGAAATGCAAAACTTCTCGACACTTTTGTCCAATGTTGAACTTGATGTTGCATTTGATTGTTTTACTGTTCTTGTCTTGGTATTTTATTTTAAAATTACATTGGTCCATTTGCCAAAGCCCCCAAAAAAGCATTTTCCTGATGAAGCTTAGAAACCTTGTACTCGTTGATCAATAACTTATAAGAAATGCAAAATTCATCCACCTATTGGTCTGTCCTCCAAACTTTGATGCACTGGTAGACCTGAAATTTTGTAAACGTTTACTTCATCTTAGGGTATGAACTTCCTCGTTAATGGTTGAGGGGGAAACTGGTAGAACCCATAATTGTCATTTGCATCATCTTGCAAAATCCTAAATTATTGGGTTTCACCTGTCAATGGTAGGGTGTGTAAGTTCTTTCCAATTATGTAAAAAGTAATTTTATTATTATGTCTGAGAGGGACTCCTACAAGTCTCCTTGGCTTGATCATAATCTTCAATGCTTTGGTTAAAATAGGAATGTGAAAATCTCTGGCGACAGCGTCCGCTCCGCAACATGAGCGCATCCTCTCTGGATCTGGGAAGTCGGTGATTTGAACCCTGGCCGAGTTTTACCAAAGAGTTTAAAAATGGTACGTGTTGCTTGACATTCCACATTTAAAAGGATGAGCATGGAAAATCCCCATAGGTTGGTACCCATGTTGAGGGGGAACTTCCTCCTCAGGAAATGCCCCACTGAGTGTGGTGAGGAAGGCGGCACTATTGTTGTGACGTCGCTGGCGGCACCATTGTTGTGACGTCGCTGACGGCACTTCTCCCAAGCTCGGTAGCTGTGTAGGCTTTTTTCTTTCTTTCTTTCTTTCTTTCTAGTCTAACAGTCATATGTGCATGCTCTTGTTCCACCACAAGCATCAGATCCTGTTATTAAAATTGAATAAACCAGG
>CM068957.1:124620515-124635701 GCA_035128595.1 Eptatretus atami
ACTTGTGGACAAATCGACACAGTGTACGAGATTTTAACCTGAGATCAGAGTAGCATGAGCTGCGGCCTCATAATGGAGCGTCAAACATGAGACCAACCCACTTGATCTCCCATCGATTGTGTGTGAATTGACTCGATCACTTTTGGTGCAAAAAGGAGAAACTGCTCGATTCACAAAAATCTGCTCATTGTTTTGGCCTTTCATCATGATGACCCTCTCCATCCACTTCTGTTATGGTGTTTTGTCATTTCTGTTTCTGATCCTCTTCCATTCTCACCTGCACGCAGCTTCTTGTGTGTTATTATGTAGCTTAACCATAAACTCTGCTCCGTTTGCCCCTTTTTCAGTTGATTACGAATGCTTTTTTGACCTGTGTATGGAATGGCAAAAATGGATGTGTGAATTAAGGGTTGTGTGAGATATTGTGCCGGCTGTGATGGTGTTGTAATGGAGAACATCATTGGTGTATCAAGTTCGAGAAGGCTCATTGCCTAATTACCTCGTTACTACGAGCAGTGCAGCAATCCAATGCTGAAAAGAGCTTTACTTTGCAAAGGTATTGCAGGAAATAAACGCGAACTTGCTAACACACAATTTTGATTTGAATCACACTGTTAATTGGAACGGCACCCGGTAGAGCGCGTACCTCTGCCAGGCTGAACACTTTACGTTTAATATTCCACTAAGGGGCTCGATCTTGATCGGGATCTGGACCTGAACCAAAATCGAATCGGCTTGTTCTTGTCACCTAACCAACTCATCCACCAAGTTTTGTCGTAATCCGTCCACAACTTTTTGAAATACCGTTTTTTTTGTCCCATCTCTCAATGGTGATGAATCACTTATAAAATTTAAAATTCTCGCATCGGGATTCGGATCTTCACCAAAATCTAATTGATTAATAACTGTCACACACCCAACCTGTCCACCAAGTTTTTTTTCGTATAAATTTATCTAACTTTTTGAGATATCCTGCTCACAAACGGGTGAAAACATAATGGGTAACGAGGCAGATTAAAATGAAGGTTTGAATACACTTGCTAATCCCACTGCAGAGAATATTTCGCTTTGCCAGTACTGTACTGCATGCATCGCTCCCTTGTGATGTTCGCCATTGACGTCAATTTGTTTTTTTTCTTTTGTCTCTGGAAAAATAGGAGAGGCAGAAATCCAGATGTTATCCTGGGTTCTGCTGCCAATATGCCTTCCTGTCTTCGCTATCACTGGCATATGGATTTCGTAAGTATACTGCTTATGGTGTACCGCTTCTTCTCCACTTGGCTACCCTTTCTTAAAACCATGAGGACATCCTCGTATCAATTTGTTCACTTGCAGTCATTCCAAATAGATGAATGCAGTTTTTCATTATCTCCATGCTTTTTGAAAAAAAACAGATATTGTAGTCTGTCTGTCTGTCTCGCGCTCTCTCCTCTTAACGGTTGTGTAGAAATTCACCAAACTTAGTAGTTACTAGACGACCCATGAACTTGCTGCGTTCCTGTTGTGACAGCGGTTGATGAAAAAAAAAAGATAGCTCCAACGAACTATAACGCTGAGGTGTTTGCATTGATCAAATACTCCCGAAGAGTACTTGACTGAATCGGGAATTGATTTTTTAATAATATTTTTGTTGCCCGATTTGAACGAAACTTGATACTGCACACCGCAGGAGAATGGTGAGTAAGGTAGCCCTAAATTTTTTGCGCTATCGTGTACCATTTTGGCTGTATTTCGGGAACATACATGCATACAATATGAGAGTTTTAGTAATATATAGATAGATAGATGATTCACACATGGCACCAAGGTGCTAGAGCAGTATCATTTTGGCCCTGCTTCCTGGGGTGGGGTCAAATGGTCAAATTGTGGCACATTTTCAAACTTTTTTTTTTAAACGAAGTGTATATTAAGCGTATTGTCGAATTCGCCCCGCGGCGTGCGGACGCGCACGTAACTCGGATCGCGGCACGTCGCCACCGGACGGACAATTCAGTCGTGACCCTCCGGGAACTATCGCCCGAGCCAGTCACGGGTGGCCTTTCGACCTCGCCACAATCGTGCCAATCGGCCACCCGCGTAGGATAGGGTTGTTCGCCAAACTCGACCTACCTAAGTACCCACGCGGATGGTAAACCGGCGATCGTACCTCGCCGCAGGTCGACTCCGGACACGAGCCGCTTGGCGGCCCGTTCCGTACTATCGGGATAACCGAGCGGTGTTATCGTCGACCTCGACGGTTCAGATTATTTACCGGCGTTTTGCACCCACTACGAACCCTTTACGTGAAGCAGGATGGAGGGTCAATGAAGAAAAGACGAAGCGAAACGGAAAACAGTTCACACAATGCACATTTATTCCGCGGCACACGGAGCACACTATAGCACGTATTACAGCCACAATTAGCAAATGCACATATATCAATTAAGACAAAAACAATAATGCAAGCAACGCAGAGCTACGACCGACTAAACGCGAACACTCGGCAACACTATACAGTTCTACTTACAAGACACGGCCACAACACCATTCACACCTAAGCAAAGAAAAGACCCCTCAAAGGCAAGGAGTCAGACTGGGCCCGTGGCCTAATGCGCGTGGAACCTGGATGAGCGGCCAGGTCACGAGACCGAAGGGTCCTACCCGCGCCCTCGTGCGAGCGCCAGAATGTGCGTGCACGGCGGTTTCGTGGGCCCTGCTGGTGTAAGTGGGAACGGGCCCCCTTGTCGCACTCTCTCAGCGCGGGGAAAGGGGAATTGTTGATGCTCTGGGGAGGGAGTATGGCTGGCTTGCTCGAGTCCCGCGACGCGCGACTCAACGCGACCTCGTCGCCGACCTCCTCGTCCGGACCCGAGCCTCCAGGTTCTCTCAGCGATCTCTCCCTCCGCAGCCGTTCGCCTCCGTAGCCGTTTGCCCCACTTCTGCTTCGAGCTCCGTCTCCGACTCTGCCCCACGATACTGCTCGATTCGCCTTGCGCTCGTCTTTTATCGGCTCCAGGAACCCACCATATGCAAATCTCGGATCCAACGACCTCAGGGGCGGACCACGCTCAGCGATTGGATGGAAAAAAGGGGCGTGTTATCTTTCCTGATCCTCAAATTTGCATATCCCGATTTCCGTCAGGCGCGTCTGGAGGCGGGGCCAAGCCGCCGCGCTTCCTAATTGGATGATCAGATGTGGGGCGTTAGCATTCCTGATCCGAATTCTCCTCGAAAAACCGCCATCTGCACTCGCGCTCACGTGTATCGCTGCAGATAGCCCGACGCTCGTGTCCACAGGTGGTGCGGGAGTGGCCGTAGGAGACGGTGGTGGAGGGTTTTCGGCGGTGTCCGATGGCCATGGCGCCGTTTGGATGGCGGTGATGTGAGTTTGCGGTAGCGAGTGGTGAAGGTAGTGTTGTGGTGCTGGCGTTGTTGTTGTTGTTGTAGTGGTTGGCTCAAAACAAAGGTAGAACAAAAACGCCTAACTCAAAGGATCGCAGCCCGATGAATCACATTAATTCCTCTATACAACGGGTTTGGAGCTAACTACACATGTACTTAAGAAATATATCTCACCTACGGACCTTTATGGTGTAATGCGAATTTCCAACCAGCGAACAGTATGTTAAGCGGAGAAAAAAAATTAATTCAAAATTTGATATTGGGTTATTCCTGGTGGAACCTTTTGCCATCTTTCAACTTTACTTTAGGTGGGAAGGGTGAGGATTTACGATGGTCTACCATCAACTTTGCTCGTTCAGTAATGTATTCATTCGTTTTCCTGTTTGTGACTTGTTGGTCTACATGTTGTTTCAAATAAGCAGATGTATTGGAGTGGTTAAATAAACGGGGAAGGTTCTTGTTTTAGAAATTGTTGGTCTCTATCTTGTCCTATGTAACTCACATCATGGCTTTTATGTAACTGAAAGCGATGCCAAAATACAGGTAGTGGACAAAAAAGGAAACCCTTGGGTAAATGAGCATCACCAAGCAACGGCTTCCACATAGGTGTGGCCCATGTGCTAATTGAGCAAATAACATCCCAGCATGCTTTGGGTCATGTATAAAAATGCTGCACAGGCCTAGTTGCCCATAATTATGGCTAAAATGGCTGCAAGAGGAGACCCCCAATGCCCCCCGTCCACAGAACACGTGTAGTAACCCAATGGCTTGATGAGCATTACACTGATGTTATCCATATGTCATGGCCATCTCAGTCACAAGATCTGAACCCAGTCAAGCACTTATGAGATATTCTGGAATGACGCCTGACACTGCATTTTTCACCTCCATCAAACACGTGTGAGTTGATTGACTTTCTCGTGGAAGAATGGTGCCGCATTCCTCCTGCAGAATCCAGATGCTGTTGGATGCTATACCATGGCGCATATAGGTCATACTGGCCACACATTGTGGCTCAACACCCAATTAAGTGACTTTACAAGGGTGTTTCCCTTTTTTTTTTGTGGTCGGCTACCTGCATATTGCACGTCACCTAACTTCTGGTGCTTCATGAGTTATGCCTGTGTGTCACCATCGCTCTACAGCACACTGCCAATGATCGTGACGATCCGAGCCGCCGCCGGATGCCGCAGCGTCTGCACATGGGATTTTGCATAATGAATTGCAAACATGTCTCTTTGAATTGAGTTTTACCATCAATTTTATTAAGAATTAATAGTTTATTATTGTCATTTGAAAATAATGCAGTGCAGCAAATTTCAGTGAAATTGGCCGAGAGGTTTGGAAACTGATAAGTAATAAACAGATTCATTCATATATTTTCCAGAATTCCAGACTTGAGAAGCTCCCCACAACCTGTATGTACATTTGGCGACGATTTTGAGATGCTCGTACAAGGAAGATTGGAAAGAAGGGGAGGCCACACGGTCCAGCATGTCTGTGCTTCATCCACACCCCGATTACGTTAGGTGGTCAGCATGCGCCGGAGCAGTGCATCGCTGCGTCCACTTTCTGGCTGTACTCGAGGGGCCTCTCTCTGCCAGGCAGTTGCCTGGCCCATCCACATCTCCTTGAGATGCCAATCAACCTGCTGTAACAACAAGGCGGTGGTCGTCCCGTTGGCCTTCTCCTCTCATGAGGCTCCCTTGCTGAGAGAATCTGGTGAGCAGGATCAGCGTCAGGAAAACGAGCCACATGTCAATACAGCCACAGCTGACACTCAGGATTATACAGGTAACAAATCTCATTTGAGTCTCTCTCAGCAACCGCTCGTTAGACACAGTCTGAACAATAGCCAACATTCTCGGAAGAGACATGGTCAGGTCAGGTATGGGAGCATGTCCAGAACAGCGCGTCGCTGCGTCCACTTTCCACTGGTACTCCAGGGGCCTCCGTCTGGCCATCCCCAATCAGATGCCAGGCCCATCCCATCTCCTTGAGATGCCGGTCAACCTGCTGCAACCAGAGCACGTGGTCGGCCCATTGGCTCTCTGCTCACGAGACTCCTCGCTGAGAGAATCTGGTGAGCAGGATCAGCGTCAGGAAAATGAGCCACATGTCCATACAGCCACAGCTGACGCTCACGGACTATGCAGGTAACAAATCTCATCCGAGTCTCTCTCAGCAACCGCTCGTTGGACACAAAATCCAACCAGCGATAGCCAAGGATTCTCCGAAGAGACCTGGTACCAAAGGAATTAAGTCTCTGTCTCAGATCCTTGTCAGAGTCCAAGTCTCACATCCATAGAGCAAGACTGGAAGCACAAAAGGACCTGAAGACTCGGACTTTCGTCCGCCCGCACAGGTTCCGGCAGCACCACACCCATGATCCAGTGAAGCATGACTCCCAGGCCCGACCCAGACGTCTATTGACCTCTGACTCACAGCCAGCAGAGACATGAATATCACTGCCAAGGTAAGTGAATCTCTCCACGATCTCAACATCCTCACCACAAACAGACACAGACAGGACAGCAGCATCCAAGATGTCATTGAAAGCCTGGATCTTAGTTTTGACCCAAGAAACCCGTAAACCCAGCGGCTCCGACTCCTCATTTAGCACCTCGAGGGCCCCAAAAGGATATCTAAAGTCTCCGCAAAGTACTGCATCATCTGAAAAATCAAGGTCCGAGATCTTGACATTCCCAAACGATGCACCGCAGCTTGATCTCTCCGACATCCTCCCTAGAATCCAGTCCATACAAGTGCTGAAAAGTGTGGGGCCAGTACACACCCTGACAAACTCCAGTAACAACTGGAAATAAGTCAGAGATGGTAACCACATTTCACAGCACTCTCAGTACCAGAGTGAGTTCAGACATCAGATCGATCAGTTTTGGTGGCACCCCACGAAGACCAAGAATCCTCCAGAGAGCATCCCGATTCACTGAATCGAACGCTTTAAGAGATCAACATAGGCTGCAAGCAGCCCTGCCGAAACTCTCGCCTGCGTTCGGTGAGGACGCGAAGAGCAAGGATACGGTCAATCGTTGACCTCCTTGGTGTAAAGCCTGACTGCTCTGGACGCTGGTGCTCCAGCAGATGGTGGCGAACCCTATCAAGAATTATCCGAGCAAAGACCTTGCCCAGCACTGAGAGCAGCGTCACCCCTCGGTAGTTGTTGCAGTCTTGGCGATGTCCCTCTCTGGAAAGGGAAGGGTGAAAAGGCCCCTCTCAATCGTGTTGGATGATGCCTATGTTCCAGACAGAGCACAAAGCTGCATGCAACGACACGAGTGCAGCATTTCCACCAGCCTTGGAAGTTCAGCATGGATGCACAGATCCCTGGAGCTTTACCCCGTTTCAACCGGTTCACCGCAGCCCGGTTTCCACAAGAGAAGGTGGTCACAGTTGATTGGAGGGTCAGCAAAGGGATTGTAACACCCTTGACGTCCAACTCGACAGCTGGTGGATCAGCCTGGTACAACCGCTAAAGTAACCGGCCCAGCGGGCCTTCACTTCAGACTCCTCTGTCAAGAGCCTACCACTCTCGCTCTAACTGCAGTGCTCCGAGGGATGGGCTTGGATGAACGCAATGCGCGAATTCCCCTGTAAGCGGGACGAGAATCACCTGTCCACAGGTGATGCTCTCCCCCTCACAGATTCTCCACATAGGCCTCCCTGTCCACCCTTAGTGCACGTACAGTTTTGCGCCTCAGCTCCCTGAACTGAGGGAGCTGCCATTCAGCTCTGCCATTCAGCCTGGCCCTGCGACTGGTCAATGGTATCCAGTGTCCCTTGAGAGACAAATTCTTCTTTGCCCTGCGGTGAGTTCCAAGACATCTACCGGCAACATCAAGGACGGTGGTCTTGAATGCACTCCACAACTCTTCAGGACCCCCCAAAGCAACAGACCCCCAATGTCCTCAGCCTGTTTGCAAACTCCTCAGCTACCTCTCATCCTTGAGCTTGCCAACATCCAGCCTAGGCTGGGATGGTACCATTCTCCGGATTTAAGGTGCAGCTTAGAGTTGCTACAACAAGCCGGTGGTCAGTATTGAGGAACTGAGCACTCCGGTAGACCCTGCAGTTCTGGATCATCCTCCAGCAACCATCAACGAGGACATGGTCAATCTCCTATGCCACACTGCCAGCGTTGGAATACCAAGTCCAGCGATGAGCTTGTGGGCACTGAAACCATGAACCAGCCACCCTAAGTCCATGACTTCTTGCAAAGTCAAGGAACTTAGTGCTATTCTGGTTCATAGTTCCTGACCCATGGGGACCAACACATGTCTCATAACCATCCCTGTCAGTTCCAGTCGATGCATTGAAATCCCCAAGACGAGAAGTGTATCTCGTCTGGGGCACTGATCAACCACGAACTCAAGCGTGGTGCAGAATGCATCCTTCACGGTGAGATCACTTGCCTCAGTCGGAGCATAGACAGAGACCAGGGAAATGACACCTAAGGCGTGACAATCCTTAGTCTCATAATACGCTCGTTGGCCGGTGTTACCTCAATTATCATTGGTCAGCTTATTGGACACAGCTACAGCAACTCCTTCAGTATGGTAACCATCAGAGCAACCAGACCAATAGTAGTGTATCCACCCACCATTATCTCGCCGCAATCCGTTCTCCGAACCTCAGAGAGTGCTGCAATACCGATGTCCAAACGCTTGAGCTCAGATGATAACAGAGACAGGTGATCATCCTCTCTTGGGGATAGGACATTCCAGGCACTCACCGATGGGACCGCCTCAGGTTAACCCAAGGAGACCGCCGTCTGGTGGACGACACCTCAGCACCACTCCGACACACTCTCCCGCAATCTGACCCGGGAATGTTTCCCGTGGTTTCCCTCATAATCAAAGATTGGGGTCCTGAAGGCTTTGCCCCAATCCCGTCATCCGTTGAGTTGCCCTGCGAAGGGAAGCTGCACAGGAGGTACTCCACGGAGTGGGTTTTCAGATTTTTTTGCGTTTTTGTGTTTGCGGAATGAAGGGTTTTACGGTGGCCAGAGTGCAAATCCTGCCCACCAACCTCCTAATAAAAAGTAACCCAACTGCAGGAGGACGTCCGCAGACACAGTTGGGCACTAGATATGGATGGCCGTTGGCTCACAAGGAGCTCCTCCGCCCTTTGACAGGTTTTGTTTTTAATCCTGCTGGGTGTCCATATCCAAACACCCTCCTACCAAAAAACCTGGTGGGGAGACGGTTTAGTCGCCGACAACCGCGACCATGTAAGAAGTTAGTACAGGTTTACATGGTACCTGTAGCAGGTCACAGATCTAACCTGACTGTAACCTGACCTGACAGAGACATAGTACTGAAGGAATTATGTCTCCATCTCAGATCCCTGGTCAGAGTCCAAGTCTCACATACATAGAGCAAGACTGGAAGCACCAAGGACCTGAAGACTCGGACTTTCGTCGTCCTGCACAGGTACCGACAGTGCCACAACCCATGATCCAGTGAATCCATGACTCTCCAGGCCCGACCCAGACTTTTATTGACCTCCGGTTCCCGACCTTCTGAGACATGAAAAGCACTGCCAAGGTAAGTGAATCTCTCTGTGACCTCAACATCCTCACCACAAACAGGTACAGACAAGATGCCACCATCCAAGATGTCATTGAAAGCTTGGATCTTAGTTTTGACCCAGGAAACCCACGGTCCCAGTGGCTCTGATTCCTCATTCAGTGCCTACACCCCTATTGACATTATCCATTTTCTTATCTTTTATTTATAAACCCCATTCTTGATCAAAGTTCAAATCTACAGGGCAGGGAGTGAAGCCAGTGTACTGGCACAGTGTCCTATTTTCAAAAGACCAGTGGGAGTGATATTATCCCTTTCCTGCCAGAGACAAAAGGAAACTTTGATTTCTGTGACGTCAGCTTGGACAGTCTGCTTTGTCCCCATCTAGGACGTCATACATGGAGATGGTGATCCCTTCCAGCGCTGCAGCAGAAGAGCATTTTTATTTTATTTTAAATAATTGGTCTCTGTTCAATGTCTCCAACAGGAATGAAGCCAGACAGCTCTGTGGCGAGTAGGCTACTGATTGATGTATCATTCTGTGCCCTCTTTTTAAAAACAAACAAACAAACCCTCAAATCGAGTTTTAAGGGTAATTACTGCAATTTTTGTGCATTTTGCATTTTGAGCTTGCAAAGTTTTTTTTTTTATTTTTTATTTTTTATTTTTATTAGCAATCATCATGTATGCTTTGGCAATATGGTGTGAAGTTGGTGTGATTAGTTTTCTTTTGTGTGTTCTCTGAGTGTGGGCAGAATGGGGAAGGGGTTGTGGGGTCGGGGAAGGGAGGGGGATAGTCAAATCGCAGGGGGAGCAGGGAGGAGGGGAGGAGATCAAAATGCCTCAATAATTGTGGCCATAAATAAATGATAACGTTTTAAAGGCATTTAACAATATTTTAATATTTTATTTGGCCTTGATGAATCATCAATAGATTTGTTAGCAGCGCAAGACTGCAGTGAAGTAATGGCACATAACGCTTTTCAAAATTAAATGTTTTCCACTTCTATATCAGTTTTGGTTAGTGGAGAACAAAATAATAGATAAATGCAATTACAAAGTGATCGCCGTGGGTACGCCTCCCCCGGTTTACTACTCACGGCGATCGTCCAACTTACTTTTGACCCACGATCCAATGATGGCATACTTTGTTCGGACTGCCATATGACCTTGACGTTCAACATTTAGGGATAGAAGATATATTAACGGGATGTTTCACAATACGATGTGCTGTCTGAGTAACACCATCAAAAGAAGTTTATAATGGAGTTTAGTACCTTGGAGGATCAAAGCCATTTGACAACAAACTCGTCGATTGTGATTTTTGCTGACATTTTACTTTTCCTCACTTTGGACATTATTGAGTCACCAGTGTAGGCATTTAATTATTATTAACTTTTGCTTCTTTCATCCTCTCTTCCCCCCCCCCCCCCTTTTTCTTTTTCTTTAACCACATCCACAGATATGGCATGGCAGTTTATTATCAGCACGTTTGTCCACTCAACAACTGGTATGGATTCTCACTTTTCTGGCCCTCTCGTCTTGCGTCTCCGACTAATTGCACCTTCCTGATCCTCCTTGCATTTCCCAAAACCTATCCCTTTCTGCCTTTCTTAACCCACTCCCTTTTGCTTCTCGAATTCCTCCTTTCCTTGTTTTTCCTATTCTCCCCTCCCCCCCCTCTCACTACTCAGCAGTGTTTACTTTGTCTTTGTACAAAGTTTCATGATTTGAATTGCCTCTTGTAGCATCCTCTTGTCTTTGTGTAAAACTGAACAAATTGCTTTCCATGAACTACGATCACATGATGTTCTGTGTAAAGGGGCTGTCACACCTTGACGATTTAGCGAACGTATGCCGTTTTTTTACAAATTTGCCGAATACGCTGGCACACGTCGAATACGTTATTGGTAAGTTTTGTATACGTAGGAATACCCTGAAAAACACTGCCATAAGTCGTTGTACGCTGGCTTTAATCGTTGACTTTTGTGCTTGTTCTCTCTTTTTCGAATGCTTAAATTTTACGACGTACTCGGCGTTTGGCTCACACGTTCCGCTACGCCGGCCATAAGGTTTAGGCACGTTATGCGATCGTTGACACACGTTAATTGTATGTTACTCATAAGTCGAAACACGTAGAGGTAACATTCGCGTACCCGAAACTTATTTCTAACCTATGAGTAACGTTTTGTAAGCACGCTACACGAACGTTGTTCACACTTCGCAACACGCTACTTGAAAGTTCCTCATACGTCGAAACATCAAAGTAATGTTAGGGTACCCGTGACTTATTTATAACCTATGAATAAGTGCTTGGGAATTATTACGCTATGCATACGCTAGACTATCGTTGGGCATAGGTTGTGGACGCCTAAAACACGATAAACAATCGTTGGTATAACTTATGTATAAGTTCTCGAAGCGTTCTGTGTTCATTACTAGTACATTATGCATTTGTCAAAGTCGTTTATAATACTTTAAAAAGTAAACAAAGAAATATTTCATCGTGGGAATGAGGAAAAAAATTAGCCGAAAAGAACATCGAACAATGGTGCAAAGTAGTCTCCTATTCGTGGACGATAAGAGGATCCATCATCACCCACACCCTCCCCATCACGCTCTACTACTACTGACATGGACCTACTACTACTACAACTACTACTACTACTACTGACATAGACATACTACTACTACTACTACTACTACTGACATAGACATACTACTACTACTACTGACATAGACATACCACTACTACTACTGATGTAGCATTCTACTACTACCAATGCTACTACTACAACTACTACTACTACTATTACTACTGTCACGCACACCAACTACTGCTAATAGTATTACTACTACTGATACTACTGGCATTGACATCTACTCAACATGGAGTCTGGAACAATGATGGGTTCCTCTTGTGAAGCCTATTTGTATGTACCAATTCCCCTAAACGCTGCCAATACGTCAGTACACGGTAGATGTAAGTTAGAAACACTTTCAGTAAGTTCTGTGGTTGTCCGGAAGACGTCAATTTAATTCGTCTACATACGACAATGTGCGTTATACATACGTTACAAATAGGTTCATAGCATGTTATTCAATGGTTAGATGCATGTTTTACTTAGGTTCAAAACATGCTACACATAGGTTAAACGCACTTTACTCTTACGTTCATAGCACGGTAGCCATTGGTTCAAGGCCAGTTATACATAGTTTCAATGCACGTTACTCATACTTTCCAAGCACGTTAAACATAGGCTAAGCTGACGTTACTCATTTGTTCAAAGCACGTTACTCAACGGTTATAAATTGGGTTTCAAGTATGGTTGCCATTAACTTGACGTGCTTCGACTTATGACTAACCTACAAGAACGTGTGTTCGCCGTGTTTAAACGATCGCGGAACGTGCAAGAACAGATGCCAACGCATGCGAAACGTGTGAGCCTTACGTCGAGTACGTCTTAAATTTTCAGCATGCTTGAAATTTCACGACGTATCGAACGGACTAGGTAATATGCCAGCGTACTTCAATGATTTCGAGCATAATCTTAACGTATACTCAACTTTCCTATAGCGTATTTGACGTGTCCTAGCGTTGTAAACCCATTTTCATAGAATGGCATACGCTGGCAAAATCGTCAAGGTGTGACTGCGATGTTGACACTTCAAAATCTCGGGCAGTTTTGATTTCAATCGGCGTCCGGCAAGTCTCAACAGGCTACGCCACGAGTCGCCGGCGATACGTATAGCGCGCAAAGGGTAAGTTGAACTATCGCTTGTCTTAGGTTTTGAACGCCGACCACAAGGTAGCATTCGTTGGTAAAAGTTATGTTATACACAACGAAACGTTCTGTGCCGTTACTAATATGTTATGCAAACGACCAACACGTTTTGAATACGCCAAAAACTCAAAAAAAACCATCAAAATTTCAGCGTACGTCAACGTTTTAGATCAATTTTTATACGTTGCCATTGCTGGCTTAAACGTCAGGTGTGACAGGGCCCCTAAGTGTACTTTACTGTAGACATTATTTCGATTAAAAGCAACATTCTTCGTTCCACAGAAGAAACTGTTGATCTCGTTGCCCATTCAATTGTTCAAATCGAAGATTTGGTCCTGCGTGAAATTTTGCTATCCTCGGCTTTGCTGCTATATTCTGATGTGCAAGAACTATACAAGGCTCTTCTTCACATTTGAAGTAACATCTCATACTCTTGGCATGTGTACTGATTGGCAAGCAAGGTATTAACCTTGCCTTATCGATTCCACAAAATGCAAGTTTTTCTCTGCAATTCGACCAAAACCTGAATTGACTGCTTACAAATACCCTCACACAGTGTTCTGCATCTTTTTTGAGCTCATCTGCCCATCTTGGTTTTCTTATCAACTCGATTTCCACTTACTTTTGTGATTAACGTTAATTTTAATCAATAGGTGGGGAATTTGACAAATATATTAGCACACTAAGGCCCACTCTTAGTGTGGTGGGTGTGTGGTGTGTGTGTGTGTGTGTGTGTGTGTGTGTGTGTGTGGTGTCATCTCTATATGCGGGTTCTGAAGGTTGTGGAAAGGAGCCCTCCCAGTCTGAAGGTGTGGTGTGTGTATATTGTGTGTGCGTGTGAAAGTTGCTGTTGTTGACTGCTACCTCCACACATCGGTGGGGTTCAGGAGATGGAATTGGAGTGTGTGTGTGTGTGTGTGTGTGTGTGGTTGTGTGTGTGTGTGTGTGTGTGTGTGCTTTTAAAAAGAGTAAACAAGTATTATACTCAAACACCTTTTTCTCCTGGAGAGGTGCATTAGCGCAGTGTACTTGTTTGAATAATTAAACTTTCAGTAATTTGATTTCGCCTTCAGGTCGTACAACGTCTCCTGCCCAGCTGTGGAACCCGATGCGAGCTTCGGCCCGAAGATTTGCTGTACAATCCAGGACATTCCTCTCGTAAGGTCAGGAAGCACATTTGGCTTGACTTGCTATCCCTTTTCCCCCTCCACCTCAGTTTTTAGCTCATCTGGAATTGGAATTCCAGATAAGGTCATTGTGCACCGTCTGTATGTCTGTCCATCACCTATTTAGACTTCACTGGGCCGATCTAGATGAAATTTGGCAGCAAGGTTCCGCTCCTGACTGGTAACGGGGATTGCAAAACTCGTTCCAGTCACTTGACTACAAGTCGGTCAAAATAGCGGATTTAGTAAATTCCTTGAAAAACCTTCTTCCCCAGACCCATCAGTCGGAGTGCTTACAAATTTTGGTTACAACATTAGGACAGGGTCCGAATGTTAAATTGTGGAGGTCATGCCGATCACTTGACCAGAAGTGTCAAAATGGTGGTCCAAGTATATTTTCAGGCAAATTGTGTAAATTCTTTCAAAATTACCTAATCTGATGAAAAAAAAGACTCATTCCATTACCTAATCTAATGAAAACTCTCAAAAAATAATAATAATTAAAACTGGTAAACCAGTAATCCTGGGCTTCAAGGCATGCATCCGATCATATGACTTCAATTTGCACTGAGTCTACAATGGGGTCTCGCTCCTGGGTCTCCAACATAAACTTTCTCCAACATAAACTCATCCTGGGAATTCTTTCAAAGAAACTTGCTCTCCCTCATGCACAGATTTATCTCCTCTCGTCTTCAGTTGTCCTACCCTTCCTCCCGCCCATGGTTCACTGAAGCAGTTGTCCTGAAACAACTTGCCTTTGTCTCATGGAAAGCAAACCCAACTGACGGTAATCTCAGTTCCTTCCATAAATCTCGGAACAAGTGTGTATCTACCCTCAGGAGAGCCAGAAAACAACATCTTTATAATCTCAAGTCTGAACTCTCAAACCTCTCTCCCTCCTCCAAATCCTGGTGGCGTCTAATCAAATCTGTTTCTGGTGTATGTTCCCCCTCCATCCCCTCCCTTACCTCAAATGGCCGCACTGCTGATACCGCACGTGAAAAAACTGAATGCCGAACCTCGGTGTTTGCATCGAAATCTTGTGTCCGAAACCCATCACTTTCTCTACCCACCTTACCCAGTCGCACCCAACTGTCCCTGGACTCTGTGTCCTTTTCTTATGACAAAGTGGAGATCTTGCTGTCAAACCTCGACTCAGATTTTGCAACCGATCCAGACGGCATCAGCCCACGTGTCCTAAAAACCTGATCCTCTGCTCTTGCTCACCCTCTCTCTGCTCTATTCACCTTCTCATTTGCTCAAGGTCATCTGCCATCTGCTTGGAAATCAGCAAACATTACTGCCCTG
>CM068957.1:124662560-124684804 GCA_035128595.1 Eptatretus atami
AAACGACTTGTCCTCTTTGTTTTATTTTGCTTTGACTGGAAGGTTGACAGCTGCAGCACACGGCTGGCTAGTGTCCCTGTTTTTTATCGGCCACCTTGTTCAGTTTATTTCTGCTCCAGTTAATGCTCGTTCCTTATGTTTCGTCGTACCCATGAAGAGCACAAGAGTCTATCGATGTATTTTTCCTCCTTTTATGTCCACTTTTGAACAAAAATTCTCCCCTTTCATTTCTTACTCTTCATGTTCCCCGAGTTTCACACCCTACTTACGCACATGTTCTTTCTTCCCACTGGTCATATGTTATTCTGTCTTCTACCAACAGCTACTGATGCAATCTCCCTCCCTCCCTCCAAATGTCCATGCTGTCCTCTTGGGAATCAGCCACTTCTTCGTTTTCTCCATCACTGCTTACATTTTTATTTTTTTTTGGCCTGCTTCTCCCACCTCCCCCTCTTCTCTCCCACTGCTCCCAACTCGCCCACATCCCACCCGAACCATTTGCCATACACAAACTCCTTTTTCTCTATCTTCCTTACCCCTGCCACACCCATTCCTCTGACTTTTCATCTGTCTCTTTCTCCATAGGATTAAGCATCTGTAATTAACAACACTAGTCAGTTTTTATGTTTAGATTTATTTTTTAATTTTTGCTCACCATCTTTTATCACTCTTCAAACCAAGAAAATCCAGTTACATTCTTAACATAGTTTGTCTCCCAAGTGGTCATTGCAGCAGTGGCTACCCTGCACTTTTATTTGTGGAAACTGCTGAGCAGATTTATAGCTCCTTAAATCTCACACCCCCCTTTTAGTGTCCTCTCTTCCCTTTGCATTGCGCGCACACACACACACACACACACACAACACCACACACACGGTGTGTGTGTGTGTGTGTTTGTGTTTTCTTTGACTTGTTACTGTTTTTAAAGTCTGTTTTGTCAATACCCATTATTAAAAAAAAAAAAAATGACGGTATGGTTGTATAGCCATCCCTCTTATCCACTGCATTGACTGCACTCTTCCATATGCCTAGAAACTGCTTCCAGCCATTTTGAAGGACACAATCTAGAATCGGAATGCAACCTTGAGTCTCAATTTGAACATTGTACCAAAATGCACAATTTGGTGTCTGTCAGTCTGTCTGTATGACTGTTTTTTTTTACCGCATCGTTACTTGTACAACCCCAACAGGAGGTTTTTTTGGAGGAGGTCGCTCCCAACAGGAGGAGGTCCTGTCGAGTTTGACAGGAGGACTAAGAGTCACATGATGGAGGTTGTGTAGTGATTTAACTTGTGCCCCTCCCCAAGGGGGATTTGCGCCTTGGGTGAAGTCCGTGTTGAGGTGCATAGCTAGCTTATCGTGGTGTTTTTCAAGGTCGCTTCTAACAACAAAAGTAACAACAACACTAATAATAGCATAGTATTAATGTTCTTACAAACAATCTTAATACAAATAATATCTCCTCTCCCCAGGGGGCTTTTCCTCGGACAAACGCTGTGTTAATGTGTCAGGTATCTGAGCATGCACCGGAGCAGCGTATCGCTGCGTCCACTTTCCGCCGGTCCTCCAGGGCCTCTCTGGCCATCCCCCAGGCAGATGCCTGTTCCATCCCCCTTCTCCTTGAGATGCCAATCAACCTGCTGCAACCACAAGGCATGTAGTTGGCCCGTTGGCCTCCTCCACTCATGAGGCTCCCTTGCTGAGAGAATCTGGTGAGCAGGATCAGCGTCAGGAAAACGAGCCACATGTTCATACAGCCGCAGCTGACGCTCACCGGCTATGCAGGTAACAAATCTCATTTGAGTCTCTCTCAGCAACTGCTCGTTGGACAGTCTGACCAGCAATAGCCAAGGATTCTCCAAAGAGACCTAGTACTGAAGGAGTTAAGTCTCCATCTCAGATCCCTGGTCAGAGTCCAAGTCTCACATCTGTAGAGCAAGACTGGAAACACCAAGGACCTGAAGACTCAGACTTCCATCCTCCCACACCCCATGATCCAGTGAATCCATGACTTCCCAGGGCTGACCCAGACGTCTGTTAACCTCTGGCTAGCATGTATAAATGGCTTATTGTGGCGTTTCATTGTAAAAATATTACAGAAATAAAAAAAATCAAGTAGGCACATTCAAAGTACACTGCCACCATGCCAAATAAATAAATAACAAATCCTCCAGCGCTGACATTGCTAGGGCGCCTTCGGCGTCCAGCGATGATGCCGTGCTGCACGTGGAGATGGAATTTGGAGGGAGCGATGAACTTCTGAGGTAAATTTGTACAAATGATGCTGATTTGCCTTGCAGCATATGGAGATGGATTTGGGGTGGAGCAGTGTCCAATAATTGATTGATTCATTGATTAATTGCGTAATTAAAATAAATAACTGGAAGGGCACTCAGAAGAGAGAATTCCTCCACCAGGTTTATTAGTTATGTTTTGTATCCCACTGATAGGTTTTATCTGGATTTGGACCTGAACTAAAACTTAATTGGCTTCTTGTTCTCACCTAACCAACTCACCCACCAAGTTTCGTCCGAATCGTCTATAATTTTTTTGAACTATCCTGCCAAATGTCATATTTGGCCCTATCTCCCAATGGTGAAGAATCACTTAAGTTCTCAGATCCAGATTCACATCGCATCTTCACCAAAATCTAATCATTTCGTCCTTGTCACGTATCCAAGCTCTCCAAAATTTCGTCCAAATCCGTCCACAACTTTGAGATATTTTGTTCACAAACAAACAGACAGGGGTAAAAACATAACCTCCAATACCTTCGGTGGCGGAGGTAATAATCGTAAGCTGATTGATTTATTAATCGATTGGCTGATAGTATACCTAAACCACCACCGTTTCATCCGAATCTGTAACTTTTTGAAAATGAAGTAAATCCATCGAAAAACGAATAATTAATCGATTAACTGATTAATCGGTAAACCAAAAATACTATTTATAGCCAAATCACTTATTGACTCTCGTTTCCAAATATCGGCTTCCGAGGTCAAAAGGTGCTTGAGATATTCCCTAGATTATATAGAAAATAAATAAGTAATAATAAAGTAATTGATCAATGAATTGATTGATTAATCAAAAATCAAATACCGTTTTTGCCCAAGCACATATTAACTTTTGTCTCCAAATTTCAGCTTCCGAGCTCAAAAGATGGCTGAGATATCGCCCGGACAAACAAGAAAACAAGAAAGACAAGCCGGTAGGCGACATGGGTGGTCGCTAGACTAAGGCGAAT
Source organism: Eptatretus atami (assembly GCA_035128595.1). Lineage (NCBI taxonomy): Eukaryota > Metazoa > Chordata > Myxini > Myxiniformes > Myxinidae > Eptatretus > Eptatretus atami. Next base: position 124,665,805 of record CM068957.1, read on the forward strand.
TTGAAATATGTAGATAAGAGAACACATCAGATGGCATTTTTGCTGTTCGTTGTTCCATATAGGAATATGACGAGCAACTGTCCATTCATCATTTGTGTTCGATTCCCTAACCCTACGTTAGGGAATCCCAACACGAACGTTGGGGTGAAAGCATATAGTAATATAATTGCATACTAGTCATAGTTTTTGATGGATCGGGCTGAAAATTTTTGACAGAGGTTGATTATAGTGCGCATAAAAGCGCAGAAGCAGATTTTTTATTTTCGAATTTTTTTTTCGGATTTTTTTCAAAAATTTCAAAGTCCCGTTGCTAGGCAACGGTGGCGTCCATAGCAACGGTGCTCAAAAGCATACAACTAGATCCTGGTATGAACCTACCAGTCAAGTTTCATCAAAATTGGTTGACTCCTCTGGCCTCCAGAGCTGTCCATTACATACAAACAAACAGACAGACAAACAGACAGACAGACATACAGACAGACAGAAAACCTGAGAATAAGGGTAGTCTAGCGACCACCCAAAAACAAACGGAGTAAAAACCGAGTACTCCCTTTCTTCGGTGCCCGTCGATGACGTCATGCATCGCCTGCATATGGAAATGGGAAGGAGCGGTGTAGAAATGTAAACTGCAAAACACATATAATTACATTTTTAAACAGTCGCTACTGCTGTTTAACACGAAACTGAAAGGGAGGAAACTAGACATTCTTGAGGCATGATATGCTAATGGTCTCGAGCCTACATCTACTGTAATCTATGCACCCCAGAAAGGATAATAACATGACCCTAAGTAACATTTGTACATCTTTACCACTGTATCATTTGTACAAAATCACCTCGGAGGTACAGTGATCCCTCGCGATTCCGTTTCCACGTGCTGCACAGCAGTTTGGCACTCCGGCAATGTCGTGCGCTGGAGGATTTATTTATTTATTTGGCATGGGGGCGGTGTACTTGGAATGTACTGCTACGTGTTTGTTTTTTGGTGTTTTTTTTTTCTCCCTTGTATAAAATGGCAAACCCATAAGTTTTGCTGAAAGCTATGATTTTGGACTTCTGGTACATCACACCAGATTTGGGCACAATTTTTTTTACTCGTATCATCAAGACCTGTTCATGATGTCAGATCAAGGTTTTGGCAATGATTTGATCACAAGGAGTTGCAAAATGGCATCTTCAAGTTCGATTCTGAAAAAAATTCCATGTGGTAATGACACAACTTTCCTTGTGGATGGATGAACGCCATTAATACTCGTAACCCTCTGCTCCTTCCTAGTCCTCCCTCACTTGGCCCATATCTTAGGTCATATATACATATATATGTATTTTTTTAATATTTATAATTATATATACTAGTACGTGCCCGTATGTGCATGCCCATACGTGCGTGGCCGTACGTGCAAAAAAAGCAAACAAAAAAAACTTTCAAACCACGAGCCAGAAACAACAACCACACAGGCCGTTCTTTGCTCGTCAGCGTGCCCATACGTGCATGGCCGTACGTGCAAACCCCCCCCCCCCCCCAATTTTTTTTTCAAACAACCACACAGGCCGTTCCTTCGCTGTCGTAAACGACGACTGGATTGGGGCATTGTGTTTTATCTATAAATGCGCATAAGAAATCGAGAAATTATTAGAATACAGTAAGTCATCACTATCCGAAGTGGTGCATGCCCGTACGGAATGTTCACCTGCATTCCACGAATTATCGCTTACATTGAAGTAACAACTGCTGTGAACTACACACAGAGTTAATTAAAATCCAAATTAAAATCAAGTTTACCTCCCTGTCTTTGGCTTGCCATGACATTCGCTGCCATTGACCATTGCCACTCCTACACCACGGTAACTCAGGCACCGATCCCCATCGTGCCTGTGACGTCATCGTCGGCCGGCCGTGCACCGGCCTACGCAGCCACGCCTACGCAGCAACGTGTCTTGTCATTGGTTGGTAAATAAATGGCCATAATTGGAATCCCCGCATTGTCGATTAATATATAAACCTTGAAAAGGCACATCGTCAGGTCCCAGCAATATAGCTGGCAAGTTTCAATTAGATCGGATCAGTGGTTGTCGAGAAACAGCGGTCACACACACACACACACACACACACACACACACACACACACACACACACACACACACAACACACTACGCAGCAACATGTCTTGTCATTGGTTTGGTAAATAAATGGCGCGCAGCAACGTGTCTTGTCATTGGTTGGTAAATAAATGGCCATAACTTGGGAAGACCTGTCTGATTAATATCAAACCTTGAAAAGGCACATACTCAGGTCCCCCACAATATAGCTGGCAAGTTTCAATTAGATGGACCAGTGGTTGTCGAGAAACAGCGGTCACACACACACACACACACACACACACACACACATTGCTGGAATTATAGATAGATAGATATTATGGATGTACTACATGCACACACGCACACGCACACGCACGCACACGCACACACACACACACACACACACACACACACACACACATTAATTTGAGCCTGGTGTTGGCTGGCTTGGGACCTCAGGATCCTGAGATCAACCAGCCATTGAATTAACAATAGGTGGGGTTGACTCAGCTGTCATCCTTCCAAGGTCGGCGAAATGAGTACCAGTGTATTGGGGTAATAATTAATCATTCGGGGTAACCTGCATCGGAGTGGCAACCGTCCAGGGCTGTACTCCAGCCAATGAAACTGCCTTGGCAGCTCTCTGCCTTTATGGCATGAAAGGAATGTTTTTATATTTATGTATGTATGTATGTGTATGTGTATATGGATGATATATATATATATATATATATTTAATTTATTGTTACGATTGGCCTCTCAAACCCACTTCCCGATCTTTGACCTCAAGCTGACGCGTCGCAGATAACTCGGTGGCATCATGGGTTGCTAAGCAACCACAGACGCTGTCTGAAACTCTTTAGGTAGTGTCCTCGTGTCAAATTCCTGGCAGGTTAATTCCCCCCCTCCATCGCCCCCCCCCCCCCAGATTAGGGACCTGCCTGATGGCCCACTTCTATTTAAATCAAGTACTTCCGAGTGGAACCGCATGTCGGATGTCGGCTCGTCTGACCATAGCTAAACTGCGGGGTAAAACTCCCATCCATTATTTACACACTCGCATCTAAGCAATAGAGAAAGACACTCGGGCAGGTTGGTAACAAATGGTCATGTTAACAAAAGGCACGTATTTACAAACAATGCAGCATCACAAAAGGGAAGTCTTGCTCTTATACACATAAGCTCCTTCGATAATCACCTTATTATGGAAACTACAGACATGGGCACCTCATTCACTCTGGGAAATTAGACTGGTAAGAGAGATTGACAGAGAGATGCAGAAGGCAGGGCTCGTTGGTGACCCCCTCACCACAGACCTCGGGCTTATGTGGTCACAACATGAAAAGGGGAGGGGGAAAGAAGAGAGGGTGATGGAGTAATGCGGTGAATGCTTCATAATGCATAGAGGAGATTGTGAATCCTGTGTATCAATACCCCTGCTTTGAGGGAGTCAAGGAAATCGTTGATCGAGTCTGTCTGCACAGCGGTTCGCAGTCTCAGCTCATTCCTGAAGGACTCCTTCTGGCTCTTTGCTCCCTGGACGTACACGACCACAAACTCTGGGTGACCCAGACGTATAAAGCCCTTGGCCGAGGTGTGTTCAGCATCCCAGCACAGCTTGTTCCTCGCGGTGCTGCCTTTTCATTGGAACGGGGCTGTTGTCAAGCCATGCTCATTGGTCAAGGTCTCAGCTTGGGGACACTGTCCTCCGATAACCCTGCCCAGATGTGATCCTTCCTGCTCCATTGGACACTGGATGATCTGGTGCTTCTGAATGATTTGGCTTTTTAATGTGGGTTTGTGTGTTGCAGTTTATGCATGTGCTGAAAAGAGGTGCAAAGAACGAGGGAGATTAATAGTGATTGGGGGGGGGAGATTAAAAGTGATATTGGAAGAGAGGTTTTAGAGAAGAGTTACAAGGGGAATTAAAACTTGCTACACAAACACAATGCATTTCCCTGTCCACTAATGTGAGGGGAGAAGTACTGTAATCCAACAAAACAAAATACTACTGAGATATCTAAACTCCAGGGTTCCTTTATGTGTTGGATGGAACTACCTGGGGTCTTTCAAAACCACAAATATATACAGTCGAGGCTCATGGACGAGCTAGCACATGAAATGGATCAGGACGTAACGGACAAAAACAGGACGCAAAATGCGCATGCACAGAGAAGGAAACTCCAAGGAGGAAAAACTGGAAAATGATGAGGGATTTTGGTTGGGGCTAACGAGGGTAGAAAATATCATTGTTGCTTAACCTCTCTGCAACCTCTTTCCTCCCTCTCTCCTTTCCCTCTTAACTTCCCAAATGTGGTGACGTGCCCACCCACCAACTTGAGATCGACTCATAAGACATCACTGACGCAGAGAGTGTCTTGTTTTGAAATTCTACTCCATGCTGGCAGTGCTACGAGATTATCAACTAACAGATTTACGTATGGTAATTGCAACAGCTGTTAGGTCAGTTGCTTACGCAAACCGTCACAACAAAGAATATTCGCTTTCAACAAAAATGGCTTGCTTTTAAAAAGACTTTGGGCACCTTTAAAATGTTTTGAACTCGAGAAGAGAAGTTTGACACAAGTTATTTCAGCAATAACAGACACTGACTGAAGAAAAACAGTTTGAGAACGTGCTTTAGAATGCAGAGAGGGATTCATGCACAACATGCCGTGTGTTTGCATGACTTGCTGATCCACATTGGCCAGAGGGTTGTGGGTCAGGTGGAACTTGTAGAGCAAACATTCAGGTTGGAGACCGAGTGGGTGAACATGAACGGATGTGCTTGATTTGAAGTGTTCTCGATGGAAACGTTATCGTGAGCAGATGAAGGTCAGATGGTGAAGTTCATTGTTCATGTCCAATGTGCAAGCTGCTGCAGATCTTATGCCCGATTCTGTATGACTGTTTGACCTCTGTTTTGCAGCAAATGTGGCGCCTACCCTCCTGAAAGTTGCCTCTTCAGTCTAGTCGGAAATCTTGGCTCTTTTATGGGTAAGCATTGTGTCGTCCTACGCATGACTCATGCAGTTAAGGCATATGTGGGGTCATCTAAATATAAAGTAAACAATGGTAATTGGTTTTGGGTGGTTTGTTGTTCTGTGTTTTGCGATGCATACAAATCTCTGTTCATCGTCTTATCTCCGTTGTCTTTTAGTTTAATGATGTCTTCATTCCAGGCAGAGCTACAAACATACTTTGTACAGTCGTGAAAGGTCATCCAAATGACAAAGGGATTTGATGATTAAACTCGTTTTGTACATTTGGAAGAGTGGGGGTTGAGGTGCAGGGTATGGAAACTTCTCTTATTTGTATTACAGAATTGTTTTTAGATCCTCGTGGAGGATCTCTAAGTCTTACTCACGTTGTTGTTCTTCATCTTCTTCTGTGGACCTTTTTGTTTCACAGCCAACAGTTTCATCGAACTTCCTGAAACTTGGCATATATGTGTAAAATACCCGCGCAGACAGTAACCATCTCCGATTTTGAAAATTCCTCCTAGAAAAAAGTTATGACGTCAAAATACTCCGCTAATGGAAATGGCCTTAAAAAATTATCTCCGAAAACTAGGCAAGCTTTTTGATTCTGTTTGCGGGAATCGAACAGGGCATTAGCAGAGATGAATTACCGCACATATGATACATCACTATGACGTCATATCAATTTTTATGACGTCATTCCTATTTTTTTTACATTTTTTGTTTCACAACCCAGAGCTTTCATCGGATCTTTGTGAAACTCGCCATGTATATGCAGAAAGCCCACGTGCAGGCAGTAACCATCTCCGATTTTGGAAATGCTTCCTAGAAAAAAAGTTGACGTCATAAAATCGCCGCTAATGGAAATCGCCTATACCATTAGAAACTAGGCAAGCTGTTTGAATTTTGTTTGCAGGAATCAAGCCAGGCATTAGCACAGATTATAATTTATCGCAAACCTGATACAATGACGTCATATTCGTTTTTATGATGTCATCATTAAGAGGATGAGGATCTTAGCTCATTTGAGCTTGTTAGAAAGAAAACGACAAGAAAAAGAAAAAAACCTCCACCTTTCTTTGCATGTTTCTGGTATGATGTGGAGAAAATTAACTCAGGAAGTAGATGAAACTTCAAATGAAATATCAACTTTGGTTGAAATTATTTTGCAGTCGTACAATTGCAAGGTCACTTTGGCTTTATCCGTGCGAGATTTGGAAGCAACTACAGAATTGAGGCATTCGGCCTTCTCACATGTGGTGTCTGCTGTGGTGCCATTTGAAGAGAGAGAAGGGATGGAAGGGGAGCATACTCCACAGACTGACTTGACAAGGTGCCACCAGGTTTTAGATGAGGGAGACAAGTTTGAAAGTTAATTCTTGAGGTTGGACAGATGTGTGTCTCTGTCTCTCTCTCTCTCTCTCTCTCTCTCTCTCTCTCTCTCTCTCGCTCTCTCTCTCTCTCCTCTTTTTCTCTCTTTATCATCTCGTGCAGGTTGGTGATGACCGATAATGTCTTGAGTTGGATTGGCCTTCCAGTGGGACACTGCATGTAAGAAGTGATGTGCAGGAGGGTACTGACAGGGGTGTAGATCGAGTAAGTAAACAAGAGGGGAGAAGAGGATGCATTGTGCGAGATTGATTGGAAATTATGGTGAGGAGAATTGAATATTTTTCAAATTGTCATTTGAAAAATTAGATTTCAGTGAGTGGAGGTGGGAAAAGGGAAAAAAATGAATAGTTCGGACTGAATATCTTGAAAAATGAGCTGGGAATGAGTTTTTTTTTTGTTTTTTTTTCTTGTGGAGAAGAAGAAGATTGTGGGGTGGGTCAGAGATGGGATTGAGGTCGAAAAAGGACTCACTTGAATGGAAAATTTAAAAAAGAAGCGGTTGGCAAGCAGTTCATTGAGGTGGCAGATTGTGCTGAACACATGTTCACGAAAGAATGAAACAAAACTCTCAAAGCAGCACAAAATTGGGTAAGCAGGCTTGTATGTTTCATTATTTTTTGCTGAAACTGTAAGGAATCGGTGGTGGTTGAAGATTATGGTCGGAAAGAACGACGGAAGGATGTGAGGGCTTCGTGGAATGTGGTTAAATGGTCGAGGCCAAAACCCAGCCGAGGCACAGAGGATGAGATCAAAATAGCCAAACTGAATGCATGCTAACCATTGAGCTTTCTTTGCTGGTTCGATCCCCAACAGAGTCTGACTTAACTTGAAGGAAAAGCATATTTGAGATGGTTGTGTTGCCAGAATGCATCACTGCATTTTGGTTTACAGTACACGCATGCTGGGACAGATGGCTTTCTTCTGTGCCCAAAGTTCCTTGGGATTTCCTTCATGCTCAGCCACGTGTTTCAAGCATTGTGTAGATGTTTTTGTCAGAGTAAAATTCGCTGTTGCCATGTACTCCCAATCTTTTACCAAATTAATGTTTCTCCTCTTCCTCTTTCCCTCTTCCTCTTCCTCTTCCTCCTCCTTCTCCTCCTCCTGACCTCGTGATCTTGTATATGATTGACAGGGCTGGATTTAGGGGCAGGCGACCGCCATGGGCACCGTTCCTCTTCCTCTTCCTCCTCCTCCTTCTCCTCCTCCTCCTGACCTCGTGATCTTGTATATGATTGGCAGGGCTGGATTTAGGGGCAGGCGACCGCCATGGGCACTGGGCTCGGGGGGTCGGGGGGTGCTGGGCTCAGGGTGAGCCTGTCACAACGATGTAAAGAGAAATAACCAAAATTTGGCAACAGAAGAGGCCATTTGGATTCGGTCAATCATGCCCTCACTACCCCCTCACCACTGCATGCCCTCGTGACCCCCTCACCACTGCATGTCCTCGCTACCCCTTCACCACTGCCTGCCCTCGCTGCCTCCTCACCAACGTGTGCGCTGCACTACGGCTGCTGGTTGCGTGCCCGTCACCAGCACTGCCGTGACCCATACAGCTGCCGGCCTAAGGTCACCCGTACACTTAGCCTGATGGTGCTCAGCTGGACGATCCCATAACCACGTGCCTTGCTCTCGCTGCCCAACCTCACCACTGCTGCTCTCGCTGCCCCCTCACCACTGCCTGCTCTCGCTGCCAGCGCTCCCACTGCCTCTCCTCCCTCACTGCCTGCCTGCGCTGCCCCTCACCACTGCCTGCTCTCGCTCCCCCTCACCACTGCCTGCTCTCGCTGCCCCCCTCACCACTGCCTGTCTCGCTGCCCCCTCACCACTGCCTGCTCGCGTCTCGCTGCCCTCACCACTGCTGCCTCGTGCTCCCCTGCTGCACCACTGCCTGCCCTCGCTGCTCCCTCACCACTGCCTACCCTCCTGCCCTCACCACTGCTGCCCTCGCTGCCACCCTCACCACCTCCCTGCCCTCCTACCCACTCCCTGCCCCTCCTACACACTCCCTGCCCTCCTACCAGACTGCCTGCCCTCGCTGCCCTCACCACTGCCTGCCCTCGCTGCCCCTCACCACTGCCTGCTCTCGCTGCCCCTCACCACTGCCTCTCCTCGCTGTCCCTCACCACTGCTCTCCTCGCTGTCCCCTCACCACTGCTGCTCTCGATGCCCCTCACCAGCTGCCTGCCACTCGCTGCCCCTCACCACTTCCTGTCCTCGCTGCCCTCACACCACTGCCTGCCCTCGCTGCCCCTTACCACTGCCTGCCCTCGCTGCCCCTCACCACTGCCTTCCTCGCTGCCCCTCACCACTCCCTGCCCTCTCACACTCCTGCCCTCCTCACCACTGCCTGCCCTCGCTGCCCCCTCACCACTGCCTGCCCTCGCTGCCCCTCACCATCTGCCTCTCCTCGCTGGTGCGAGCCCTCACCACTGCCTACACTCGCAACCCCCTCAAAAGGTATTCAAAATTATAACAAACAGAGAGGGGGTGTCGATGACCACTCTTACCTTCGGTGTCATTTCATCTCGGATCAACCCTGATCATTGGCACCACAAGCACAAAATGAACAATTTGTGTATATACATTCCACAATCGTGTACAACGTTTTGTCAATGTGCATGTGCAAATCTTTTTTGGGATGAAGCAATTTCAAAGTGTATATTAATATTTTACTAAAATTATATGAAATAATGGCCATTGCCATTTGCTGTCTGTGGTGAATGAGACATTGAAATAAATGGGGACAAGTGGGTTTGATGAGATGAGATTGAGAGCAAGAAAATGGAGAATTGAGGATGGGAAATGAGGCTGGAGTAATGTGGAAAGATGTATGGGAAAGGAGAATGGAGGGGTGCTGGGGGTGAGGGTGTCAGAATGCAAAGTTGAGGCAGGCTTACAATGAAACTGTTGTATTTTTGTCTGATATATTTAGCATGGTGTTCTGCCACTCGATGTTGCGTGTGTGCTTTCTAAAATGTTAACGACTTGTGGTAATGTCAACCAAGAATAAGGGCCACATATTGCTTATCTCATTACGAACGGAGGAAGTTGATTGGCTTAAGAGATTTTTTATGTGTTTAATGGGAATTGCATCTGTGCATGTCCTAAAAATCTACTCTGCCTCTTACACATGATCATTCTGCTGTTCACCCTACCATTTTCTCAGTCACCTTCTGTCTCCTTGAAGTGGGCATACATCACTGCATAGAGAGGGCCTCTTCCCTCTCTGCAGGCCTTGATAAAATCTGGAGCTGGTCAAACACTTGGAATATGTCTTTTAACCCTAGCAAATCTCATGTTTAGTCTGTCTCTCCGAAAGGATTCTCTGACAAACTCATCCCATCTATTTCCTTTGGGAACAACTGAAAGAAGTCCAGTCATTCAAACATTTGGGCCTCATCATCGGTTCTGATCTTTCTTGGGCAAACCACATCTCAAAATTTGCCTTCAAAGCCAGTCGCCGGCAACCTTCATCGTGCAGTCTTTCGCTGACAAATATGAACTTTTCTCAACTTGCAAGGCCTTCATCCACAGCTCCATTGAGTACTGCTCTCCCCTTTGGGTCAGTAACCCTGCTTCACACCTTACACTACTTGATGCCGTGGAAACCAAGGCCCTCAATAATTGGAATCTCTCCCAATGACTGTGAGTCTCTGGGCCGGTTACTTTCGCATCACAGACATGTCGGTGTTTTCTATCTTCTACCACCTACTTTCTGGTCTTGCACCCTCTGCCCTTGCCTTCCTATGTTGCCCCTTCCCAGGTCTCTGCAGGGTGAATTTGGTATGCTCATATCCTACTTCTTGTGAAACTCCCAAAATGCAGCATCACTGCTGAACTTCACTCTCTTTTTATTTTATTTTATTTTATTTATTTTTCTCTCTCACTTGTGGAACTGACTTTCTTTGTCTGTTCTGTTCACTCTCATTCTTCCTTCCAAAGTTTCAAGATGGTTGTTCACCACAGGCCATCCACAATCTATACTCATGATCTTTTTGACCCTTATTAACCCTCCCCAAACACACCCCTTCCTTTAGAGGTTTAAATTTTTTTATTATTATCATTATTAGGGTAATAAGTCTAATTGACTGGGTAACCGATTGCTTTTCTAATTGACTGGGTAAACCAGTCTAATTGACTGGGTAACCGATTGCTTTTCTTCTGTTTATTTCTTATTTTTATATTTCTTTTTCCGCCGGCAATTTACGGGTTTTTTCGCTTTAAAAACCATTTTCTTGGGAACGATGAGTCCGATCGACACGAAATTTTCACCATAGTATACATCTTTTTTGATAGCAGACTTAATTGATAATTATGACGTCATAGGTCACGTGGTACAGGCGCCATCTTGGAAAAAAAACCGAAAAACTTTGCACCTCTGTATCTCTGAAACCGTGCAATGGAAAAAACTTTAATTTGATACATTTTAATGAACTCACCGTGGGGAACACGTGTGATTTTTCGTGACGTCATGGGTGAAGTGGTGTCCCAGTGAAAATTCGACAGGTGGAACGCTGCACGGGAAAAATCTGAAATTTCTTGAGCGTCATCTCCGTAACAATTCACCGTAGGAAAAAATTATTTTGACGTCTTACGTCACTTCGTTTGGCAGCCATATTGTTTTGGAAAAAAAAATTAAAAATCTTTTTCTCCAGAACGGCTGGACAGATTGAGGTGAAACTTTACACACACATTCCCCATGACATCCTTTTACAAGTTTGTTAATTTCTTATTGATCGGTCACATGGTTTGGTGGCCATATTGAATTTACCTTCAAACCTTCAAACATCATCTTCTCCAGAACAGCTGGTCAGATCAAGGGGAAACTTCACAAACATATTCTCATTGGGAAGGGGATACAAGTTTGTTAATGAATAATTGATAGGTCACATAGTTTGGCAGCCATGTTGGATTTAAGAAAATATTAAATAATGTTTTCTCTCGAACTACTTAATCTATCGAAGCGAAAATTTGCAACCATCATCTCCCACCATGTCTGCATATATGGTAAAAAATTATGATGGCACAAGTCACATGGTTTGGTGGCCATATTGAATTTACCCTCAAACCTTCAAACATCATCTTCTCCAGAACGGCTGGTCAAATCAAGGGGAAACTTCACATACATATTGCTCAAGGGTATTGAATATGTTTGTTCATGAATAATTGATAGATCACATGGTTTGGCAGCCATGTTGGATTCAAGAAAAATATTAAATAATGTTTCACTGGAACCACTTATCCTGTCGAAGCGAAAGTTGGCAACTATCATCGAACCCATGCCTGCTTATATGGTAAAAATTATTACACGTCACATGGTTTGGCAGCCATCTTGGATAGAAAAACGCACCTTGTTCGATCAACACAAAACTTAACAAACATGATCCACTACTCCATTGGAGGGAGAATATAAATTTATGATGTTAAGGCCCAGTCACACCTTGACGTTTTAGCCAGCGATGGCAACGTATTAAAATGTATGTAAAAAACGCTGGCTTACGTTGAACTTTGATGTTTTTTTAAAAGATTCGGACGTATTCATAACGACTTGGTCTTATGTATAACGTATTAGTAACGGACACAGAACGTTTCGTTGTGTTATAGCTAACTTATACCAAGGAATGCTGAACCTGTTGTCGGCCTACACAACCTATGCCAACGAAGTCTAACTTATGCATAGCGTGCTGCACGTATCGCCGACGATGACGTGACGTAGCCTATTAAAAGGCTGACGCACAACAATTCAAATCATAAACGCCGCAGAAATGGAAGTGTCAACATCGCAGTCACACCTTGGCGATCTTGCCAGCGTATGCCGACCTAAGAAAAATGTGTTAAAACGCTGGCGCACGTCGAATACGGTATGGGTAAGTTTGGTATACGTGAAATAGAAAGCTAAAGTACGCTATCATACGCCGTAGTAAGTGGAGTACGTCAAGTAATTTTAAACATGTTCAAAATTTTATGACGTACTTGGCGTATGACACACGTTCCGCATGCGATGGGAATAAGTTGTACACCAGATATGCGGACGCTTACACACGTCGACAAAGGCTAATTGTAAGCTACTCATAAGTCGAAACACGTCGCGGTAATGTCTTTTTACGCGAAACTTATTTCTAACTTATTGTTGATGTGCTTTGAACCAATTCTTTACGTAGTCCCAACGCACATTGACGTATGTAGACGTATTCCATTGACGTCTTCGGTCGACAAAAAAACTAAATGAACGTGTTTCTAACTTACAACTGCCATATAATGACGGTTCCCAGCGTTTTGGGGAATTGGTATATAAAAATGGTCTTCACAAGGGGGAACCATCAGTGTTTTCGACTCCTTTTTGAGTCGATGTCCATGTCAGCAGTAATCAGTATCAGTATCAGTATCAGTATCAGTATTAGTAGTAGTTGTTTCATGTTGGCAGTAGTAGGTGAGTGTGATGGGGAGGTGTGGGTGATGATGGATCCTCCTTGCGTCCGCGTGTCCACGGGTAGGAGACATCTTTGCACCATTGTTCGAAGTTCTTCGCGGCTAATTTTTTTGGGGTTTTTCAACAATGAGCTATGGCTTGTTTTTACGTTTTAAGTGTATTCATAACGAGTTGGACAAGTGCTCAAGGTACTAATAATGTACATAGAGCGCTTCGATACCTTATAGATACGGTATACCAACGAATAATTATCGTGTAGCCAGCGTTCACAACCTATCCCAACGATAGCCTAACTTATCCATATCGTGCGGCAGTTATCTTTGCCGGTGACGTGGGTTTGCTATTCATAGGCTGCCACTCAAAGATTTAAATGGCTGCAACTCCACTATTGAAAGTAGACGCTTGCGCTCAACAATTGGATTTTTTTACACTCAACGACTTTTAAAACGGTGCCACTCAACTATTTTAATTGTTTACAATGAACGATTTAAATTGCTGTCACTCGCCTTTGTTTTTTGACGCTGCGCTGGAAATTTGAAGCGTTTCTATTCAACGTGCTAAATCGCTCAAACCCACTATTGAAATAGATGCTTGCGCCAAACAATCGCAATGTTTACACTTAACGTGTTCTTATCGGTGCAAATCAAGCTGTGTCTTATCGGTGCAAATCTTATCGGTGCAAATCAAATCCCGATCCATGGTGTCACCCAGTACCTTCTCCTCCGTTCACGTCTTCTTCTCTCGGTTCTATTGGCACGCAACTGGTGCAGTGCCAAATCGATGAGGGTATGCTGATGTTTGGAGGACAGGTAGTATTGTAGTGTCATCGTTGCCGGATACTCCATCTCTGTAATGTCATGGACATGTACTCGCTATGTCGTCTGCAACACTGACGGGTTCCTTCCTGTGAACCCCTTTTATTTACCAATTCCCCTAATCGCTGCCATTACATCATTATCTGGTATCTGTAGGTTGGGAACTCGTTCGTTAAGTTCTGTAGTCGTCCGGTAAACGTCAAATAGCTACATACGCCAGTATGCGGCGGAGGTGTGTACACACAGGTGCAAAGCACGTCACTCATAGGTTAGATAAAAGCCTCTTTTGCCCTAAACAATAACTCGGCATGATTCGACGTATAAGTAACTTTCAAGCAAGGAGTGTCGAAGTGTTCAACGATCGCGTAGCATGTTAGCAACATGTCACTGATAGGTTATAAATAAGTTTCAGGCACGCTAAGCATTATACCGACGTCTTTCAGCCTATGAGTAACTTAAAAGTAACGTGTGTCAACGTGTGTCAACGATCGCGTAACGTGCCTACAACACGTTACTCATAGGCTAGGAATAAGTTTCGGGTACGCTAAACATTACCTCGGCGTGTCTCAACTTATGATTAACTTACAATAACAGTGTTGACGTCTGTCAACGATCGCATAACGTGCCTACAACTTATGGCCAGCGTAGTGGAACGTGTGAGTCATACGCCGGCATACGTCGTGAAATTTCAAGCATGCAAAAATTTGAGGACAACCGAAAAGTACAACGTTTAAAGCCAGCGTGCAACGACGTATGGCAGTGTTTTCCAGCGTGCTCTCAATGTTATCAAAACTTTACCATAACGTATTCAACGTGTGCCAGCCGTTTTTAGACAAATTTTTCAAAAATCGGCATACGTTGGCTAAAACGTCAAAGTGTGACTGGGCCTTTATTGGTCACGTGCTCCGGCAGCCATATTGGATTGAAAATTAATAAATTAAAAAGTCTTCTCTGAAACGGCTGAACAGATCGAGGCGAAACTGTACAGGTATGACTGCCTATCCAGGATGGACAAAAAGTTCCCACCTCCTTTTGACGTAGATCACATGGTTTGACAGCCATATTGGAGTTAAGGAAAAATATTAAATATAATTTACTCTGGAACTGCTGCATCAATAAATGTGTCTTCACAGTTATGATGAAGCAGCCATGTATAATGAAAGTATTAAATTTCAACTCGATCAGCCACGTGGTTTGGCAGCCATGTTGGATTGAAGGAAAACTATTAAATAACATTTACTCTGGAACCACTGCATAAATATATGTGAAACCTCACAATTCTAATCTAGCCGACATGGGGAACGTAGGTTTCAAATTTCAACCCAATTGGCCACATGGTTTGGAAGCCAGAATAATTTAATTATTTGAATCTGAGAACTTTCAGAATTTTTTATTTTTGCTTTCGGCTCACTTGGCTGCACCTGCATGCGTTTGAGGGTACAGCAGCAGCAATTCAATTAATACCAATGATGGCCCCAGGAAAAATGGTCAACTGTGTACATAATAAATGGATGGAACATGGCCTGTTTCTCCGTGCATAACTTGTTAATCCCTCGTCTTAGAGAAACGTGTGGAGCCTTTTTAGACTAGTGGAATCCCGCTGATGGTGTCCACATTTATTACTTTGTGTTCAGGTTAATTTAAACACCAATTCAAATTGCTAACCGACTATGTATTCAGGAAAAAGGGCTAACTGCTTACGTAATAAATAGATTGAATGCGGCGTGTTACTGCGTCTATAACTCATCAATCCCGTGTAGTAGAGAAACGAATGGTGGGCGGGGGGGGTGCTTATAATTGCTCGGGGGAGTTCCGATATACCCTGTGGACCCACGGTGACATTTCCTGCACATTTATTACTTCGCGTTCAGTAATTAAATGCCAATTCAATTGATACCGACAATGTCCCCAGGAAAAGGACTAACTGCATACGCAATAAATAGATTGAACACCGTGTTACTCGGTTCCTAACTTGTCAGTCCCGTGTTGTGTCAAAGCAGGGTTGCGTCAAAGCCGAACGTCTGGGTACCCGGTCATCACTGCCAGCAGTTATAAAGTGGCAGTTGTAGTTATTCGTCTTTTTCCTTCCTTATTTTTTGTTTCCATTTCCTTGGTTTTTACATTTTTCTTCTTGCTGTGCTTGAGCTTACGTCCAGCTTGCTCACCTCATTTCCTCATCCCCTTACTCTTGATCCTATTCTTCCTCATCCCCATTTTTCTTCCAAGGTTCCTTCTGTTGTTGCTCTCCCCTGCTTTGGTGTCTTTCCCCCAGCTCTACTGTATTTCTCCTTTTTGTGTTTTGTTCTGGTCCACTTTATGATCTCGCTCTTCCACAAGCTTTGACTTTGCATTGAAAAAAGGAGAGGAATTCATTCATTCATCACAATGAGCATTGAGTGGCATTTGAGGTTGTATCCATTTTGTATGCAAGTGTGGGAGGATAGGTTGAGAAAAGAGTAGGGAGGTGTTGGAAAAAGAATTGGTTTGGTGGGTGTAGAGGGAGGTGAGCAAAGAAGGATATATGGGACCTTGGAGAGGGTATGAATTATGCCATTATGCATCCATAACGTGCGTGTGGCCTCGATTAAACTGATGCATAACTTGGTATTTAAATCTAAGCTTCTGGTTGTTGAAGATGTAAACAGTAACAGGCCATATGAAAGGATTTTTGTTTGTATACATAGTCTGGGCTCGTGGAAGAGCTCGTACACTGAAGGGATCAGGACGTAACGGACAAAACTAGGACGGCACGAGGTACAGCGCATATCTCCGCCAGGCTGAACAGTGTTTTGTATCCCACTGATAAGCTGGATCTGGATTTCGACCTGAACCTCAGCACCTAACCAACTCATCCACCAAGTTTTGTCATAACACGTGTGCAATTTTTTGAAATATCATGCTATGTATCATTTCTTGGCCCCATCTCTCAATGGTGAAGAATCAATTATAAAATTAAATAATTCTCGCATCTGGATTCAAATCCAGATCTTCACCAAAATTGAATCATTTCTTCCTTGTCACACACTCAACCTGTCCATCATGTTTCGTCCAAATCCATCCACACCTTCTTGAGATATCCTGCTCACAAACAAGAAACATGTCGTGCATAGCACGACACTTGTGAAATCCAAATAAATAATAGTTGCCATGGAAACAGCTGGATATGATAATTTCGAAAATTTGACATATCAAGTGTTTTACATGATGGAATGTTGTACGTAACAAATTTGGTTGATACATTTTCTAATTGTTGCCAAATAGGTGTTTTCCATGTTATGGACGGCATTGACCTTGATCTTTGACTAATTTTCACTATTTTATACACACATACTAGACATGCATACAAATAAGCTATACAAGTTTCATTCTGATATCTTGAAAAATTCCTGAAGTTTGGCAACAATAAAAATCACAAAAAAAATCCCATTTGATTACAATGGTGTGAAATTGTTGTCATGGACACAGTTTTCTCTCTGCCGCAAGGGGATTTTCCCTAAACTACTCATCAAAATGAGCAGAATCTGAAAAAAGAAAGAAAGAAATGTCATGATTGAATTATATTTTGCACCCTCTTAGCTTGGCACTGAGGTGGTTTTCCAATGTGGGGGGTGGGATGCTGAATGACTGAACCTTTTGATTATGACTGAACCTCATGTGTTATTGCAGAAAGCCCTCAGGTAGAAGGACTAACTGGGTCTATAGGATTTTAGGGGACTAACGATTCTAATTGGGTCTGCAGGTTTTTGGGATCATAGGGGTCTTGAGGGTGTAGGCTGTCTAAAAGGTCTAAGGGCTCTAAAGGTCTTTATATCTAAAAGTTATGTTCCAATAATTCATAGAGGTAATTAATAGACGTAATCACTGTCCAACTCGCGTTCAAACGGTACGTAATTAATAGACATACTCATCGGAGTCGACAAAGACTTCACCTCAACGAGAGTTCATCGTCCACCCGTATTTTTCAGTTTATGTACACGATATAGATATCAAATGAATCTGCTGAAAATTGACGATTGATGTGACCTTGACCTTTGATCTATTGACCTCACAAACTATTGGCTTCCAGCTTGTCACTACCTCTATGAAGTGGTGAAGATTGGAGTGAAAATATGATCTGTAGGCGATTGACACATAAACAATCAATAACAGACCAGACCACACCAACCAATATACTCATGAGTCTTCGATTTTGCAAGTCACAGACAGACGGATGAAAACGTATAACTTCCGCTCACCGGTTAATAGGACGCAAAACATGCATGCATGCATTCGGCCATGAGCCAGACTCGGTAATTTTTGGCCACCGGTACCATCCAAGGAGAATAATGCTCATTGTAATTTTTGGCAGGGTATACATCTCTACAGTCAGAAAGTATGTGATAGCATTGCATTGGTGGTAGCCTTTTGTGTGTTATTAGCCGTTAAGTAACCCCGTCCCAAAATAAACTTTTCTGAAACCTGCGTAAGACAGAAGAAGACATTCTATTTAAAAACTAATAGTTCTTTCTTATTATCGGCTATATCTTCTTGAAAATTGTTAGGCACGTAGATCATGTTATTTGCTTTTCAAAACAGTTGTTAAAACTCGCCTAGCATTTAGTGTTTGCAATTACAGGCACTGATAGTCCAGTGCTGATACATTGCAGAACATATCCATCTTTGAGTCAGACGATGGAGAAAGTTTAGATGAGGATATTGAAGAACTGGATAATGATTATGATTTTTAAGTTCATCTTGAACATTTTATATCACTTACAATCAGTGCATATGATCATAGATGTCTTAGAAACTATAAAGAACCCGTCTTTGGTTCATAAGACAATATGTTTATCAGCAACACATTGGGCCGAGGTAATAGCCTTGTTTGTGTGGAACACCACATTTGTGTTTCTATTCTGTAATTTTATGCCCGACAACAGAAGATTGTGTTTCATTTTCACCTTTGACTCATTCATCAGATTGCTCATGATTAACCATCTTGCTACCGTCTTATTGGTTTATATTGTGTAATATGGGTGTTTGATACCTTCATATGTGCATTACCGAGTATCTAAATCCCTGAAATTCTGTATTTTTTGAGAAATTACAGGGAAAAAATATTAATCTTGTTCATGAACATGCTATCATTTACCTTTGTTTGATTCTTGGAAAGTATCCTTCAATAACAACAGGGAAAATATCATGACATTGACCAAACTACATAAATCCATCCAAATTAGGTATTTTTTTTTCATTTTGGGGGTAGGGTAACATTGTCTGCTATACTGATCTTAATATACAACATACAAAAAATAAATTTA
>CM068957.1:124703601-124714535 GCA_035128595.1 Eptatretus atami
CCTTTTTCCCCCACTACATCACCAGGTGGACTCTGTGAAGGTTTTGCACTATGTGGGAGCCTCTGTGGCCTTTCTTGCTGTCACCTTCTACCTGTGCCTGCAAACAGTCCTTACATACCGTACTGCCGGTCTGCTTGGTTACAACTGGCTTGGACATGCCCGTTCGTTCTTCACATTGATGGCCACCGTTACGCTCATCCTCAGTATCCTTACTACTCTGCCCATCACCAAGATGACAAAGCTTAGTCCGAGTCCACTGGTGATCTGAACCAAATGTCAAAAAAATACTTTTGTGTCAATATTTGATGACAACCGAATCAAATGCTTCAAAGCAAAGTTTCGTCAAACCCCCTTTCTTGTGATATGGACTGTTCACCTCCTGTTTGCAATGAACAAAATATACAAATCGATTGAGTAAATAGACCGCTCAAGAGCAGATGTGAGGTGAGCAATTTCATCTTGTCATGCTGCCAAGAATGCAGCGTTTACAGGCCTCATAACATGATGGTATTTTGCATGTGGGGAAACTCGTGTATTGATTAGCAGGGGACAGTAGGAGTCTAAATTGAGAAAAGGAAGGCTGATGGGGAGAGAAGGGAAAGACATTTGGGAGAAAATAGGAGTAAGGGAAGGGAAGGAATGCAAGGGAGGACCGGAGGTGGTGGGGGGTGGGTGGGTCGGGGGTTGGGTGGTATTCAAAATAAATTCCACTTTTTTATACAAGGTCGAGGCTCGTGGTAGAGCTAGTACACTGAACGAATCAGGATGTGACGTAACAAAAGGAACAGAAGAGAGAGCTAGAGATATAGATATTTGAGGGTGGGGGAGGGGGGGACACCAACAGATGGGTTGAAGGATAAAGACTTAGACTTTGACAAACTTAGACAAACAATGGAGGGAGACTTAGACAAACAAGGGATGAGGGGAAGGAGAGGACACATGGGGTGAACAAGATGGATACAGAAGCAAACTCTCAGGAAGGAAAAACTGGGAATTTGGAAGGAGAAGGGCTTGGGGTGGAGGGATGGGTGAACAAGCGCAGAAAAAAACATGGTTTTGGATTGGAGACGTTCTGAGATGGTGGTGAACAGCTGTCTTGAAGACTTGGAGGGAAGAATGAGATTGAAGAAGATGTGGGAAAAAGAGGAACAAATGTGTAATACTAAATAGTTCACCCCCAAACCAAAAAGCTATTGAATTGAGACTATTTTGATCATGGTTAGCAACACTAAAGACAATGTAAATGGTGTAGAAAAAAATTAAGGTAAGTAGGTAGTTATTTTGAGAAACTTTTTTTTGTTTTTTCTCCAGAAGATAGGCTTAAAATTTCAGGATAATGTTTACCATCAAGGAAATGGAAAGATAATCTATTGTCATTGTATTATTGTAAACTGGAGGAAACTTTTCAACTCTGTTTTGCCTCTCGGGTATTTGATAGCACGGCAGCTAAGATTCTATTGCTGAGAAAAAAGGCAAGGAGGATGGAGGAGCGAAAATAACGTTTTGCTCCTGTATAACCACCATATTCACAAACTTATTGTGACAGTAAGGAGATGCACAAGGTTATTGAATTGTGGCCTTTTATTGGATATCTAACAGTGTTGGTTGGACTTTGGCAGCAAGCACAGCCTGTAACCTACCTGTAACGCTTCGTGCAAAATTTTGTAAATCATCCATTTTAAGGTTCTTCTGTCATTTGTTAATAATTTTGGCCTACCTGTCCCATTTTCAACAATGGAACAACCTGTTGTCTTCGATTTCCGAAGGACATTATCCACAGTTTACCTGGGAAGGCTCAATGTGGCAGAAATGGCATGAACTTCTGGCACCCATAAATCGTTACACATCGAAGGTCAGTCGGTTCTTTACTTGCCATGCGGAATCTTGATTATGAATGGGTTTAAATTCCTGCTGCACTTCTTTATATAGCATGTGCTGCTTGGTGTTGGGGGATGATGGGAACGTTCTGGTTGGAAGGGTTAATTTTCAAGTTTGAGCGTACTTTCCCAATACTTTTGGAAACGTAATATGCGAGAGAGGAATGCAGAAACTATGTAAAGGAGGCTGGCAGAAGATAGAAGTAAGAAGCTGCAAGAGAAGCAAAGCAGACATATGTATGTAGCATATGGGGCAGGGGAGAGGTCAATAACTCAGCCACGTTGTGTATATAGATGGCCCCTTTCTAGGTTTTTGGCAAAAAGGATGATCGGCAATTCTCGATTTGGAAATGCAATGGTGTTCTGATAATGCATTCGACATATGTTTGTAATCATGCACACATGGTGGATAAATGAGTCGGTAGAAAAAAAAAATTATCGTTTTAAAATCGTTTTGCATCATTTGGCAGATGCATTGCAATTGCACGACATGGTAAATTATCCCTTGTTCATTGAATGTAATAAACCTGGTGCTGGCTTAACGGTTAAGGTGGCTTAGAATGTAATAAACCTGGTGCTGGCTTAATGGTTAAGGTGATCTTAGGCTTGTGTGTGGCTGCCTTAAGATCTTAGGGTCTTGAGTTTTAGTACCTGTTGTGCTGTGACATAACACTAGGTGGGTTGTCATCCTTCCGAGGTCAGTGAAATGAGTACCTGGTTATTGGAAACTGGGAGCACTGCATTAGCTGCACAGCCGCACACCCAGCACAGGCTGCGTACAAAATAATAATTGAATGTAATTAGGTGTGCTGCTCCATTATGCCTTTAGGTCAGGACTCTGTAATCAATATCTTCTTTTTTTTTTGCTGAATCAAGATCGATCTACACTGCCATCCTCCTTGTTCCTCACCTCCTCATGACTCGTCGTATCTTTGAAAGATAGTCCCTTGTTGTAGCAGTAATCTTGCTTATGAAAAAACAGTGTCCTTCCTTAACTCCTCATGCTTTCAGGTGGAGCCTTTTTTGGTGAAGATGACAGCCGCCTGCAGCATGCCTCCGCCATCTGTGAATGGGCCTTCACACTCGTTGTACTTAGCTTTTTTGGCACGTTTAGCTTCGATTTCCGTGTCGTTTCCCGTTCTACCTTGCTCATGCTCGTGTCCCCAGTGGCACGTATACCGCCAGACACTTCGCTCATGGACACAGAGTCGGCCTCTGCCAACGCAACTTGGAAACCCCTCATGTCGCCCTCTTCGATGCATGGGCGAGTTCCTCCTGAAAGTCGGATCATCCTGCCTGCAACCACAGCCGTATGATCGGTGAATGAAGTCACAGTGGCCTCTACACGGGATGAAAAGGCAACAAGCATCAGTAGGTCATAAACACAAATAAAGAGAAATGGCAAAATGAAGATTGGAATAGGAAGAAATGAGTGGTCTCAATTGTTTTTGTTTTTTTGCTTGTTTAAACAGATTTCCACTTGTTCTTATTTATCTGCCTTATTGGTTCCAGGCTCATCATGGGTTGCCTGGAGGTGATTGGTACAATTTGGACCTGGATCTTGTGCAATAAGCCTGGGTGGCAGAATCTTTGCTTTGTAAAAGGCTGATTGGTGATTATGCAGGTGCCAGGCAAGGTGTCACCTTTGCTTGTTTCCTCCACTTAGACTCATTTCTGCCATCCTCATTGAACCAGTTGTACATTTCTGCACTTGGAGTTGTTGGAAAGAAAATCTTTTGTATTTTTTAAACTTTCTTACATGCTGACTGTTGTCCTTGAAAGTTGCTCTTTGAACTCTTGCACCCACATAACTGTACAGTGAAATATGCAAAAGCCACGGGTTAATATTGTGCATGGACAGGTTTGTTCGCTGCCTGGTTATTTTGGTCATGTTTGAGCAGCTTGTTTAAATCGACTTTGCGAGCAAAACAAAAAACATCCAGATCTTTCACTTCAACACGCTGACCTTTTATATTCACACTCCTAAACTTATGAAAATGGTTCTCGAATCTACTCCAGCATCAACCTACACCACTTCCCCTCTACTCCCAAAACAAACTCTCTAGATTTCCCGGTTGTGAAATCTATGGCTATGACACTGCCATGAATCATTCTGCCATGAAACTCAATCCAGCCTGAAATCATGCTGTTTACGAATGCCAGTTTTATTATTTTGTTTTTATTTCACAATTCAGTGCCATCAGCACCAAAACATTTAGGCCATTTCAGCAACTTTTAACTTCTGAATGGTAACATTGCATTTTTTTTTTCGATTATTTTATTTTATTTTTTCCAATTAAGACGATTGGCAGTGAATTGAATGTTTGCAGCAAACCTTTTGTTGGTGTTCTGAATGTGATGAAGCAGAAAAAATGAACGTTAAATCGGTGCCTTGATTAAATGTGAGCTTTAAACGTGGCTCTCAACACAAACTTTTTCTAATTGTCGATTTCTGCACCAGAAGGGGTTCTTCCTTTGAACTATGAAGCATTATTCAGATCTTGTACAACCAAACTTTTGTTTGTGCAGGTTTTTGATACTGGCATCATTGCGGGTGGTTTGTTAAATTTCCCCACTTGGCTACTTCGATGATGTCCTTAATGCATTTCATTGACTCGTTATACACCCTCCACAAAGGAGGCACGATAAGAAACATATTTTCATTGAGCAAATTGGGGGTCCTCCCCCAACTCTGAACACCGTGGGATGGATATATATATATGTTGTTCGTCTTTTGGCTGCTCCCATTAGGGGTCGCCACAGCGGATCAACCTTTTATGATCCGCATACTGATTTGGCATAGGTTTTACGCCGGATGCCCTTCCTGACGCAACCCTGGTCGCCTCTTACGACACAGGGATAAGGATTGGGTTTCGCCATGATTCCAGGCTGCCCTACACCCTCTCATAGCGTGGCCCAGCGCAGAGCTCCCGTCCTCAAGCGATCCTCCAACCCAAGCCTCCGAGTAGCCGGATTACAGGCGCACGCCACTACGCCCGGTGTGTGTATATATATATATATATATATATATATATATATTATATATATATATATATATATATATATATATATATATATATTATAATGTTAAACCGCATAAACATTGTGCATGCACAGAGTACAACCACCATTTTTCAACTCGTTCTGTCCAGTGATTCAACAATTGCAGAATAAGATTCCACCACACACTTGAATGTTACATATTCAATTGCAAGAAATCAGGTCAGAAGAGAGAGGTCATTCCACCATGGAAATGCTGCTTCTGCTCTCCCAATAATGGATGGAGATCCTCAATGCCAGACATTAAATCAGAGCCATCTCCCTTGACATATCACGTGCTTTCGATTATGGTATGGCACCCTGCCCTGCTCACCAAACTCTTCCAATGGTATCCAAGGCCATCTTCACTCATCGCTCACAGACTTCCGCTCTTGTCGCAGCAAACGTGTGGCACTAAATGGAGTTCTCTCGTCCCCTCTTCCTGTCCAGGCTGGAGTTTAAGGCAGCGTTCTGGGCCCTGTTCTTTTTCTGGTTTTCACCAATGATCTCTCTGACTCTTAAAAATCCTCTTTATCTCTTTGCTGATGACTCCACACTCTGGCGTACCATCTGTCATGCCTTAGATCAGCAAACAGCAGCCTCTTCACTCTCTGCAGATCTAGATAAAATCACAAGCTGGTCCAACACGTGGAACATGTCTTTCTAATCCTGACAAATCTCACACACTCACTATGTCTCTCTGAAAGACCGTTTAGAAAACCCCCTCATCTACTTTCTCAACATTCCTCTTGAAGTCCTTTCATTCAAGCTTCTGGGTCTCATGATCTTTCCTGGGAAAGCCACATTTCCAAGCTGGCTTCCAAAGCCAGTTGCCGACTGCGCATCTTCCATCATGCTAAGTCCTTCCTTGGCACACCTGAACTGACCATGTATAAAGCTTTCGTTCACAGCCTGATGGAGTACTGCTCTGCCCTATGGGCTAGTGCTCCCGCCTCTCACCTTTCTCAACCACGCTGTACAAATCAAGGCATTTGGGATCATTGGTATCTACCGCGATGAGGATGAGGCTGAGTTTTGGGTCTCTCACTCTCTCACCACAGGCAGGTCAGTGGCCTTTCTGTCTTCTACCATCTCCTCTCTGGCCTAGCCCCTCTGCTCTGTCTGCAATATGTCCCCCCCCCCCCCACCCCCATATTTCCGCAGAGCGTTCAAGGTACTCCAGTAACCCACCAAAATCAAGAATCACTTCTCACCTTTACTCTTTCATTCCTCTTTTTTTTCCTGCATTTTGAACAAACTCCCACACTCTCTTCAATCCCACTCCTCCCTCCAGGTCTTCAAAATGGCTGTTCACTTCCATCTCTTATCTTCCCCCATCCAAAACCACGATCTTTTGTACCCCCGTTAATCCACCCCAAACCCACCATTAAATTCCCTGCTTTCCTTTCTGAAAGTCCCTGGAGTGCCGATCTTGTTTCCCTGTGTACCCCGCCCCATCCCTTTCCCTTCCACAGATCTAATGTCTCTGTTCCCCACTGTTTTGTCCTTCCCTTTCCCGCCCCTCTTGTCTCCTGCTCCCCTTGTACGTTCTGTGTGCGCTCTCATACGAGCCTCAAAATTGCATACAAAAAGCAGAAAAAAATCACTTTTTCCACCTTTATTTTCACATCGTAACCCACAACTTCCAGTTGAAAAACAAATTCTACAAATTTCAGAAAATTCATTAAAAATACAAAACTAGAATATCTTGGTTGGATGTGTCCACCCCCCTTATAATATCAATTGTAAATGAACTCAGGAGTAACCAATCACCTTCAAAATCACACCAAGTTAATTGGCCTCCACCTGTGTTAAATTGTCGTAATTCTGATTATTTCAGAGTAAAATCAGCTGTTCCTGTGGGCTTCCTCTGCTCGATACTGGATTTCACAGCAAATATGCAACCATGAGCACCAAGGAGCTTTCAAAATGTACGATGCATCCAGGCAGGTGGTGTTCACCTGGCATCCACCAAATCCAGACTCATCCGTCGGACTGCCAGATGGTGAAGTGTGAATCATCACTCCAGAGAACGCGTTTCTACTGCTCCAGAGTCCAATGGCGGTGAGCTTTCACCACTCCAGCCGACGCTTGGCATTGCGCATGGTGATCTTAGGCTTGTGTGCGGCTGCTCGGCCATTGAAACCCATTTCATGAAGCTCCCGACCAACAGTGTTTGTGCTGACGTTGCTTCCAGAGGCAGTTTGGAACTCTGCATTGAGTGTTGCAACCAATGACAGACGATTTTTCCATGCTACACGCTTCAGCACTCGTGTGGCTTCTGTGGCCTACTACTTCGCGGCTGAGCTGTTGTTGCTCCAAGACATTTCCACTTCATAATAAAAGCACTTACAGTTGACCGGGGCAGCTCTGTAGGGCAGAAATTTGACGAACTGACTTGTTGGAAAGGTGGCATCCCATGACAATGCCACGTTGAAGGTCACCGAGTTCTTCAGTACGGCCCATTCCACTGCTAATATTTGTCCATGGAGATTGCATGGCTGTGTGCTTGACTTTATACACCTGTCAGCAATGGGTGTGGCCAAAATAGCCGAATCCACTAATTAGAAGGGGTTAGACTAATTAGAAAACATACTTTTGGCCATGTTGTGTAAACGTATCGGTATATGTATTTACGAATATATGTTTATGTAATCGTTGTATATTTTACATATATATATATATGTATATATATATATAGCTACGTGTAGATGTGTGTGCATATACATTTATATATATATATATATATATATATATATATATTATATATTTATGGATACGTGAAGGTATATACGTGTGTGTGTATATATATATATATATGTATGTGATGTATATATATATATATATATATATATATATATATATATATATATATATATATACACTGTATATATATTGTGTGTGTATATATATATGTATATATATATATATATATATATATATATTATATATATGTATGTATACGTGTCGGTATGTGAATGTATGTGTATATATATTGTTACAAATTTGGAAGGTTACTGCACTCAACATTCAGGTCCCGATGGGACAGTTATATCGGTGAGTATGTGTTTATAGTTAGGGCCCCCTACCTGTGTCTAACGGGAATTACATGTGTGCACTGCGGAGATTCGTTTACAACAAACTCCTTCACTTCACTTCACACACCGACGCCATTGCCCACGTTCGTTCGGCCACGTACTTGGGCGGAGATTTCCATCGCTCCAGACCGGGACTCCGCCCAGGAAGGCAGGGGCGTGCCCCTTGTCCAATCACGCCACAGAAAGCGACTTTCCCACGGCACGCCGGCCAATGGGGGTTGAGATGGCCACAGAGCGATTTTCCCACGGTACGACGGCCAATGGGGGTTGAGATGGCCACAGTTAGCGATTTTCCCATGACGCCCTGTCCAAAGAGGGTGGAGAGCACCTCAGACGGCGATTTGCTCACCCGGAGAAAAAAGGAATATGAGGGAACGCCAGACTGAGAGCTTTTTGGGATGATTCTGTCAGTAAAGAAAGGGTCGTCGTGGTGGTGGTCGCTCGTAAGAGTCGTGGTCGTCGTCGTGGTGGTCATCATCATCGTGTTGCGGGTTCGAGTCCCGCCGAGCTGGATCATCCTCGCTCTTGATGTTCTTGGTCTTGGTCGATTGGTGCGTGGCCGGTTGGAGAGCGCGTTGCCTGTGCTTGGAGCGGCATCGTGTTTCGGTTCGAGTCCCGCCGAGCCGGATCGTCGAAGACCACACGAGGTGTACAGGTCCAAGCACAGGCTCTGGTCTCTAGCTCACCTTTCCTCGAGCTGGAGGCCTTCAATAAAGACCGACGGGTCCATTTCTGTGTGTGTCTGTGTGTGGGCCCGTCTTTAAGTCGCCTCTGTATAAGTGCTTTTGCTTGTACATTGATTGCATTTCTTATAGTCTGATAACTCTGCTCTTCTGTGTTCCCCTCCCTGCCTATTGTAAATAAATATCCCTTTTTGTTGAATTTAGCAGCTCGTTTCTGTGTTTCTATCATTGGTTTCCGCACTGCGAACGGGAACTAGGAAGCCTCATTGCTGCCAAAATCGTGCAATCGGCTATGCAGGAATTTGGTGCCCTCCGCTCGGGGTACGGCTCGGTAACGGCCCGGATCGCGCAGATCCTGCCGAGGGTGAATTTCCCCGGTAGTTTGACAACCTGGGTATTTAGGTAAATTGAAATTGGCAATCGACCCTATCCCATGCGGTTGACCTCTTGGCGATCTTCGGTCAGATAAGGGACCCGTCGGCTCAGGAGTTATCCGGGGTTACGACCTATAAATTCCGGGTGTTCGGTGGAGCCGACTCTACTGCTCCACCTAGCGGTCGTGCCACCGAAACTCGGCCCCACAATATATATATATATATATATATATATATATATTCACCTATCACCTATCGCGGTTCACCTATCGCGCCCCGTTTCTCGCGGGGTTACGTTCCAAACCCTCCCGCGGTAAGTGAAAATCCGCGATGAATGGACCAAAAAAAACACATTTTGATCTCAATTAAAGACATAAAGAAAACATTTGAAGCATAAAAATGCTTACTGTAAACTCGGTAACGTTGCAAAAACATTGTGATGGGCAGTTGCTGGCGTTGTTTCTTCATGGTGGTGAGGAGGGTTTTGTAGGTTTCCATTGCGCCATCAATAGCGTTCTTGAATTGCAACGCCCGAACCATAGAGGGATCCCATGCTTCAGCCATCCCCTGCAATTCTTTGGCCGTTTTCGCCATTGTTGCTAAGCGTTCAAGTGATAGGCCTTCGTCGTCGTGCTCCTGCGATGGATCAGATTGTTCCTCCTCCTCCTCGCATGCAGACTTCGTAAGCTCAGCCAAATGCTTGTCCGTTAATGGGTCAGAGTTGGTTTCGATGAGGTCATTCACTTCGTCGTGCGTCATGTCGTTGAATCCTCTTCCTAGAATCTTCGCCAGCTTGACCGCCTTATGGATTGCCGAATGGTGAATTTCGTCTGGAGAAAAGGCCTTGTATTCGTGGACGCATTCTGGCGACAGCTTCTTCCAACAGGCGTTTAAGGTTTCTTTTTTCATTTCTTGTAGAGCCTTCTGAATTATTTGGAGACACGTTGCTATCGTGAAATCACGCCAATACGCCCTCAGAGAAAAATTGTCGTCGGAATCCATGGCCTCCACGAGGTGCTGCAGGGCGTTGCGAATGTAAAGCGCTGATGTTGGCTTCGTCCTTCTTGATGTAGCGTATGGTCGATTCATTCAAACAGTAATGGCGCCCAACCGCGGCAAACGTTTTTCCTTTGGGGGGCATCGTAGGGCTTGGAGAAAAAAACGTAGAAAATTCTGTGTCGTTCACAAGCGAAACACTCAACACAGCGAGAGTGCCCTCGTGGGCAGCAGCCAATCAGCGCCAAGAGAAATGAATAGCGCGCTCTATGTCTTTGTTCGTGCGTTGTGTCGACAAACATACAAATTTTTTTGTTTGTTTGTTTATTATGAAGATACTTTCGAGCGCCACGCGTTATAATTTATTGCTTAAATAATTTATATTTTATATATTATTACCGCGATGTACCGGGGAATCTGCAGAAAAAATTAGTTACGTTCCAAGGGAAAACCCGCGATGAACCGGGGGCGCGATAGGTGAACCGCGATGAAGCGGGGGTTGACTGTATATTTATGTATACGTGTCCGTATATACATAAGTGATATATATATATATATATTGTTACGGTTGTGGAAATTCACAGATCACCATTCAGGTTCCCGAAGATCAGTTATGTCGATAAGTGTGTGTCCAGATTAGATTTCCCCACGATGTCTTAATGGGAATTATTCGTGGAAACCGGGCTGTGCATCTTTGAGTTAGCTGTTATTCTTCTTGCTATCTTTATTTTAAAACGAACAACAAGTCCTCACCATCATCTCCACAAGCAACATCATCTCCTCACCAATATCTCAACAAACAAACAACATCTCCTCACCACCTTCGCCACAACCGCCAACATCTCCTCACCACCTTCGCCACAACCG
>CM068957.1:124723240-124733605 GCA_035128595.1 Eptatretus atami
AGCCTCATTGTCAGTTGAATTATTTGAAATGGGGGAAAAAAACAACAAAACTCTACTCAATTAATTGAGTAAGTTCTGCTAAAATAGTTTAATTTAATTGCACATGTTTGTTGGGGGTGGGGGAGCGGTGGTGGAGTTGGGGTCGTAGGGGCTTGGGTGGTTGGGTGGTTGGGTGATGCAAAATTTGAAAAAAATGTTGAAAAAAATGTTGAAATCGTTTTTTCTTTGTGGCAAAAACAAATGTTCCGAAGGTAGTTTAGTTGGATTACCGAGGTTCTGTCAGTGATAGTATGTTGAATCTTGCCTTCACCAGGCTCAATGTAAGCTTTAGAGGCAATTGTCTGAATCCAAACAAACTTTTCACTTTATGGAGGGGTTATTGGTAAAATTTGATAAACATGAATGAGAACCCTGACTGGCTTGTTGCACGTCATATTTCATCATGCCGATAACCAGGACCGATCGTACATTAATTGAAGCAGATTCCCAACTCTGATTTAATTAAACAAGCGAGATATCAACCTGAAAGCCATTTCTACTGTCCACCATTGTGTGGATGGAACAACTGAAAAGCCTGTCCTGAACATTAATAGGAATCAAATCCACAGACGTGAAGTGAAGCAGCAGAGATATCACATTGTACCCACTGGGCCATGAAAACCCTTGCAACAAGTGTGGCCATCCTGAGGCAAGCCAGAAAACATCATCTTGCAAATGTCAACGCCAAACTCTCCAACCAGTCACCTTCCTCCAAGTTTTGGTGGTGCTTGTCAAGTCTGACTGTGGTGTTTAATTCCCCTCCATCCCAACCCTCAACTGAAAATGCTGTCCTGCAGATTCTTCCTGAGTTAAGGTTCGAAATCCATCCCGCTCTGTCCCCATTTTACCCAAACATATCCACCGTCGGCTGGACTATCCTCACTTGAGAAGGAAGAGAATGTTTGGTCTGACCTTGACCCTGCTTCGGTAAAGGGGCTGTCACACCTTGACGATTTAGCCAGCGTATGCCGATTTATGAAAAATTTGTCTAAAACGCTTGGCCAACGTCGAATACGTTATGGGTACGTTTTGTGTACGTTAGATGCACGCTGAAAAAACACTACCATAGGTCGTATTACGCTGGTTTTTAAACGTTGTACTTTTTGGTTGTCCAAAAAAAATTTGCATGCTTGAAATTTTACGACGTACTCGGCGTTTGGCTCACACGTTCCGCTACGCTGGCCATAAGTTGTAGGCACGTTATGCGATCGTTGACACACGTTAATTGTATGTTACTCATAAGTCGAAACACGTCGAGGTAACATTCACGTACCCGAAATTATTTCTAACCTATGAGTAACGTTTTGTTAAAGCACGCTACAAGAACGTTGTTCACACTTCACAACACGCTACTTGAAAGTTCCTCATACGTCGAAACACATCAAAGTAATGTTTAGGGTACCCGTGACTTATTTATAACCTATGAATAACGTGCTTGGGAATTATTACGCTATGCATACGCTAGACTATCGTTGGGCATAGGTTGTGGACGCCTAAAACACGATAAACAATCATTGGTATAACTTATGTATAAGTTATCGAAGCGTTCTGTGTTCATTACTAGTACATTATGCATTGTTCAAAGTCGTTTTAATACTTTAAAAAGTAAAACAAAGAAATATTTCATCGTGGAATGAGGAAAAAAAATTAGCCGAAAAGAACATCGAACAATGGTGCAAAGTAGTCTCCTATTCGTGGACGATAAGAGGATCCATCATCACCCACACCCTCCCCATCACGCTCACCTACTACTACTGACATGGACCTACTACTACTACCATACTACTACAACTACTACTACTACTGACATAGACATACTACTACTACTAGTATGTTAGTAGTATGTCTATGTCAGTAGTAGTAGTAGTAGTAGTAGTACTGACATAGACATACTACTACTACTACTACTACTACTACAACTACTACTACTATTACTACTGTCACGCACACCAACTACTGCTAATAGTATTACTACTACTGATACTACTGGCATTGACATCTACTCAACATGGAGTCTGGAACAATGATGGGTTCCTCTTGTGAAGCCCATTTGTACATACCAATTCCCCTTAACGCTGCCAATACGCCATTACACGGTAGATGTAGTAAGTTAGAAAACACGTTCAGTAAGTGCTGTGGTCGTCCGGAAGACGTCAATCTAATTCGTCTACATACGACAATGTGCGTTTGAGATACGTTACACATAGGTTCATAGCATGTTACTCAAAGGTTAGAAGCACGTTATACTTAGGTTCAAAGCATGCTACACATCGGTTAAACGCACGTTACTCATAGGTTCATAGCACGCTAGTCATTGGTTCAAGGCAAGTTACAAATAGGTTCAATGCACGTTACTCATAGGTTTCAAGCACGTTAAAAATAGGTTCAGAACACGCTACTCATAGGTTAAAAGGACGTTACCCATTGGTTGAAAATTAGGTTGCGGGTATGTTAAATATTACCTTGACGTGTTTCGACTTATGAGTAACCTACAAGTAACGTGTGTCCGTCGTGTGTAAACGATCGCGGAGCGTGCCAGGAACATATGACAACGCATGCGGAACGTGTTAGCCATAAGCCGAGTACGTCGTAAAATTTTCAGCATGCTTGAAATTTCACGACGTATTACACGTACCACGTAATATGACAGCGTACTTCATTGTTTTCCAGCCTACTCTTAACGTATACACAACTTACCTATACCGTATTTGACGTGTGTCAGCGTTTTAGACACATTTTTCATAGGCCGGCATACGCTGGCAAAATCGTCAAGGTGTGACTGCGATGTTGACACTTCAAATTCTCAGGCGGTTATGATTTATAATCGGCGTCCAGCAGGTTCTTAACAGGCTACGCCACGAGTTCGCCGGCGATACGTTTAGCGCGCTATGCGTAAGTTAAACTATCGTTGGGCATAGGTGTGAACGCCGACAACAGGCTAAGCATTCGTTGGTAAAGTTATCAATAACACAACGAAACGTTCTGTGCCCGTTACTAATATGTTATGCATACGACCAACACGTTATGAATACGCCCAAACTTAAAAAAAAAACATCAAAATTTAGCGTACGCCAACGTTTTACATACATTTTTATACGTTGCCATTGCTGGTTAAAACGTCAAGGTGTGACAGGCCCTAATGAGCCCAGATGCCCTCAGTGCCCATGTTTTCAAATCCAGCTTTGCCCATCTTGCTCCCCCTCTATCTGTCCTATTCAATCTTTCTTTGTCTTTTGGCCGCTCTCTCTCTGCAGGGAAATCGGCAACATCACAGGCAGGTTGAAAAACAAAAAAAAAATAGACCTATCAACTCTAGGCCAGTGAGCTTGCTTCCAATTACAAGAAAAGTAATGGAATTCATCATTGCTTCCGACGTCGTCTTTCCTGTTTTCGAACAACTTGAACTCTGACCATCAGTTTGGATTCTGTCCTGGTCACAAGTCTGGGCCTGCTTGTGCTTCTCTCAACAATGACTATAGAGGCCTTCCCTGGGCATATATCGGGCATTTGACACAGACTGCCTCCTGCTTTGCTTGCCAAGCTCTCTGCCTGTGGCACAGAAGGCTGCTCTCATTCATTCCTGGATTTCTGACTTCAATTCATGTGAAAGGGATGGGATGCATCCTTTTTGAATTGAATTACCAGTGGATGAAAAGTTTCCATGTTTCATGTGTGTTGAGGCTCGGTAGCGTCAACATCATCAACGGCAACAAGAACATTTCCCGCTTTTGGCGACATTTTCTTTTCATATCTGCCATGTAATGCAACATTTCTGCTTTGGAGTGCTGCAAACCTCAATTTATCTCTGTTTTATGCTTTCCCTTGAACGTTTACTCAATCTACGGGTATGAACACTTGGTAGGTTATTATCCTGTGCTGAAAATACCTCTCTGTAACAATTTATTCATTTGGCATGTTGTGGTTGTATCTGTTCGCTTTATTGCTTGATATTTCCATACTGCTTGTATGAACTAATATTCTTTATGTATGATTTTGTTAATTCTAGAATAAAACGGCATTCTTTGGGAAAGTTGTTGTCACGTTCATGTTCATACGCTCATCGGGTTGCCAAGCGCCTGTGCATTTTATTCAAGTGATTCTTTTGCTTCATCGAACTGCTCACTTCCTCGACCCCCTGGTTTCCGACAATGGATGAGCACTTGGACTCGGGGATTCGTACAAGTCAACGACAAAGTCAAACATCTGTGATGTTGAAAACCGGAGAAGTGTATGCAGAGAAATTACACGCTGCGAAGATGGCACGTGCGGAACAACTGTGTGCCGTTACTCGCATACGCGGGTCGATCGAAACTCTTCTGGATAATGCAGAGAATGCTGCAATGGTAGGGGAACGCTTCTTTCAGTATGATAAGTCGTGGAACAAATTTGTGGATTCACACAATACTTTCATGATAGTAGTTGAGGATTAAAGTGAAGACCATGTGAATGCTTTTCATCACGACAACCAGCTGACCTAGGAAAGGGCAGTTTTCAATGAAACTGTTGACGATTATCTTAAAAATGCAGCTACCTGTTTTAACCAGCAGGTTATGAAGGACTTGGGATCACAAAATAGTCCAGCAAGGGTACCACACACACCATGAGCAGGATATCTGTTGGTGCTACCTCCAAAAATTCAGCTCATCCGGCTCAACAGTTCGGTTTCGATAGGCTGAAGCCATGAAAGCTTGACTCGCTCTTTAAATGGCTGAACAGGATAAACAAAGAAGAAATGAGGCAGAAATGAAGATCTTTTCACTTGAAAGAAAGCAAGGGGAAATCGCAAGGCAGCGAGAAATGGAAAGAGAAGTGTTTGAGAGAATCAAGAAGTTAGTGTCTCAAAATGCAAGCAGAAAGTGAACTGGCACAGGCTAGGAGCAAAGCCACTCATGGATCTGGAGGCCCACCTCACTCAACAAATGGAAGAGGTGGAAAGCAGTCATGGCCTCACCTTGTAAGGCATTTATGCCACAACCCATGTTCATGAGTCATGGCAGTTCATGAACCAGCCTTTGGATACCTACACCAACATACATTCACATTCCTCTGTGCCTGATACAGACCTAAATGGAGAAGCATCAACATCACACGTTATGCATCCAATAACGAACAAAATTCTGTTCTCAGCGACCCCTTGGCCTCCCCCTCTGCAGTCTGGGATGTAGCTCCAAAAATAGAATCTTCTTGTCTCAGTTTCTACCCATCAGATGCTCCTCCAGTGGGCCCTCCTGCCTTTGCACCAGAGCCAGTACGAACAACAATGTCTGCTATACCGCTTCCCACAGATGTAATGACCCTGACCATCCCAACCATAGGAATTGGGCTTGGTAAATCTCTACCAAGGGCACCACCTGTAGCAACTACCCTGGTGCCTTCACTAATGCTGACACCTTCTGCTCTATCCTCACATGAGGAAGTACTGGCCATATTTGCAACAGCCATGAGAGACATTTTGCTGACGCAACAAAAACTGGCCTTCAACCAAGATTTTCCCCCAGTTCAACTTGAGAAGTTTTTCGAAACACCAGATCTGTTCCCTCTCTTTCATCGACAATTTCAGCACCACATAATGTCACGGAAGGACCTAGATGATGAATACAAGATGACACGCTTACTACAATTCCTTGGTGGCGAGGCAAAGGAGGCGGTTGCTGGCCTTGAGGTTATAGAAAGTGGAGTACAGCAAGTCTTACAGATTCCAGAGGAGAGATATGGCTGACCGTGTGTGGTGGTAAACTCCTTGATGAGCAACTTAATCAAGGGACCGGCGAAACCAAATGGTGGCAAAGTCTCCCTCAGAATGTTTGCTGATCAAACCACTATGGCACTGGCAATGTTAAGAGCTATGGATTGCTTGAGCGAGATCAATCAAGGAAATGTGGTGGAGCAACTACCAAGACATCTTCGGGACAATTTGGCCCATCTTTCTCATGATCCCAGTCAGGTCAGGTCAGATCTGTGACCTGCTACAGGTACCATGTAAACCTGTACTAACATGTTCCATGGTCGGGTTGTCGGCGACGAAACCGTCTCCCCCACCAGGTTTTCTGGTGAGGAGGGTGTTTGGATATGGACACCCAGCAGGATTAAAAACAAAACCTGTCAAAGGGCGGAGGAGCTCCTTGTGAGCCAACGGCCATCCATATCTAGTGCCCAACTGTGTCTGCGGACATCCTCCTGCAGTTGGGTTACTTTTTTATTAGGAGGTTGGAGGCAGGATTTGCACTCCGGCCACTGTAAAATCCTTCATTCCGCAAAACACACAAATGCAAAAAAATCTGAAAACCCACTCCGTGGGAGTACCTCCTGGCAGCTTCCCTTCGCAGGGCAGCTCAGCGGATGACGGGATTGGGGCAAAGCCTTCGGACCCCCAATCTTTGATGAAAGGAGGAAACACGGGGTAACCTCCCTGGGTCAGATTGCGGAGAGTGGTCGGAGTGGTGCTGAGGTGTCGTCCACCAGACGGCGGTCTCCTTGGGTTAACCTGAGGCGGTCCCTTCGGGTGGGTGCCTGGAATGTCCTATCCCTAAGAGAGGATGATCACCTTCTCTGTTATCATCTGAGCTCAAGCGTTTGGACATCGTATTGGAGCACTCTCTGAGGTTCGGAGACGGATTGCGCGAGATCAATGGTGGGTGGTTACACCTACTATTGGTCTGGTCGCTCTGATGGTTACCATGCCCAAGGAGTTGCTGTAGCTGTGTCCAATAAGCCCAATGTAAGCTGTGTCTCTGTCTATGTTAATGGTTAGCTGGTGTCTCTGTCTATGCTCCGACTGAGGCGAGTGACCTCACGTGAAGGACCATTCTACGCCACGCTCGAGTCTGTGGTTGATCAGTGCCCCAGACGAGATACACTTCTAGTCTTGGGGATTTCAATGCATCGACTGGAACTGATAGAGATGGTTATGAGATGTGTGTTGGTCCCATTGGTCAGGAACTATGAATCAGAATAGCACCAAGTTCCTTGACCTTGCAAGAAGTCATGGACTTAGGGTGGCCGGTTCATGGTTTCAGCGCCCACAGCTCATCGCTGGACTTGGTATTCCAACGCTGGCGGTGTGGCAAAGGAGATTGACCATGTACTCGTTGACGGTCGCTGGAGGATGATCCAGAACTGCAGGGTCTACCGGAGTGCTCAGTTCCTCAATACTGACCACCGGCTTGTTGTAGCAACTCTAAAGCTGCACCTGAAATCCTGGAGAATGGTACCAACCCAGCCTAGGCTGGATGTTGGCAAGCTCAAGGATGAGAGAGTCGCTGAGGAGTTTGCGAACAGGCTGAGTGGACATTTGGGGTGTCTGGGTGCTTTGGGGGTCCTGAAGAGTTATGGATTACCTTCAAGCCCACCGTCCTTGATGTTGCCGGTGGATGTCTTGGAACTCACCGCAGGGCAAAGAAGAATTTTGTCTCTCAAGGGACACTGGATACCATTGACCAGAGCGCAGGGCCAGGCTGAATGGCAGAGCTGAGCTGTTCAGGGAGCTGAGGCGTAAAACTGTACGTGCACTAAGGTGGACGGGAGGCCTATGTGCGAGGATCTGTGAGGGGGTGAGCATCACCTGTGGACAGGTGATTCTCGTCCCGCTTACAGGGGAATTCGCGCATTGCGTTCATCCAAGCCCATCCTCGGAGCACTGCAGTTAGAGCAGAGAGTGGTAGGCTCTTGACAGAGGAGTCTGAAGTGAAGCCCGCTGGGCCGGTTATTTGAGCGGTTGTACCAGGCTGATCCCCCAGCTGTCGAGTTGGACGTCAATGGTGTTACAATCCCTGTTGCTGACCTCCAATCAACTGTGGTCCCCTTCGCTTGTGGAAACATGGGCTGCGTGAACCGGTTGAAATAGGGTAAGCTCCAGGGATCTGTGGCATCCATGCTGAACTTTCAAGGCTGGTGGAAATGCTGCACTCGTGTCGTTGCATGCAGTTTTGTGCTCTGCCTGGAACACAGGCATCATCCCAACTGATTGGAGAGGGCCTGTTTGTCCCTCTCTGGAAAGGGAAGGGTGATCGCCAAGACTGCAACAAACTACGAGGGTGACGCTGCTCTCAGTGCCGGCAAGGTTCTTGCTCGGATAATTCTTGATAGGGTTCGCCACCATCTGCTTGAGCACACGCGTCCAGAGCAGTCATGCTTTACACCAAAGAGGTCAATGATTGACCGTATCCTTGCTCTTCGTGTCCTCACCGAACGCAGATGAGAGTTTCGGCAGGGCTGCTTGCAGCCTATGTTGATCTCTGTAAAGCGTTCGATTCAGTGAATCGGGATGCCCTCTGGAGGATTCTTGGTCTTCGTGGGGTGCCACCAAAACTGATCGATCTATATGTCTGAACTCTACTCTGGTACTGAGAGTGCTGTAAGTGTGTGGTACAATCTCTGACTTATTTCCAGTGTTACTGAGTTCGTCAGGGGTGTGTACTGGCCCCACACTTTTCAGCACTTGTATGGACTGGATTTTAGGAGGATGTCGGAAAGATCAAGCTGCGGTGCATGTTTGGAATGTCAAGATCTCGGACCTTTGATTTCGCAGATGATGCAGTCATCTTTTGCGGAGACTTTAGATATCCTTTTGGGGCCCTCGAGGTGCTGAATGAGGAGTCGGAGCCCGTGGATTACGGGTTTCTTGGGTCAAAACTAAGATCCAGGCTTTCAATGACATCTTGGATGCTGCTGTCCTGTCTGTGTCTGTTTGTGGTGAGGATGTTGAGGTCGTGGAGAGATTCACTTACCTTGGCAGTGATATTCATGTCTCTGCTGGCTGTGAGTCAGAGGTCAATAGACGTCTGGGTCGGGCCTGGGGAGTCATGGATTCACTGGATCATGGGGTTGGGCGCTGCCGGTACCTGTGCGGGAGGACGAAAGTCCGAGTCTTCAGGTCCTTGGTGCTTCCAGTCTTGCTCTATGAATGCGAGACTTGGACTCTGACCAAGGATCTGAGACGGAGACTTAATTCCTTTGTACCAGGTCTCTTCGGAGAATCCTTGGCTATCGCTGGTCAGATTTTTTGTGTCCAACGAGCGGTTGCTGAGAGAGACTCGGATGAGATTTGTACCTGCATGGTACGTGAGCGTCAGTTGCGGCTGTATGGACATCTGGCTCGTTTTCCTGACGCTGATCCTGCTCACCAGATTCTCTCAGCGAGGAGTCTCGTGAGTGGAGGAGGCCGATGGCCGACCACGTGCCTCGTGGTTGCAGCAGGTTGACCAGCATCTCAAGGAGATGGGGATGGGCCTGGCATCTGCCTGGGGAAGGCCAGATGGAGGCCCCTGGGAGTACCGCGGAAAGTGACGCAGCGACGCGTGTTCTTGGCACATGCTCCCATACCTGACCATGTGAACCACCATGCGTTACACATCTGCCCTTCTGGCTGTAGGATCCCCGCTGATGTCACTCGCACACGGCCCGCTCCGCGAGGTTTACCATACACACGGGCCCGGCGGTGTCATCCTCGGGGCTCGTTCCGCGAACACCACTCACGGCACGCAGCACGTCGGGCCCCGTACATGTGCTCACACGGGGATTCGTGTCTTCTAAATTCACTCGACCCCTAAATTTGCCTCGTTTTTGGCTGTCCGCGCTCTGGTGTTGTACCTGGCGCGGATCGTTTCAACGCCCGCTCCCCATCATGCAATCGTCCGCGCTTGGGCGGTTTGCAAAACACAGACTGATCCCGCACGCAGAGTCCTGTGGAGCCGGTGCGGTTTCCGAAATAACTCCGTCCGGCTCATTAGGCTCGCCACACCCGTCCATTACATGACCCACGACTCCCGTCTGGGTCGGTCCGTGTCCCATTTTCTCACGTGCACTCATCCATGCCATGTCATTTGCACGACTCACACATTCTGACACACACTCTGGCACAATCACACTGGGGGCTTGGGTTAGCCCAAGAGATCCCGGGGCTTCTATCCCCCAAAGCTAGACATGTGCTCTCTCGCACCATGCAACCGCTCCACCTCACACAGCCTTACCGGACTCACCTCGTCACGGTCTGCCTCGAGGGAGCATATCGTCTCCCCTTGTTCCTGTGGGAGGTTAACCTGACCCTCGCACTGGGTCTCAAAACATTCCACATGCTCAATCTCAATATCCCTTACCATTTCTATTTGTGTCTGCTCCTCTTTTATTTGGTGCAATTCGCCCCTTACCCGTTCTATCTCTCCCTGCGTCTCTGTCACCTCCTTTAATTCCTCCTTTATGATGCTCAATTCCTGGCTCTTTCTCTCTACCTGTCCGAGTTCACAGGTTTCTCTCCTGACCACCGTGGTTTCACTCGTCACCTCGACCTTGCCCGTAGTCATCGCGGTCCGAACACCTTCCACACTCCCC
>CM068957.1:124733615-124743829 GCA_035128595.1 Eptatretus atami
TCATTTCCCCACGTACAGTCCTGATCCCATTTGAAAAATTCTGGCCCATGTTTTTCATTTCTAGTGGGGCGGCTTAGCCCAAATATTCAAAAGAATTGTGCATTTTGTGATACAAGCACCAAATTTGCACAAATGACATTAATATGTTGCGAACATTTTCAGATATTGGGCCACTTGAAATCTCTCTTTATGTCCGCTATATGGATTTCAAAATGGCCCACTTGAAATCTACATTTGCTATTATCTCTGGACGTAATGCAGCTATTGACTTGATCTGGTATCTAAATGTATGTTTTTGGGGGCAAGGAATCCAATGGTACCATTTTCAACTTAATATTATCTATCACAGTCTGTTATATAATTTATTTGGAAATTATCTAGGCAAATATTGATTCAACACAATACTTTGAAAAGAATGTCTTAGTTCTGTAAATATATATTTAAAAAAAAAACTATACTAAATCACTAGTAACAACTCAGACAAGCTCATATATACTGGGCAGTCTAAAATATTAAATTAACAAATCAAGTGACTGCGCAGCAGCACTGTACATCCTGCAACACCGTGCCTACAACCACTACTGTCTGGAGAAACCAGGGATGCAGAGGACCTTCCGGAGTTTGAAGACTGGTGTTGCCAGAGAGGAGAAGACATCCCCCAGTTTCACTACTGGGCAACCGTGCTGGAACTAGAACTGTTGGTTCTAGTGTATGTGGCGTTCTCTCAGGCAGGGATCGTTAATGATGTACCTCGATGCTCTGACAGAGCTGGTCCCCTGGTTCCATGCACTGGATCACACCCACTATGCTAGGTGGATACCAGTGCACCTGAAGGACATGGCCGAACTCACCATCAAACACCCAGATGTAGCCAGGAAATTCAGGGAAAGCCACTTCACCGTTCAGAAAACACAGAGGGTGTCTCTTCAATCCCGATTGACCAGGCACATGAGCAGAATAATGCCTGCATCAAAGGAGACGTGGAGCAGTTGGGCTCACTGACAACCCTAGTGCCCTACGTCGCTGGATGGTTGCGGGACCAGAAGTTGCCAGGGTGATCGAAAATTCCAGGATGGGAACCAACACTGGAGACGGCAAACAGCAGACACACGTCATCATGATCAGACGCCAAGTGTACAGGCCTCATTTGTGAAAGATGTTCGCTCTCTCGTCGGTGTCATAGAGGAGATGGGCAACCCATTCGAGGAGGAGAGTCAGGATGTAGTCAAACTGGACACAAAGGAGATCGCAGATCCTGCTGCTGTGGAGACCGTGATGAATGCCAAGAGGATTGGCAAGAGCAGTTCGAGGCTTTCACCAGAAGTGTCTGTTGGACAGAACAAAGGCAGTGGACGCACCCATTCCTCGTAACAAGCTGAAGGTGTTCAGCACTTCCACCAAGAAGCCAGAGCATAGGTCAGCAACAGCTCGCCTCCATCAAGAATGACCGTAACTCTTCGCACGCCTGTACATTGGCTGCCAGGAGGGATGGAAACCTTGAGGAGTTCTTTTGTCACGAGAATCAGGCATGTCCTCCTGCATTGTCTGATTGTGGAAGCCTCTGCACTGGTACCAAGAGTGATCTCCTCACATGCTTGGAAGAAGTCTCCGACGCAAAGACAGAGACTCCTGTCACGACCTGTATTGTGCTTGATGGAGCAGCCATCGTCCAGATGCTGAAGCCGGCTGCATCAAAGACCTTTGAAGAGTATGCACAACAATCTTCATCCCATATATGTCCACGAAGCTGCAAACAGTGTCACGCCTGGATCTGGTCTGGGATACTTACCTTGCATTCACTGAAAGGTAGTACACGTGCAAAGCGGGGACAAGGTGTGCGGAGACTGTGGTGGCTGCCGCAGCCATACCAGGAAACTGGCAGAACTTCCTACGAGTGGACAGCAACAAGACCGAGCTGTTCAGGTTCCTCTCAGCAGCTCTCATGGAATGGTTTGACCAGGAGGACAAGCAACTCGTCATTACTGATGGAGAGGCAGTGCTCAGCAAGCCACTACTGCCAGATCTGACCTCACTCGCCCCATGTAACCATGAAGAAGCTGACAGTCGGATGTTGCTGCATGCATCTCACGCAGTCCAGCATGGACACCATGCAATACTCATCCGACTGTAGACACCGATGTTGTGGTGCTGGCAGTGTCCCTGGCACAGGAGTTGCAACCAGAAGACAAACTGTGGCTGGCATTCGAACAGGCCAGAGTGTTCCGATACCTAGCAGCACACGAAATAGCAGCTGGATTGGGACGAGAGAAGGCTCGTGCACTGCCAATGTTCCACGCTCTAACTGGATCGACACTGTGTCTAGTTTTCATAGACATGGCAAGAAGACTGCGTGGGCAGTCTGGACGGACTGCCAGAACTCACTGAGGCGCTGCTGCTGCTGTCCTCTGCACCTCGTGACATACCAGACGATGCAATGCGCATCATCGAGAGGTTCGTGATCCTGTTGTATGATCGAACCAGCAAATGCACAGACATTGACAAGGCCAGGAGGAAACTCTTCGCAAGGAAGAACAATGTGCAGCTCATCCCTCCAACGAAGGCAGCTCTGGAGGAACATGTCAAGAGGGCAGTGTATCAAGGTGGACATGTGTGGGTCAGATACTGCTGCCAGCACCAGAGCTCCCTCCACCAACCAACTGGGGTTGGTCAAGGACTGGAGAAGGACAGTACACACCTTACTGGACCAGGCTAACTGAGGCAGCTCACAGCTGCATTGAGCTGGTTTCTTGCAAGTGCAAGAAAGGGTGTGTGAGGCGCTGCAAGTGCAAAAAGGCTGCCCTTCAGTGCACAGCCCTCTGTGTGTGTGAAGGGACTGCACATGACGATGAGTCAACAACATACATGTACTTGTGGCAATGCTGAACTTGTTAACATGACACTGTTTATGTACACGTATCTTCAGTTCCGGTATATTACCTGCCTCAAGATACCAGTACACCTAGCCTCAAATACTAGACCATGTAGCATGTCAGTATTATACCTAAGATATTTACAGAACTAAGACATTCTATTCAAAGTATGGTGTTGAATCCAATATTTGCCTAGATAATTTCCAAATAAAATTATATAACAGACTGTGATAGATAATATTAAGTTGAAAATGGTACCATTGGATTCCTTGCCCCAAAAACATACATTTAGATACCAGAATCAAGTCAATAGCTGCATTACGTCCAGAGATAATAGCAAATGTAGATTTCAAGTGGCGGCCATTTTGAAATCCAATATGGCGGACATAAAGAGAGAATTTCA
The DNA here is from genome assembly GCA_035128595.1 of Eptatretus atami. Taxonomy (NCBI): domain Eukaryota; kingdom Metazoa; phylum Chordata; class Myxini; order Myxiniformes; family Myxinidae; genus Eptatretus; species Eptatretus atami. Next base: position 124,736,889 of record CM068957.1, read on the forward strand.
AGTGGCCCAATATCTGAAAATGTTCGCAACATATTAATGTACATTTGTGCCAAATTTGGTGCTTGTATCACAAAATGCACAACAGGTTTGCTATGCTGCTACACTATTCGCCCTTTACCTCTGCCAGCTCCGCCTTCATTTCCTCCTGATCCGCCTTCATTTCCTCCTGACCCGCCTTCATTTCCTCCTGACCCGCCTTCAGTGTTTGCATATTCCAATCCATGCGTTCCATCATTTGTCTCATTATCTCCATAAACTGGTCCGTGTCCAATGTAATGGCTTTAGCGAAGCCGATCTGCTATGATCACTCATCATGATGTGTGTTCTCGGTACCTATGTGGATCCGATAGGGATCGCTAGGTCCTCTGTGAGGGAAATTTGAGGCAGGGGGTCCTCAAGCATTGTCGCTGTCGCAGTTGCCCCCAATACCTCTGGGTATGGCTGCAGGGAATGATCTCCCTCAAAACTGTTGTCCTGAGCCACGGAGTCCTCTAATATTGTATTCTCAAACCCACCTCAACCAGCTCGTCTTGGTCCGCATGGTCTGCCGATAATTAAATGAAATTTGAATCCTGCTCTTAATTCGGGGGAGGGGGGGGGGGGTTGCTAAGCACACCCCTGGCTCAAATCCCGTTCCAGATACAAATTGTGCGGGTTCGATCCGCGTTGCCAGATACCAAAAATTGTTGCGGGTTCGAATCCCGTAAATTTTTTGTGGGGGTTAACCCTAAACTGTTGCTGGTTTGAATCCGGCAATTTTTTATGGGTCCATCCCACTCCTGACACCAAACTGTTGCGGGCCAGCGGGGTCGGGTGAGAAGACCACGAGGTGGGGGAAGCTAAGTCGAATCCCACCAGACTCCCCGGAATTGTAGGCCGTCGCTCACGGATAATTCTGTGACACGGCGGGTCGTTAACCGACCGTGGACGCCAATAACTCAACCGCGTGACCTAGGGTCCTCTCGTCTATTGAATCGGGTTACCTAATTAACCATGTGGTTTGATTACTGGGGAACCACGCCCTCGGTACGCCTTGTCCGAACCGGATCGGATCACCTCTCCGGATCGGATGCAGCCGAGCGACACTGCCAAGGACGTACCGGCTAGAAGGAACAGATCGTTGGGAATAAAGACCCGGCTAAACTTAGATTTGAACCATGCTGGACCAATGGAAGAAAATACAAAAACGAGCAGGGAACATTCCTCATGATAATTATTTATTCACAAGCAAGTGAGGAAAAGTATGTGGTACGACAAAGATTTATTGGGTATGTAATGCAGTGAAAGAGGAGAGAGGTGTGGTGCGACAATAATACTGTTTCGGATTTGGAAGCCTTTTGCACACAGACAGTCAGCAGCCCCCGCAGTTCAGTTATTTCAATAAGTAGTGTTTATAGTTAGTGTCCCGTCCCTTACGTCTAATGGAATTTCATGTGTGCGCTGCAGGTTTATTTTTAGTGAGGATTTTTTTACAGACAACAACACAACAGCGGCATCGTTTTCTCACTCAACCAGGTTGCCATTGCGCACGTGATTCTGGCTGCGGACGTGGGTGGGACCCATCGCCCAGAGCCGACTCGCCGCACGAGGGCAAGGGTGTGCCCTTCGTCCAATCAGGAGGCTCATCGCCTCAGCTCGAGATCCGCCCAGAAGGCAGGGGCGGGCCCCTTGTCAATCACGCACAGAGGGCGACTCCCACGACACCCCGGCCAATGTGGGTTGAGATTTACACAGAGGGCGACTTTCCCACGACACCCCCGGCCAAAGAGGGTTGAGATGCCAGAGATGGGCGATTTTCTTCACCCGCACAAGAAATGAATAAAGAAACGCCAGGCTCCGGAGCGCGCTGGGGTTGCGGGTCTTGGTTCTGGCTGGTTCGTCTGGTCCGGGGCATCGTCGTCTCTGGTCTTCTCCTTGGTCTTGGTTCATTGGGTGCGTGGCTGGTTGGAGAGCGCGGGTCCCTGGTGCTTGGTGCGGCGACGAAGGTGTGGCTTGAGCCCCCCCCCCCCCCAGAACCATCTTGTCTCGACCAGATCGCACGAGGCAGAAAGGTGCCCAACCGGCCCCATTTCTTTGGTGTGTGTGTGTGTGTGTGTGTGTGTGTGTGTGTGTGTGTGTGTGTGTGTGTGTGTGTGTGTGTGTGTGTCGGTGACGCCCGTCCTGTAAGTAGAAACTGTTTAAGTGCCTTTTACATTAAATTGCATTTCTGATAGTCGGTTTAACTCTGCTCTTTCTTGCTCTCCTGCCCATCTACTATATAAATGGCAGTCCTTCTGTCTGTTTGTCTGTCTGTCTGTCTGTTTGTTTTAACCAATAAGCTCCTAGACCAGTGAACCGATCTTGAACGAAACTTTACACACATATAGACCTAACATTCAGCTCCAGGATGCGCTAAGTGCTTTCCATAAAAATGAAAAAATATATAAAAAAAAAAAAATTCTTCATTAAAAAAAAAGGCTTCAAATAGTGCGCTGGCGTATTAATCGTAACAAAAGGCTTCATGGTTAAAAACACTAGGGTTTTTTGAAATACAAAATGTTCGTATTCGTTGACTTTTAAACATACACATTCTCCTCCTCTAATAAGTTATCGTTTCATGTGTTCGGAAATCTACCTATTGCTCTTTACATGTCCATCTGCCCCGCATAACGGGTATGTGTTAATCTATTCGTTATTCGGTTTAAACTGTAAATATCCCATGGCAACCTTTTCGTGCGCTTAACTGCTGATAAAATTTTAACCTATTTGTTCTATGTGTAGGATTTGCCATTTTTGTTAACGTTTTTTTTGGAACCATCCATTTAGTGTAGAATAATCTAATTGAGGTGACTGTATCGATACTTGCGGGTTAACAAGCGGCTCTTCAAGCAGTTCGACGATCAAAACCGTGAACAGACCGATAGCTATGCCATCGACACTTTGCTTCGAATCACTATGTTCTGCAACACTACACAACAGTGTCCAGATAAAGGATACATAACAACCAAGAGTGAAGTTGGATTTGAAAGTTGGATTTGAAAGTGAACGCAACACGGCCCTCTTTAGGGCCCACTTCTAATTGTTACACACACTTCTTTGGATGAGTTCTTTGTGGTTTTTCTCAGGGTGTGTTTGGGATGGTTTCATTGAATTTTCAGTGAGTGTCTCAGTTTAAAAGGCGGCTAGCTGATGAAGGGAAGTATAGGAAGTGCTCCAAGAACAAGATATTCAAACCAAGAAGCACTAAGTGTTTTTCATATTAAACTTTAAACCTAACCATTCACTGCACCGCTATATTACCAGTTGCGACGACAATGATTGCTCCCTCAGGTCGCACCCCATAAAATAAAGAAGCCTTCCTAATTTTCTCCATACAACTAATGCCTCAGTCTAACTAGCGTGAGGAAAATAGGCACTTAGGCTAACCAGCAAATTTCCCGGGTATTACCGGGTACTTCAGCTAGTTATAAATAACCCCCAATTGTTCAATGTACCAGCTCGTTGTTGTGCTTTCTATTATTGACCCAGCATGGTTCGTGCTTGAGAACCAGTAAGCTGATTGGGCTGTAAGTTGTCGTTTGGACCGACGGACTTTGGTAATTCCGCTCAGTTACACCAGACCAAGGTCGCTAGAGCGACCCGGTTCGACAGAGTTCGTTGAGGGTATGACTCCCCGGTAATTTGACGTGGGTACTTAGGTATATTGAAATTTGGCTATTAACCCTACCCCACACCGTCAGAGAATTGGCGAGCACGGTCCTTAAGTGACCCGTGACCTTCGGAGTTCTCCGAAGGTTACGACCTGCAATTCCAGGTGGGCGGTGAGAGACGGCTCTACTGCTCCACCTGGCGGCCATTCCTCGCCACCGACCCCCGGCCCACAACAATACAAGCAACTTCCGAAAGCAGACACAGTGCGGACTTGACTCGAGATTAATAACAGTCACAACAATAATACACTTCTACAGACTTACTTAACAGACAGGTGCCAGCACACTCAGACACACAGAAAAAGAAACCCCAATGGGAAGGGACTTTTGCAGCCAGGGAGGGAGGGGGTTGAGGTTATGTTCTCGGTACCTGGGCGTTTCGGGGGAGGGGATGCTCCATGGTGCGGTACCCAACAGTAGTCGCGTTGTCTCTGGCCCCAGCCACACATGTGGAGACTGTGTTCTGAAGGAGGAGCTTGAGTGGAGAAGGGCGGAGTCCAGAGTGCGAGTGGCGTTGTGGGCGGGACCAGGCGGCGGTGGACGAGGCGAGGCGTGGGCGGAGACTAGGAGCGGCGTCGACGAGGCGAGGCGTGGGCGGAGACTAGGAGGCGGAGTCGACGAGGCGAGGCGTGGCGGGAGACTAAGAGGCGAGGCGTGGGTGGAGACGAGAAGGCAGAGTCGAGAAGCAGGAGACACAGCGTGAACACACACCACACACACCACCACCAGACGGAGAGTTTCTCCGCCTTTTATAGGGCCGAAGCTCCGGGGGAGGGGGCCATGCAGAATTCAACGTCATCGCCCAAATCGGGCGCTTCGATTGGCCCCGACCCCTCACGTGGCCCACCAGCTTGGGCTAGCAACCGCCTCACTTTGTTTCCGGCAAGGCCACCCCAGACAGTGAACACACCTCGCTCTGACCCCATGACATGACACGAATCGTCCACACCGAAATCGGCACGCGAATCACAAGCAAATCTTCATCGGGTCTGGACGCCTTGCCCTCGGGTGAACTGACCATGGACCCGCGGTCTTCCGGTGAACCTCCCGGACCGACCACGTATCCTCTATCGGAGCTGCTTGCGGATCCCGGAGGTGTTCGCTCCGAGATCTTGGGTCATCGTGGACCGCACATCGTGTCAGGTGAAGGACGGCACGCTGTGGTAAACGAGACGAGGGGGCAAGCAGGGCAGAGGGTACGGTGGATCGTCGTGCTACATGCTGTGGTAGACGAGACGATGGGCAAGCACGTGTTTCGTGCAGCGTGGACGTCGTGCTGGCCGTGTAACGCTGTGGTAAAGGAGACGAGGGGCAAGCACGTGTTGGATTTCGGACTCGCCAGGGACAAGACGCCGGATACAGCGGATCCTTCACGGCGGCTCGGCAGTTTGCCCACCTTACTGCGAAAGCGCACGTGGAAAGCGCACATTTATCCCAGGAAAGAAAAATAAGAGAAGAGTGGGAAGGAAATGAAAGGGAAAATGATTTATTAACCCTAACTATTAAATCATCGCAACGCACTCCCTGTTGTCCCGCTAAACAAAAGGAAGGGAACTATTGACATGTATATTAATGAAATAACTGTCTTGGGACACCTATCTATTGTATGCATGCGGTTCCGAGAACCGCAACAATATATATATATATATATATATATAATATATATTAAATAATTTTTTTTTTTTTTTTTCCACTACATGGGCCAGATAGTATGGCCGACACCTGCTCGTTCAAACATCTCATTCAAAATAATGGGGTATTAATATGGAGTTGGTCCGCCCGCAATGCTTGCTATTAAGCCTCCACTCTTCGTGGAAGGCTTTACCATTAGATGTTGGAACATTGTTGCAGGGATTGCTTCTTTCAGCCACAAGAGCATTTGTATTGTGAAGGTCAGGCCACTGATGTTGGGGCGATTAGGCTCTGGCTCGCAGTCGGCGTTCCAATTCATACCCAAAGGTGTTGTGGGGTTGAGGTCAGGGCTCTGTGCAGGTCAGTCAAGTTCTTGCACACTGATGCTCGGGCCAAACCATTTCTGTATGGACCTTCACTTTTTGCACGTCGGCCATTGTCATGCCGAAGAGGAAAGGGCCTTCCCAAACTGTTGCTACACAAGTTGGAGCACAGAATCATCGAGAATATCATTGTATGGCCTGTAGAGTTACGATTCTCCCTTCAGGAAACAAGGGGCCTGGCTGAACCATGAAAACAACCAGAACCATTATTCTCCGTCGCAGCCATAACTTTTACAGTTGGCAATATGTATTTGGGAAGGTTCGCGGTTCTCCTGACATCACGTCGTACTGCTCGATTGGTGAAGCGTGATTCATCACTCCAGAGAACGTTTTTGCACTGCTCCCGAGTCAATAAGTGGTGAGCTTTAATACCCACTTCCAGTGACACTTGGCATTGCACATTGTGAGTCTCGGCTTGTTTGTGGGGTTGCTCCTCCATGGAAACCCATTTTCATGGAGCTCTCACGGACACTGCTATGTGCTGATGTTGCTACAGAGTCAGTTTGGAAACTCCATTTGTGAGTGTTGCAAGATTGACAATCATTTTTCCACGCTAGGCACTTCAGCCTCATCGGTTCCGTTCTTTGAACTTGGCGTGCGCCGACCACTTCATGGCTGAGCTGTTGTTGCTCCTCAACATTTCCATTCAAAATAACAGCACTTTACAATTTGACCGGGTAGCTCTAGCGGGCAAGAAATTTGCCAAACTGACTTGTTTGGAAAGGTGGCATCCGGATGACGGTGCCATTTGAAATCACGGAGGCTCTTAGTAATGGCCATTCTACTGGCCAGTGTTTGTCTATGGAGATTGGCAATGGCTGTGTGCTTTATTGATAACACCTGTCAGCAAGGGGTTTGCTGAAATACCGAACTCCACTAATTAGAAGGGGTGTCCACATACTTTGGATGTATTGTGTGTATATATATGTATATAGTGATATATTATGTATATATACATATATAATATAATATATATTACATATATATTATATATATATATATATATTATATATATATTTATATATAGTTACATACATACAGTCAAGCGCCGCATTACGAACACGTTTCGTCAACGATGGACACATATATGATGGTGGTTCCATAAGATTATAATTGGAAGCTGAAATTCCTATCACGCTGGTGATGTTCGTACCTGCATGAGGCTGCCAGTCCGACAAAGTACAGAATAACACATAATTAATGTGCAGTATATAATACTTGATAATGATAAGAATAA
>CM068957.1:124751619-124772342 GCA_035128595.1 Eptatretus atami
GAAAGGGAAAAAAGGTGGGGCCTAATTTTGGGGGAATGAATCTCCCTGGACCTGTGCCCAAAAAGATTATCTCGCCCCCGCGAGAGCGCGCGGAGAGGGGGCGAGGAGGGCACGCCCCTTTCTTGGAAGCTTCCTGCAGAGCTGGAAGGTGAGGCGAGCGAATAAAAGGGGAGGAGGAGGCGTTCGAACTGGGGGATAGAAGGGCGCGCCAAGGACGCAAGTAACAGAGTGTGTTGGTGTTGGGGTTTTTGGTCGTCGTCGAGAGTGGTTGCTTCTCTTTGGGTGCCTGTGCCAAGTGTGTGTGGTGGTTTTCGGTGGGCGTGGGGCTTCTTCTTCTGCGTCGTCTTGGCTTCGCAAGGGTCTTGTGTTGGTGGTTTCTTCTGAAAGTCTTCGTGGTGGGTGCCTGTGGTGTTCTTTTCGTCGAGTGGGGTGCCTTCTCTTTGGCGGCGCAGCCAAGTGTCGTGGGGTGGTGGTTTCGCAGGGTGGTGGTTTCGGTGGTGCATGGGCTTCTTACTTTCTTCGTACGTCTTGGTCTTTCGAAGAGGTCTTGGGTTCGGTGCGGGTCGAGTCGGCGGAGCTCGCAGTCGGTGGGGAGTCCGGCGTTGGCACCAGGGACGCGGACGGGGGGCGCCGCTTTGCCAGCTCTGTCCGCGCAAGCCTGCGCATCCGTGGGAGAGCGCCGGAGAGAGCTCGCCCACAAATCGCACCACGAGGGTGCAGGTAACCTGCAACGGTCTCGTGGGATTTGTTCGGTCTGCCAAGTCCCACGCCATAAAGGTCTACGGACCCTGTCTGCTCGTCTGTGGGGGTAGTCTTTTATTTTCCTTGGTTGCTTCGAATGCATGTTGTGGCAGCCGTGTCCTTGTGAAGTAAAACTGTTAGGTGGCTGTACATAAATTGCTTATAGTCGGTTGGTACTGCCTTTTAGGCTTTATTGAACATGCATTGATTGCATGGCTGTAATATGTGTGCTGTGTAAAATAAATGTGCTTGTGTAATGTTACTCGTTCGTCGTGTCTTTTCCCCCATTGGAACGCATATTGCATCTCGGAATATTAGTTGGTTTTAAATACCGTTAAATAGAATCGGATCGCGAGGTCTTGGCATAATTACCCGCTGGTTATCGCTGCAGAACGGAACGGGCCGCTTGAGCGGTCGTGTCCAAGCCGACCATGCGCGAGGTACGGTCTCCCGGAATAGGCAACCCGCGCAGGTACTTAGGTATATCGAGATTCCGGCGATTGACCCTTTTTGCGTGGGTAGAAAATTGGCTAGGCCGTGGTGGGTTGAAGACCCACCCTACAGGTTCCTGGCGAGTGATTCCAAAAGTCACGGACTGAATTGCCGTCCGTGGGCGACGCGCTGCCATCTAGGGAACGGTCTGTTCGCGTACGCCGGCGGGCGCGAATTCGTAACATATATATATATATAAATATACTATCAATATATATATATATAATACATACATATATATACATATATATATACATTGTATCTGCTATGTAATGCAACGTTTTTCTAACTCGGAGCGCTGTAAACCTCTGTTAATCTCTGTTTATACTTTCACTTGACCATTCACTCATTCTTTGGGTTATGAACACTTAGGAGGTTGTTATCCTGTGCTGAAATACCTCTCTAAAATTTATTCATTGCCATGTGGTTGTCATATCTGTACGGATTTATTGCTTGAAAATTCTCACATACTGTCTTGTATGAACTAATATTCTTTATGTATGATTTTGTTTTTCATTCCAGAGAATAAAACGCATTGTTTGGGGAATTGTCGTTAAGTCATGTTCATGTCATGGGAAAACGGCATGGTACAGGTCACCAGCGTCCTGTACAATGTGGATAATAAAAAAAAATGGAAGGAGCATGTTGCCATTAATGGAACCTTTATCTCATCCTGGAGTTCACTGGCATAACTTTGGGGGCCAGTCTTGTCGCTTATCTTTATTATGACAATCTATGATGCTTGGGGATAATCCTCTCTTCCTGTTTTCAGATGGCTCCACATTGGTGTCGTACAGTTCCCCATTCCCTTGCTTGGCACACAGCGCTGTGTCACTCTCTGCGATTTGACTCTGCTCTGATCTGTCAATCTTGTACATGTCCTTACAATCTTGAAAATCTCATCCTTTCATTTCTGGAATGGTCAATCAAACAACCCCATATTTTCTTGGTCATCCGCTGGAGAGGTTCAGTCTCTTGAATTCTACGGCCTCACCATCACCATGAATATTCCTGGGCCGACCACAATGGCAAAGTTGACCGACAAAACCAGTTGCACATGGCTCCTCCATTGATCCAAGTATTTCTTTGGAAATCAGAGTTGTGTGAGAAAGTCAGATGTTTTGTTTAATAGGAGAGACCTGAAGTGGTCAGGAGCCCAAGCTGAATCCTAAAGGGAAAAGCATGAAAAACTTGGGTCGACAGTTCAAATGTGAAGAAGTTGGGGGGGGGGGGGGTGGTGATTTTCTAATTTCAATGCAGCACCTTGCTGCGGTTTTGCCCTCTATTTCTGGGGAGTGCACCTGTTGCTGATATATTTCCACTGTCGGTCGAGAGCAGGAGTTGACCTTGGCCAGGGTCGTCGGTTATAACCATCTTACTTCTTGGCAAAGGCCCACACAAGCTACACACACTTCATGTGCAGCCTAATGGCTGCTGGTTGCATCATTAGTTAGGGATGCGGCTCATGCCGCTGATGCAGTGCCCGCGATTAGCAGTAACCGTCGTGCATTATTTTGCCGACCTCGGGAAGGGATAGAGGCTGAGTTCAGACCCACCTCGTGTTAATTCAGTAAGCCGACTGGGCTCGCAACTTGGGTCCCAAAGGAATCCAAGCCAGCCACCCTAATGGCTAAGCGAACACCAGGCTTGCGCACTCACAACGTGTCCCTTACGTCTACTAATGCTGACACACAGCTTTAACGTTTATAGTTCCATCTGAGGGACGGCCAAACACATTGATACCTCACTTCTGCTGCGAAACACAGCATGATGGTTATAGTTGGTCAGGATTTGAACCCAGGCTCGGAGCCCAGAGGGGTTGTGCTATGAACTCACTATCTTGTGACAGAGAGGATTTAAAGAATAAAAGGTGAGCATTAGGTTAAACTTATGGAGGGTAATAAGGTAATGGGCTTCTTGATGTAATGTGCATATGTGACTAGGAGGGTTAGAATGGCAGAGAGGTGAAAGGAGTAAGATCAACCAATCTTAAACAAGATTTCCATCCTGTTGGAGAGATCAATCACATGGTGGCTCAAGGGGGACAGCATGGGAAAAGGAACCATATTTCACTGTACTTTAAGTATCTTTTAACGGCATATTTAACGAGAAGAGGGAGGACTCCTCCCGTTGGAGAATTCTGAAGAAATCAGCTGGTTTTAGAGGCCAGCTACTAAGAATCACTGTGTAAGAAAGAAGAAAATAATCTGTCCAGCCTTTGGTGGGTGGCGCAGAGAGGGGGATTGGGGTTGGTGAGACAAAGTGAAATAGTGTGGATGTTCCTGCTTAAAATCTGTTCCTGAATAGATTACCAGTTGCTTCCCCCCCCCTTCTTCTTCGAGACCAGTAAAGAGTGATTTTGCCATAACTTGCTGAACCCAAGGGGTGAAGGAACAGTCCTCTGAAGGGTGCGAATCATGTGCAATGTTAATGTAATGGATTTCCAATGATCAAAAGAGTTCACTTGATTCGATCAGAATACAATTGGTCCCAGAATCTAACATTGAGGTGCGTTCTAGAAGCAAGACATGGGAGAAAATGCCATCCAAATCAATGTGCTGCTTGTGAGTGTGGAGGTGAAGTCTGATTAACTTTTGTAGCTATTCTCGGAGGAAACTCTGCATACGATGAGCTGATGTTTGTAAACGCCAGGCAGGGATACAGACTAATGAAATACTAAATAGGTCCCAGTGGAGACGGGTGGAATGAACTGGACGAAAACCATACTGATCGTGGTTTTTTTATTTTATTTATTTTTAAATGAAGACATCAGTGAAGTTATGAATTGTACGTAACTCAAACACAAATTGGCAACTTCCATTATGATAGGTACCTTGTCCTTAGAGAAAGATTAACAAATTGTAGGTTAATAATTAGATATAGATCAGTGGCAGTGCAGCAGTTGAGGTTGATGGAGGAATTTCTCAACGCTGATGGGAGGTATTAAGGGAAGGGTAGATTATGAATAAGAGAGAAATGTTGAAATTTTGTTCTTTTCCACAAACAGTTTCAGGAATTTCTCCGGAACGAGGGGTGGTGTCCATCGTGATAGCCTTTCTACATCAACACTGAAGGAACACACAGTGCGTGCACAACAGTGACCAGTGACATTCTCACGACCTGTTGTTTGAAGATGCTGACAGATTGTGAAAGATTGGACTTTGGGGGAGCCTGATTTTGAGCTCTGGCAGATCTAAAGACTGGAAATGTGATTAAGTTTGTAGTTGGGGGACTCGGAGAGAGAAATGACAACATGCATGAAATGAATGGTCTCCGCGATCGCTCCGGCTGCGCCCATCACCCTGGCGTCGATTGTTTTCGTGCACCGTCCCTGAGCGTTATGTCAGGTCGGTCAGGACGCTGACCTAACATATGTGTCAGGCAGGTCGATTAGATCTGGTGACATACTGACAGGTACATGTAAACCTTTACTAACCCTTTTCATGGTCGGGGTGTGTGTCTAGTGAACAAAGCCAGTCTCCCCACCAATTTTCTTGGTGAGGAGGGTGTATTATGATATGGACAATCGAGCAGATGAAGAACAAAACCTGTCAAAGGGCGGAGGAGGTCCGTGTGTGAGCTAACGGCCATCCATATCTAGAACCGCAAAACTTTGTGGTTTTTCTGCGAGATGTCCTCTTGCGCAGTTGGGTTCTTTTTTATTAGGAGGTTGGTGGCAGAATTTGCACTCCGGCCACCGTTGAAACCCTTCACTCCGCAAAACACAATCCGCAAAGAAATCTGAAAACCCACTCCCGTGGATTACCCTCCTGTGTAGCTGACGCTCGCAGAGGCAGCTCACTTGGATGACGGCATTGGGGCAAAGCCTTTCAGGACCCCACCAATGCATTGATGAATAGGAGGGAAACCACGGCGGTACCTTCCTGGGTCAGAGTGTGAGGTAAGTGTGTCTGTGCGGTCTGCGGTGTCGTCGTCCAGAAGCGGTCTCCTGGGGTTAACCTAACCACCTTGGGTGGGTGCCTGGAAATTGTCCAATCCCTAAGAGAGGGATGATCACCTGTCTCTGTTATCATCTGAGGCTCAAGGTTTGGACATCAGTATTTCGCCAGTACTTCTCCTGAGGTTCGGAGTGCAGGATTGCCTGCAGATCATGGCGGGTGGTTACACCTACTATTGGTCGGAATCGCTTGTTCTGATGTTACCATGCCCAAGTAGTTGCTAGTAGCTGTGTCCAATAGCTGACTCCCAATGATAATTGAGGTAACACCGGTACAAATGAGCGTATTATGAGACGAAGGATTCGTCACTCCTTGGGTGTATTTCCCTGGGTCTCTGGAGATTGCTCCCATGAGGTAGTGATCTCACCATGAGGGATCGCATTCTAATGCCCACCATCGGTCTGTGGTTGAATCAGTGCTCCAGGCGAGTACTCTTCTCGTCTCGGGGGATTTAAATGATCGACTGAAACTGATAGGATGGTTATGGACGTGTTTTCACCATGGGTCTGAATAGCTGTGAACAGAATAGCACAATTAAGTTTCCTTGACTTTGAAAAGTCATGGACTTGGTGGCTGTTCATAGTTTCCAGTGCCCACAGGGTCAATCGGCTGGATTGGTATTCCAACTGCTGCGTGTGGCAATAGAGATTGACCATAATGGCTCATGTTGATGGTCACTGAAGGATGGATCAGAACTGCAGTTCTCCTGGAGTGCCTCATTTCCTTAATACTGACCACCAGGCTTGTTGCAGCACTCTAAAGTTGCGCTTAATCCAGGAGAATGTTCCATCCAGCCTAGGCTGGATGTTTGCGCCAGCTCAAGGTATGAGAGGTTAGCGGGATTTTGCGAATAGGCTGAGTGGAGATTTGGGGGTCTGGGTGTATTGGGGAACCCTGAAGAGTTGTGGAGTGCCTTCAAGACCACGCTTTGATGTTTCCGTAGATGTCTTGGACTTCACGCCAGGGCAGAAGAAGAATTTTTTCTCTCAAGGGACACTGTGATACCATTGACGGAGATCGCAGGGCCAGGCTGATGGGAGAGACTGATCTGTTCAGGGAGCTGAAGGCGTAAACTGTATGTGCACAAAGGGTGGGGGGACAGGGGAAAGCCCTATGTGACGAGGAAATTCGTGAAGGGGGTAAACTCACCTGTTGGTCAAGTGATTCTCGTCACTGCTTTCAGGGGATTTTCGCACATTGCATTCCTTGAGCCGTCCCTCGGTGTACTGCAGTTTAGAGCAGAGGGTGGTGAGCTCTTTGACAGAGGAGCCCGAAGTGAAGGCCCGCTGGGCCGGTTATATTGAGCGGTTACCAGCTGATCCACCAGACTTGTCGCGATTGATGTAAAGGGGTGTTACAATCCCTATTGCTGACGCCTGCCAATAAACGTGTTCCACTTTCGTTTGTGAAACAGCAGGCTGCGGTGAACTGTTGAAATAGGGTTAAAGCCCCTGGATCTGTGGCATCCATGCCTTGAAACTTCTAAAGGCTAGTGGAAATGCTGTACTTATGTCGTTGCATGCTAGTTCTGTGCTTCTGCCTGGATCACGGGCATCATCCCAACTGACTGGAAGAGGGGCTTGTTCGTTCTCCTGGAAAGGTAGAAGGGTGAGCGCCAGGACTGCAACAACTCCCCAAGGGGTGATGTCTGCTCTCAGTTCCAGGAAGTTTTTGCATCGGATAGTTATCTGAATAGGTCCCTTTTCTGGAAGCTTCCTGCAGGAGCTGGAAGGTGGGCGGAGCGATAAAAGGGGAGGAGCGAGGCGTTCGAACTGGGGGATATAAGGGCGCGCAGGACGCCAAGTAAAGAGTTGTGTTGTTGTTGGGGGCTTTTTGTCGTCGTCGAGGTGGTGCCTTCTCTTTGGGTGTGCCAAGTGTGTGTGGTGGTTTTCGGTGGTGCGTGGGGCTTCTTCTTCTTCGTCGTCTTGGTCTTCGAAGGGTCTTGTGTTGGTGGTTTCTTCTGAAAGTCTTCGTGGTGGTGCCTTGTGTGTTCTTTTCGTCGAGGTGGTGCCTTCTCTTTGGGCGCGCCAAGTGTGTGGGTGGTGGTTTTCGCAGTGGGTGGTGGTTTTCGGTGGTGCATGGGGCTTCTTCTTCTTCGTCGTCTTGGTCTTCGAAGAGTCTTGGGTTCGGTGGTTCGGGTCGAGTCGGCGGAGCTCGCAGTCGGTGGGAGTCCGGGCGTTGGCACCAGGACGCGGACGGGAGGCGCCGCTTTGCCAGCTCTGTCGCGCAAGCCTGCGCATCCGTGTGGAGAGCGCCGGAGAGAGCTCGCCCACAAATCTCACGACGAGGGTGCAGGTAACCTGCAACAGTCTCGTGGGATTTGTTCGTCTGCCAAGTCCCACGCCATAAAGGTCTATGGACCCTGTCTGACACCCCTGTCTGTGGGGGTAGTCTTTTATTTTCCTTGGGTTTTGCTTTCGAATGCATGTTGTGGCACCGTGTCTTGTGAAGTAAAAACTGTTAGGTGGCTGTACATAAATTGCTTATAGTCGGTTGTACTGCTTTCGCTTTATTGAATGCATTGATTGCATGGCTGTATATGTGTGCTGTGTAAAATAAATGTGCTTGTGTGAATGTTACTCGTTCGTCGTGTCTTTTTCCCCCATTGGAACGCCATATTGCATCTCGGAATATTAGTTGGGTTTTAAATACCCGTTAATAGAATCGGATCCGGCAGGTCTGGCGATAATACCGCTCGGTTATCGCTGCAGAACGGAATGGACGCTTGAGCGGTTCGTGTCCAAGCGACCTGCGCCGAGGTACGGTCTCCCGGTAGGCAACCCGCGCAGTTACTAGGTATATCGAGATTCGGCGATTGACCCTATTTTGCGTGGGTAGAAAATTGGCTAGGCCGGCGTGGGTTGAGACCCACCCGTACAGGGTTCTGGCGTGGTTCCAGAAAGTCCGACTGAATTGTCCGTCCGGTGGGCGACGCGGCTGCTATCAGGGAAACGCGGTCGTTCGCACGCCGGCGGGCGCGAATTCGTAACAATATATATTATATATATATATATATATATATATGTATATAACATATATATATAGTATCTGCTATGTAATGCAACGTTTCTACTTCGGAGCGCTGTAAACCTCTGTTAATCTCTGTTTTATACTTTCACTTGACCATTCACTCATTCTTTGGGTATGAACACTTGGGAGGTTGTTATCCTGTGCTGAAAATACCTCTCTAACAATTTATTCATTTGGCATGTTGTGGTCATATCTGTACGGTTTATTGCTTGAAATTTCAATACTGCTTGTATGAACTAATATTCTTTATGTATGATTTTGTTCATTCCAGAATAAAACGGCATTGTTTGGGAAAGTTGTCGTTAAGTTCATGTTCATGTTCATGGGAAAACGGCATGGTACAGGTCACCAAGCGTCTGTACAATGTGGATAATAAAAAAAGAATGGAATGGAGCATGTTGCCATTAATGGAACCTTCTTATCTCATCCCTGGAGTTCCACATGGCATTACTTTGGGGCCAGTCTTGTTCCTTATCTTTATTAATGACATCTATGATGCTTGGGGAAATCCTCTCTTCCTGTTTTCAGATGGCTCCACATTGTGTCGTACAGTTCCCCCATCCCTCTGCTTGGCACACAGCAGCTGTGTCACTCTCTGCTGATTTGACTCTGCTCTGATCTGTCAATCTTGTAACATGTCCTTCAATCTTGAAAAATCTCATCCTTTCATTCTGGAATGGTCATCAAACAAATCCCCATATTTTCTTGGTCATCCGCTGGAAGAGGTTCAGTCTCTTGAACTTCTCGGCCTCACCATCAGCCATGATATTTCCTGGGCCGACCACATGGCAAAGTTGACCGACAAAACCAGTTGCACACTGGGCATCCTCCATTGATCCAAGTATTTCTTTGGAAAATCAGAGTTGTGTGAGAAAGTCAGATGTGTAATAGGAGAGACCATGAAGTGGCAGGAGCCCAAAGCTGAATCCTAAAGGGAAAAGCATGAAAAACTTGGGTCGACAGTTCCAAATGTGAGAAGTTGGGGGGGGGGGGGGGGGGGTGGTGATTCTAATTTTCATATGCAGCACCTTGCTGTGGTTTTGCCCTCTATTTCTGGGGAGTGCACCTGTTGCTGATATATTTTCCACTGTCGGTGAGAGCAGGAGTTTTGACTTTGGCCAGGGTGTCGGTGATAACCATCTTACTCTTGGCAAAGGCCACACACTACACACACTCATGTGCAGCCTTAATGGCTGCTGGTTGCATCATTAGTTAGGGATGCGGCTATGCCGCTGATGCAGTGCCCCGATTAGCAGTACCGTCGTGCTTATTTTGCCGACCTCGGAAGGATAGCAGGCTGAGTCAACCCCACCTCGTGTTAATTCAGTAGCCGACGGGGCTCGAACTTGGGTCCCAAGGATCCCAAGCCAGCCACCCTAATGGCTAAGCGAACACCAGGCTTGGCGTAGGTCACCACGTGATCCCTTACGTCTAACTAATGCTGACACACAGTTTAACGTTAATGTCCATCTGAGGGACGGCGCAAACATTGATACCTCACTCTGCATGCGAAACACCAGCATGATGGTTTATAGTTGGGTCAGGATTTGAACCCAGGCTCGAGAGCCCAGAGGTTGGTGTGCATATAACTCACCTATCTTGTGAACAGAGAGGGATTAAAGAATAAAGGTGAGCATTAGGTTTAAACTTATGGAGGATAATAAGGTAAGGGCTTCTTGAGTAATGCATGTGACTTGGGGTAGGGGAATGGCAGAGAGGTGAAAGGAGTAAGATCAACCAATCTTAAACAAGATTTCCATCCTGTTGTGAGAGATCAATCACATGGGTGGCCTCAAGGGGGACAGCATGGGAAAAGGAACCATATTTCACTGTACTTTTAATGATCTTTTAACCATATTACGAGAAGAGGGAGGACTTCCCCCTGTGGAGAATTCTGAAGAATCAGCTGGTTTTAGAGGCCAGCTATAAGATATGATCTGTGTAAGAAGAAAATAATCTGTCCAGCTTTGGTGGGGTGGGAGAGGGGGGGGATGGGGGTTGGTGAGACAAAGTGATAGTGTGGGATGTTCCTGCATTAAAACATCTGTTCCTGATAGATTACCAGTTGCTTCCCTCCCCCCTTCTTCTTCAGACCAGTAAAGAGTGATTCTGCCATAACTTGCTGAACCAAGGGGGTGAAGGAACAGTCCTCTGAAGGGTGGAATCATGTGCAATGTTAAGTAATGGATTTCCAATGATCAAAAGAGTTCACTGATGTCGATCAAGAATACAATTGGTCCCAGAATACTACATTGAGGGCTGCTCGTCTCTAGAGCAAGAGCATGGGAGAAAATGCCATCCAAATCAATGTGCTGCTTGTGAGTGTGGAGGAAGTCTGATAACTTTGTAGCTATTCTCGGAGGAAACTCTGCATACCATGAGCTGACTGTTTGTAAAGCCAGGCAGGGATACAGACTATGAAATACTCAAATAGGTCCAGTGAGACGGGTGGAATGAACTGGACAGGAACCATACTGATCAGTGGTTTTTTTATTTATTTATTTTTTAAATGAAGACATCAGTGAAGTTATGAATTTGAGTAACGTTGGCAACTTTCCATTATGTAGGTACCTTGTCCTTAGAGAAGATTAACAAATTGATAGGGTTAAATAGATATCAGATCCAGTGGCAGTGCAGCAGTTGAGGTTGATGAGGAATTTCTCAACCTTGATGGGAGGTACATTTTAAGGGAAGGGTGATTATGAATAAGAGAGAAATGTTGAAATTTTGTCTTTTCCACAAACAGTTTCAGGAATTTCTCCGGAACGAGGGTGGTGTCCATCGTGATTAGCTTTCATACATCAACACTGAAGGAACACATCAGGTGCGTGCACCAGTGACCAGTGACATTCTCACACCATGTTGTTTGAAGATGCTGAGAATTGTGAAAGATTGGACTTTTGGGGAGCCTGATTTTGAGCTCTGGCAGATCTAAAGACTGAAATGGTGATTAAGTTGTATGGGGACTCGAGAGAAAATGACAACATGCAATTGAAGAGTGCTTCGCGCCCCATCACCCTGAGCGGGTGTTTCGTGCCCCGTCACCCTGAGCGTTATGTCAGGTCAGGTCAGACCTGACCTAACATATGTGTCAGGCCAGGTCAGATTAGATCTGTGACATACTACAGGTACCATGTAAACCTGTACTAACCTGTTTCATGGTCGGGTTGTCAGTGACTAAGCCATCTCCCCCACCAATTTTCTTGGTGAGGAGGGTGTATGATATGGACATCGAGCAGGATGAAGAACAAAACCTGTCAAAGGGCGGAGGAGGTCCGTGTGAGCTAACGGCCATCCATATCTAGTACCCAACTGTGTCTGCGGACGTCCTCCTGCAGTTGGGTTACTTTTTATTAGGAGGTTGGTGGCAGGATTTGCACTCCGGCCACCGTGAAACCCTTCACTCCGCAAAACACAAATCCGCAAAGAAATCTGAAAACCCACTCCGTGGGATTACCTCCTGTGTAGCTGCCCTTCGCAGGGCAGCTCACTGGATGACGGCATTGGGGCAAAGCCTTCAGGACCCCAAATCATTGATGATAGGAGGGAAACCACGGGGTAACCTTCCTGGGTCAGATTGCGGAAGTGTGTCTGTGCGGTGCTGAGGTTCGTCGTCCCAGATAGCGGTCTCCTGGGGTTAACCTAACCACCCTTTGGGTGGGTGCCTGGAATGTCCAATCCCTAAGAGAGGTGATCACCTGTCTCTGTTATCATCTGAGCTCAAGCGTTTGGACATCAGTATTGCAGTACCTCCTGAGGTTCGAGTCAGGATTGCCGCGAGATCATGGCGGGTGGTTACACCTACTATTGGTCTGGTCGCTCTGATGGTTACCATGCCCAATAGTTGCTGTAGCTGTGTCCAATAAGCTGACTCCAATGATAATTGAGGTAACACCGGTCAATGAGCGTATTATGAGACGAAGGATTCCCACTCCTTGGGTGTCATTTCCCTGGTCTCTGGATATGCTCCACTGAGGTAGTGATCTCACCATGAAGGACGCATTCTATGCACACTCGAGTCTGTGGTGAATCAGGCTCCAGGCGAGATACTCTTCTCGTCTCGGGGGATTTTAATGCATCGACTGAAACTGATAGGGATGGTTATGAGACGTGTTTGTCCCAATGGGTCTGAAACTGTGAAACAGAATAGCACTAAGTTCCTTGACTTTGCAAGAAGTCATGGACTTGGGTGGCTGGTTCATAGTTTCAGTGCCCACAGGGTCATCGCTGGACTTGGTATTCCAACGCTGGCAGTGTGGCAAAGGAGATTGACCATATGCTCATTGATGGTCACTGAAGGATGATCCAGAACTGCAAGTTCTCCTGGAGTGCTCATTTCCTTAATACTGACCCCAGGCTTGTTGCAGCAACTCTAAAGTTGCAGCTTAAATCCAGGAGAATGGTACCATCCCAGCCTAGGCTGGATGTTGGCATGCTCAAGGATGAGAGGGTAGCTGAGGAATTTGCGAATAGGCTGAGTGGAGATTTGGGGGGTCTGGGTGCTTTGGGGAACCCTGAAGAGTTGTGGAGTGCCTTCAAGACCACCGTCTTTGATGTTGCCGGTAGATGTCTTGGAACTCACCGCAGGGCGAAGAAGAATTTTTTCTCTCAAGGGACACTGGATACCATTGACCAGAGTCGCAGGGCCAGGCTGAATGGGAGAGCTGATCTGTTCAGGGAGCGGAGGCGTAAAACTGTATGTGCACTAAGGGTGGACAGGGAGGCCTATGTACGAGGAATCTGTGAGGGGGTAAAACATCACCTGTGGTCAAGTGATTCTCGTCCTGCTTTCAGGGGAATTTGCACATTGCATTCCTCGAAGCCCATCCCTCGGTGTACTGCAGTTAGAGCAGAGGGTGGTGAGCTCTTGACAGAGGAGCCCGAAGTGAAGGCCCGCTGGGCCGGTTACTTTGAGCGGCTGTACCAGGCTGATCCACCAGATGTCGCGTTGGATGTAAGGGGTGTTACAATCCCTATTGCTGACCCTCCAATCAACCGTGTTCCACTTTCGTTTGTGGAAACACAGGCTGCGGTGAACTGGTTGAAATAGGGTAAAGCCCCTGGGATCTGTGGCATCCATGCTGAACTTCTCAAGGCTAGTGGAAATGCTGTACTTATGTCGTTGCATGCAGTTCTGTGCTCTGCCTGGATCACGGGCATCATCCCAACTGACTGGAAGAGGGGCCTTGTCTCTCTCTGGAAAGGGAAGGGTGAGCGCCAGGACTGCAACAACTCCCAAGGGGTGATGCTGCTCTCAGTGCCAGGCAAGGTCTTTGCTCGGATAGTTATTGATAGGGGTTGCCACCATCTGCTTGAGCACCAGCACCCAGAGCAGTCAGCCTTTACAACAAAGAGGTCAACGATTGACGGTATCCTTGCTCTTCGGGTCCTTACCGAATGCAGATGAGAGTTTTGGCAGGTGATTCTTGCAGCCTATGTTGATTTCTGCAAAATGCTTGATCCAGTGAATCGGGATGCCTCACGTGGGAGAATCACCATAAGAACAAAAACACTATATGGCACGCGTATAACGCGCCATTTCATTCAAAGCTGCATGCCAATTTCCAATGGCATCTCACCTTGCTTCACCCTTCGCTCACCAAACGTCACCACTTCGACCACCAACACCTCCCGCACATGGGAAAAATATTCCCGCACCCCCTCATACCTCTGCATCACAACAATTCGCCACTAAACAGAGGCGTGCTGCACGACTCAGGCTGTACTCCGACCGCGTGATGCAAGAATGAGCAACAGACATTAATAGCACCAACCGCATCTCGCCGGGGATGCACCGGGTGAGCACGTGGGATTGATACGATCCTCGTCCAGTCGCTAGAACATGGTAAGGCAAGCGGCGAGGAGGGGTTGCGGGAAGGGTGATCCGGGAGTTTGGTACGGGGCCCGGGTGTGCATTTTGGCTCATGAGAGGGGGCCCGTTGGTGGCGGGTTTGCATTGTTATTCGGCATTCAAACTGCACTCTGAGAACATTCAGGGCCGGGGTGTCGGCTCATACCCTATGTTGATTCAGGAGCTCCAGGCCGTGGCAAACCGCATGGGCAAATGAGACCATTTCCGGCCACGGGAGCCTGGCAGGGGGTGGCTAGGTCCGCTGTGGTCCAATCAGGGAGCCGGATTCGGGTCACAGCATGTCGCCTTTGGGTCGTCACCCCACCCTTTACCCGGGGCTTATAAAAGAAGCGCGGAGCCACTCGCTCTCTGCTTCGCCCTCTTCTTCTCTGCTCCTCTCGGCTCTGCATTGGCTGCTCCTTGTTGCTTCTGCTATTCGCTGGCTCTTCACTTGCAGTTGGTGTGTGACTGAGACATGCTTATTCCCGAGGACCAGTGCGGAGTGCACGTGGTTCGGTCCCGGCAAAGTGACTAAGCCAGGATAACGTACCAACTCTGAGGTGGGACGCTCGCAGAGCGTCCCATGGAGGTACACGCTACACTAACAGACCTATGACTAGGTTTAGGATCTTTCACCTCATGCATGTTCTCTCCTTTTTCTCTCTCCTCTCTCTCTCTCTCTCTCTCTCTCTCTTCACCCCTCTATCTCATCCCCTTTGGCACACAAAAGAGCATTATTCTGAATAGCAATCCCATTTTCCTCCAGCACACCACACCCCCCTTATTGCACTCCACCACACGTCCCACTCCCACACTTCAGACACCAATATTTCTCCCTCTACCCTCTTCTGAGCGTACTGGGTTGCGTTGGTCGGGCGACCGCACCAGGTATTGCGAGGGCCGTTGTCCTCATCTGCTCTTTTCTTTCTGGCTATCTAATATCCTCGGTTTGTGTGTGTGTGTGATGATGTGATATGGCGCCTGTCTCAGCATAAGTTAAGATTGTAGAAGTGATAATGGGATGTCTGCTTTGTAAATTGCTTGCCTTTTGCCACACCCACGATTCCTTGCTGTCCCTGCTGTTTACCAATACACCCAATTCACTGTGCCACATACCTTTCCTCGCTTGATTGTAAATAAATGCTTTGTGTTGAAATGTTCCAGCTCGTTTTCGTCTTTTCCTTTTTGTCCAGCATGGTTCGTATCGAGCTTAGGAGATGTTATTCTCCAACAATCTGTTTTCTAGCTGGTACGTTCTTGGCAGTTACGCCGGCTGCATCTGATCTGGTAATGATCCGGTTTGAACAAGGCGTTGTCCCCGGTAATTAAACCACGTGACTTTTAGTAAACTGTATCAGACGGAGACCCAAGTCATGTGGTTTAGTTATTGGTGTTCACGGTCAATTAGCGACCACCACGTCACAAAGTTATTCGTGTGCGACGGCCTGCGATTCCGGAGAGTCTGGTGGGAACTCGAGGTAGCTTCTCCCCACGTGTCTTCTCGCCCCGGACCACGGTCCGCAACAATATAAATGCATTATATCGCCCTATTTGCATTAGTCCAGTATATTAAATTTACACCTCCTTTACCTTCGCTGAAGGGAGGTGTTGCGTTTGGGTCCGTTTTTTGTTTGTCTGTCTGTCTGCGTTTGTTTCTTTGTCTGCACGGAACTTTTGTGTTTTTCTCCACAACGCTTGGCGGATTGAAATTTTTCACTGTCGGAGCACTTCTCATGTGGAATGTTTTAATCATAATTATGATGTCATAGGTCACATGGTGTAGCAGCAATATTGGAAATGGAAAATTTGGACCTGAATTTCTGAAACCGCAATAGGAAAAAATTAACTTAGCACACGGCAAGTACTCCTCATGGGGAATAAGCATTATTTTTTTGGATGGTGTCATCGGTGCCTTTGTTATGACTTCATAATTGCATATGTGATTGATATCTGCATATGTGGATTGACATCATAATTGCATATCTGATCAGTTTGAAAAATTTTGAGGGTCATGCAAAATATTTGATGTCATCGGTTACGTGATTGTCATATTATTTTTTTTAACCTTCAAAATCTTCTTCTCGAAATAGCTGAAATCGAGAAGAAACTAAATATGACCTCCTATCCATGAGGAACAAAAGATTCACACATATGACATCATAGGTCACATGGTTTGGCAACAATATTGGATTTACCCTAAAACAAATAAAAATCTTCTTCTCCAGAACAGCTGGACAGATCAAGTGGACATTTCACACAAATGTTCTCCAAGGCATGTGTGTACAAGGTTGTTAAGGAATATAATTAATGTCACATGGTTTGGCAGCCATATTAGATTTAAGAAAATATTAAATAATTTTTTCTCTGTAACCGATTAATCAATCGATGTGAAACTTCACAATTGTAATTAAGTGGTGATGTCGAATACATGTTATAAATTTCAACTTGATCGGACTCATGGTCTGGCAGCCAAAATAATGAAATTTTTTGATTTGGGTTTATTTTATTTTTATTTTTTGAATAAGGCTCATTTGGCTGTGCCTGGATGGGTTTGAGGGTAGAGGAGCAGCAGCTGAAATATGAATCCTGTCCAGGTTCCTCCTGATGACTTCATTTCTTTTTTCTTGTTCGGGTTCCTGCTGATTACTCCAATGCAGTACCTATTTGGTCTTCCATTTGATTTGAATCGGATTAATTTTAATCCCATTCTAAATTCAGTTGAATAATAACCAAAAAATGTCATGGGTCAGGGTCAGGTGTCCGATCAAAGCGGGACGTCTTGGGACCTGGTTATCACTGCCAGCAGTTATAAAGTGGCAGTTCTAATTATGTCTCTTATTAATTATGTAACACACCAGCACACAAACGCCATAAAATACACCACACAAAACAAGTCCTGGTACGGGTCTGCAATCTCTGATTGCTCTTTTTCTTGTTATTATTTTAATGTCCATCCCAGAACAACTTTGATGGGGTGGCTAAATAAACACCAATGGTTGAACTTGCATGGTTTGACATTAATTAAGGAGCATCCACTCTTTCGTGGCAACAGGATAACTTGATTGTCTGGAAAGGTTTTTCAAGAGTTTTTGTCTCCACAGCCAAAGGCGCCGGCTGGAAGAATTGCGACTTCAGTTGTCCGTCCAGCTGCGCGTCCGTCCGTGAGTGCAGAGCAAATAACTTGTGAACCACTGAAGGGATTTTGACCAAACCTAGTACAAGTATGTATTATGTTACAAAGATGAACTGATTAGATTTTGGGTTCAACAGGTCAAAGGTCGTGTGCCCATTGAAAATCATTTTGCAGACCATAACTCGAGTTAGAAGCATCTGATATTTTCTCTCTGCTGCTTATCTCTTATCTCTCTGTCACATGACCTTTAGTTTTTCATGTGACCTTTAATCGAGATCAAAGGTAACAGTGGGTTGACCTCCAACATGGGCGGAGGTATATCCATTTACGCATTCACGTCAAATTGCATTTTCTATTTGTTTAAAAAAAAAAATCTTTCTGTCTCAGCTTTTCAGATTTAAAGCAGGCCAATGCAGGAGAAGGTTTTTGTAAGTTAGTGTGGAATGTAGGAGAGTAAGAACACACCTTTTTACAGGTAACCGTTGATGTATTGGAGTTGTGTGAAAACTGAAGGATGATTTACATTTGTACCTGGAAGCCTGACAGTGAGCATGCACTGTACTTTGAGCTGATATAAGTGGGCAACACTGAAGCAGATTCTGCATGTGTAGTGGAATGTAAAAGGTGTCCCCCCCCCCAATTGTTTTTCTTTCTGACCATTAAAGTGAAATGGCACAATGTTGGTCCTTTTCTATGTAGTTTTCAGCCAATGCCACCCATTCCTCTCAGCATAAACAGGTGAGTTTCCTATCGCCATTGGAATGAAATCTTTATGGGAAAACCTCTTTTTTTTGACCCCTTCTCCTCATTCCACTCCCTCACCCCCTTGTTAAAGCAGGTTGTTGATTACAGTATACTGTGTACAATGACATTTGTCAATCGACAAGTGACTTTATCCACCAGTGGATGGTGAGGCTTGTCACCTTAACCCAAGAGGTTCATGAGTTTGCGGATATGTTTGAGCATGGCATGATGGATAATTCAACACTGGTATTTGAACCTGCAATCCTGCCATCATGACCCAAGAGCCATGGCTTGGAACACCAAAAAGGTCAATTGCTCGTTGTGCATTTCACACTTTATATGTTTGCTGGATGTCGTCGGTCCTGAAGTCCAAGTATGATCTCCTACGGCCACTCTGGTTCACCTCTGCCTTAATAAGCCCTCGAGTAAATACCCTACAAGAAGCGAATGAATGGGGTTTCCTCCTGCACTGTAGCTTGTTTCATGTAGACGTTTAAATGAGGCACAATTTCCCTCTCCCCTCACTATTTATCAGCAATCTAATTCTAGAATTGGATGCTGCACATTTTATTTAGTTCAGGTTTGAAATAAGTGTTCCATTACCAAGTACATACTGTACTTACCTTTGTACTCTTGCTGTCTCAAAGTTGTGACTTGCGTTATGGATGTGGTCAGCTTCCATATGATCAATTGGGTTCATTATAAAATTTAAAACAAAGTTGTTTCATGTCGAAGTGGTTTGTCCGTTTAAGTACCCGACGGTTATCAATTTTGCACGAAGCTAGCATTCTAATTTCTGAGGATATGCTGCTACGAGTGGCCAAAAAAACTACGTTGGTCGAGTAAGTAAGTACAGAATGTATTCAAGAGGATTCGACCGTTTCACTTGTTAGTTAATGCGTGAAATGGTCTCCCTGGAATGGTAGTGACAGTACAGGGGGTTCTGGTTCTTAATCTGATGAACCACATCGTGTTACAGAGCGTCGGTGCTGCCGAAGCAGTTTATTTGCAAGAGTTATACTCGATGGTTTGCCATTGCCTTCCCAGCACAAGTAAGAGCACTACTTTGTAATTTGTTCATGGTGCTGATGATAGCTCACCAACTCTTCATGAAGGACATTGTGGGATCTTTAACCTCCAACAACTAATGCCGGCAGACAGGACACCCAGTTTAACATCCATCCGAGGGATGGGCGCACACATTGATGAATCTCCCTGCCTGTGAAAACACCAGAATGACCGTTTCTAGCTGGATCGGGACTCAAACTCAAGCTGGACAGCTTAGAGGCGAGTACTTATCGGCCATCCTGCTAGTCCGTAGATAAGGTAGATGGGCACCTGGATGCATTGGAGATGGAGAGGTACAGCATTGGGATATTGGCAGGACTTGCAGCTTGTGTGTGGATGGGTGATGAGTAGTATCTCGGGCTGGTGTAGCACACGCATGATGGGCAGAACAGAATGTCTGCCTCCTGTGCCAGAGTTCCTTGTACGAGTTAGTGTATTTACTCGGTAACTTCTCCCCGGGATGGAATCTGAACTGGATTCTTCAAAACATGGTGTATCAGAATGGTTGTTTATTAGTTGGTGTGCATAGGTTTCTTTAGAGCTGTGGGTTTGTAATAAATTTCTTCCAGATGTTTTTCCTAGCGGAGAGATCCAAGCTGTTTTTTTTTTTTAGCAACTTGGCATGCCACCTAAATCCACCACAGTTTAAAAATCACAACAGAGAAGCATTCGTGATCTCTTTTCGGTAGGTGTACACTATAGTACGTGAATATGGAATTGTGCAACTTTTAATTTTTATATTTACAAACTCCAAATACGCTTCTCATTAAAGGGGTTTAACCCCCACTCCAAGTGCAGCTCAAACAGGTATAAAATGATTGCACTGCCAAAAAGTGTACAAACAAGTGTGTTCCCGGTCACGCTCACCCACATTTACCGCGAGTTTGATCGTCCTCCCAGTTCAAGACATCACCAACGCGACCTGGTGATTGGTGCTTTGCAGACAGTGTGCCGCCCCTCGGATAGACGTTAAGCCGGGTGTCTCATCTACTAGCTTTAGTTAGGTAGACGTTAATGGAGATCCCATGGTGTTTTTCGCAAAGACTAGAGGCGAGTTATCGCCAGCACCCTGAACAAATTCCAGCCAAAACATGTCTCGTCGAACGTCATGCCTGGCCAACCGGTTCGTGATGACAAACGTGCGCATATGAAGGTGGATTGTTCAAGATGTCGTGGAATAAGATGCTAGCATGATCATTTTTACGGTGGATGGAGGTCGTTTTCACCCCGTCTGTTTGTCTGTCTGTCTGTGAGCATGATATCTCAAAATGTTATGGATGGATTCGGCCAAAACTTGGTGGACCAGTTGGGTGGGTGACAATGACGAATTGATAGAATTTGAAGATTAGAATATATACTTGGTGTTGGCTTAATGGTTAGGGTGGTGGGCTTGCGATCTCAAGGTCCTGAGTTGAAATCCCACTCAGCTGTTGAATTAACACCAGGTGGGGTAGACTGCATGTCATCCTTCCGAGGTCGGCAAAATAAGTGCCAGCTTGTTAGTATCCTGTGTTGGAGTGGTGACCCGTCCAGGATTGTGCCCAATAGCCAAAGAGACTGCTTAGGCAGCACCAATGCTCTGCACAGAGTATGGTCCCAATGGATGGATGGAAGATTAGAATTTGAATCCGGATCCGAGAATTATTACATTTTTAAGTGATTCTTCACCATCGAGAGATGAGGCCAAAAACGATATATATATATA
>CM068957.1:124810680-124863908 GCA_035128595.1 Eptatretus atami
AGATTTCTAAAACTGTCAATTTTCTTCTGATTCAATGGAAATTCACTGCTCTTCTGCTCTTGCTCACCCTCTCTCTGTTCTATTCACCCTCTCATTTGCTCAAGGTCATCTGCCATCTGCTTGGAAATCAGCAAACATTACTGCTCTGCATAAAAAAGCTGCAAAAAACAGATCCTGCAACTACAGACCAATCAGCCTTCTCCCAATCATCAGCAAGGTATGGAATCCATCATCACTTCAGACATTAAATCCTTCCTCTTCTCCAACGGATGTGTTTCCGATCATCAATTTGGTTTCAGACCAGGTCACTCGACCCTGGATATGCTGCTTTTGCTCTCCCAACAATGAATGGAGGTCCTCAATGCCAGACATGAAATCCGAGCCGTATCCCTGGACATATCACGTGCTTTTGACACGGTCTGGCACCCTGCCATGCTCACCAAACTCTCTTCCTATGGTATCCAAGGCCATCTCCACTCATGGCTCGCAGACTTCCTCTCCTGTCGCAGTCAACGTGTGGCCCTAAATGGAGTTCTTTCATCCCCTCTTCCTGTCCAGGCTGGAGTTCCTCACGCAGCATTCTGGGCCCTGTTATTTTTGGTTTTCATCAATGATCTCTCCGACTCTCTGGAAAATCCTCTATATCTCTTTGCTGTGACTCCACCCTCTGCCGTACCATCTGTCATCCCTCAGACCGGCAAGCAGCAGCTTCTTCGCTCACTGCAGATTGGGTAAAATCACAAACTGGTCCAACACGTGGAACATGTCTTTCAATCCGGACAAATCTCACACTGTCACTATGTCTCTCCGAAAGGACCGTTTAGAAAACCCCCACCACTTTCTCAACAATCCTCTGGAAGAAGTCCTTTCCTTCAAAATTCTGGGTCTCACTATCTGCCATGACCTTTCCTGGGAAAGCCACATTTCAAACCTCGCCTCCAAAGCCAGTCGCCGACTGGGAATCCTCCGTCGTGCAAAGTCCTCCTTCGGCCCACTGAGCTCCTGACCACTTTGAAAGCTTTGTCTGCAGCCTGATGGAGTACTGCTCTCCCCTTAGGCTGGTGCTCCTGCCTCCCACCTTTCTCAGCTTCACGCTGTGGAAATCAAGGCATTTCGGATCATTGGCATCTCCCGCAATGAGGCTGAGTCTTTGGCCTCTCACTCTCTCACCGCAGGTTGGTGGGTGGTCTTTCTGTCTTCTACCGTCTCCTCTCCAGCCTCGCCCCCCCCCCCGCTCTCTCTGCGATTTGTCCCCACCACATTTCCGCAGGACGCTCAAGATCCGCCAATAACCCCCTTCTGGTAAAACTACCAAAATCACGAATCACTGCTCACTTCACTCTTTCATTCCTCTTTTTTCCCACCTTTGAATAAACTCCTCACTCTATTCAATCCCATTCTTCCCTCCAGGCCTTCAAAACAGCTGTTCACCACTACCTCTTATCATCCCCATCCAATCCTCAATCTTTTCTACCCCAATAATCCACCCAAGCCCACCTCCTTAAATTCCCTGCTTTCCTTCCTGAAAGTCCTGTAATGTCCATCTTGTATTTCCATGTTCCCCGCCCCATCCCTCTCCCTTCCACAGATCTCCTCATGTCTCTGTTCCCCACTGTTTTGTCCTTCCCACTCCCGCCCCTCTTGTCTCATGCCCCCCTTGCTGTGGGTTGTGTGTTAGCTCTCACACGAGCCTCGACAAGGTATACAAAAAAAAAAAAAAAAATTGAAGAGTTGTTGCATGTTTGTTCATTGAATTGAACCACCAATTATTTTTTGAGGTCAACTTGGACGAAACTTGGTGGATGGGTTGGGTGTGTGACAAAGAAGAAACGATTCAATTTTGGTGAATATCCGGAACTGAATCCGGATACGAGAATTTTTCCAAGGATTCTTCACCATTGAGAGATAGGGCCAAAAACGACATATAGCAGGATATCTCAAATAGTTGTGTAAGGATTCGGACGAAAAACTTTGCGGGCCGGTTGTGTATGTAACCAGGAGAATTCATTCGATTTTGTTGAAGATCCAAATCTGGATCCGGATCTGTGAATTTTTTAAGTGATTCTTCAACATTGAGTGACAAGGCTAAAACGATATATCGCAGGATATTTCAAAAAATTATGGACGGATTTGGACGAAACTTGTGGATGAGTTGGTTAGGTGACAAGAACAAGCTCATTAAATTTTAGTTCAGGTCCGAATCTAGATCCGGCCTATCAGTGGGACACAAAACGTAAACCAATCAGCTTGACGGAGGTATACACTCTACCGAGTGCCCTTCTAGTTTCAAATAAATTCAATATTAAACACAGCTTGAACATGCTCTTTCGTCATCTTGGTCTATCGATTGTAAGTGCTGCAGGCTTAGCACTTGGTTTTAATTGCCATTACAAGTCAGCACTTTGGAGATGTCATGTGCAACCACCTTATAATAAAACACTCATACTGTACTGAAAATGGTGGAGACTTTTCATACCCTTCCCCACCTGGAGGCAGCGCTACACGGTACACATTTACATTGAAATTTACGTCCCCCCCCCCCCCCCAGACCACTGGCAAAGATAAAAACACTCCTATACACTAATTGGGGTCATGCTGATCCAAGGTAGCAAGTCTGGATGTAATCGGCCAGAACTGTAGGAGTAGTCGTGCGACAAACAAACAAACACACAAACAATGGTCCATGAATTATAATAAGGATTTTGTGTAGATTGGTGACAAAAAATTTAAGTTTAATCCATTTTAAATTCATGCTGTAACAGGACAAAATGTGAAAAAGTCGAAGGGTGTGAATACTGGACATGTTGCTGCGTTTGAGCCTGGGAAGAACAACTGAAATCTATCTGTCCGGGTTCTACCCGACATCTTTTTGTTCCCTTCACATTTCTTTCTACTTTATATTTTATTATATCTATTATATTTTATATAATTCTCTTCATTCATTGTAATTCATTTTTTTCTCTCTCTCTCTCTCTCTCTCTCTCTCTCTCTCTCTCTCTCTCTCTCTCTCTCTCTCTCTCTCTCTCTCTCTCTCTCTCTCTCTTCTCTCTCTCTCTCTCTCTCTCAACAAGAAGTGAATTCTTGCAGAAATCTTTCTGTAAACACCACTTCGCTGCGCCTGGATGGGTTTGAGGGTAGTGGAGTAGCAGCTGAAACCCGAATTCCTCTCCAGGTTCCTCCCGATGACTCCATCTTTGCTCTTTACTTCTTCAGGTTCCTTCTTTGTTTCCATTACATTATGTTTGTACCATATCCTGATGCTGTGTGGACTGTGCTTCCCGCTGACGGACCTCTGGTAGCTTGTACATGTTGCTGCATTTGGAGTCTTGGGAGTAACTGCTGAAATCTATCTGTCCAGTTCTACTCATCTTTGTTCCTTTCACATTTTAATTTTTATGTTTATATATATATATATTTTTTCTTTATTTTAATATTTCTCTTATTCATTCTAACTTGATTTTTCTCCTCTTTCATCTCTACTAGTGCGTGCCTGTACGTGCGTGCCCATATGTGCATGCCCGTATGTGCGTGGCCGTACGTGCAAAAAAAAAAAGAAAAAAAAAAAGAAGAAGAATTGTGACGTCAATCGTGATGTCATAGCACCGTGTCCTGTCATTGGTTTGGTAAATAAATGGCCATAACTTGGGAACCACTTGTCCGATTAATATCAAACCATGAAAAGGCACATCCACAGGGCCCCAGCAATATACATGGCAAGTTTCAATTAGATCGGACCAGTGGTTGTTGAGAAACAGCGGTCGCAGACAGACAGACACACAGACACACAGAGATTGCCGGAATTATAGATAGATATTCCTCACTTTCATTATCTATTTCTCGAAGGAGAAGTGAATTATTGCAGAAATTTTCTGCAAGGCTCACTTGGCTATGGCTGGATGGTTTGAGGGTTGTGGAGTAGCCACTGAAACCCGAATCCTATCCAGGTTCCTTCTGATGACTCCATCTTTCCTCTTTTCTTCTTCGGCTTTCTTCTTGGTCTTCCATTTCATTATGAAGGCACTGATAAGAGTTGAGGGTGCCATCAATTAAAAGGTTGACAACCACTGCTTTACTTCATCGTTCGTCGCAAAAGGGCCACCACCATCCATGTGTGTCCAGGGACTCCACCACCATAAATCCGACGCTGACTGTACATGTGGAATAGTGAAAGTACTTACTGACCCCGACAGAGAAAGGGGTACTACATACGCTTCCACAGGAAGCAGGTATTTCATCGTTGCAATAGTTCAGTGGAATCAATTCAATGGAATCAAAGGAAAATTCAATGGAATCAAAGGTCATGCACAGCAGGAGGGGTATGAAGAACAAGACAACAGGTGACAGCAGGCAAATTGATCAAAGCCAATAATCCATGAAGCAAAAAAAATCCACACCTGGCAGTGTCCATGGTAAAATTCCCACAGCAGCTATGAAATCAGCAACAAGACTGCACTTGTTCTGAAGTCTGGATACCTGTTCTCCAAGCCGTATGCATAGCGAAGAATGCTGATTATTACCACTGAAAAGACACCACAAATTCTGAACATTACAAGCCGCACCTACAGAACACCACACATTACTCAATATCTTTCAATGTTGAAGGCACTGTAACATACATACAAGACAAAAGAAGCACAATTAATGGATGCTATAAATTAAGGTTCATTGTGCCATGGAGAGAATAATAAACTAGAACGGCACTAGGTAGAGCGGCATACCTCCACCAGGCTGAACAGTTTATGTTTTGTATTCCACCAATAGGCCGGATCTGCATCCGGCCATGAACCAAAATCGAATCAGCTTATTCTCGTTACCCTACCAAACTCATCCACCAAGTTTTGTCATAATCAGTCAACAACTTTTTTTAAATATCATGCTTATAATGTGTATCGTTTTTGGCCCTATCTCCCAATGATAAGGATCGCTTAAAAATTTAAGAATTCTCCGATTCGGACATGGAATCGGATCTTCACAAAATCTAATCAATTCGTCCTTGACACACACCCAACCTGTCCACCAAGTTCCGTCTGAATCTGTCCATAACCTTTTGAGATATCGTGCTCACAAACAGAAAGACAAACAGGGTGAAAACATAACCAAAGTCACACTTCAGTGGCGGGGGTAATCATCGCAAAATGGTTTTAAAACAAACATTCACATGCAATATTTGTTTTACAGTCACTTTGTACGTGTGTGAATGTCCGAGTGTTTCAAATTTAACCTGGGATTTTGTGTATAAAAGGCAGAGTGATTGCTGTAGGTACATTCATTTTATATGTGAATGGTGTTGGCTGAATGGTTAGGGTGGTTGGCTTGGGATCCTAGAATCCTGAGTTCAAATCCCGCTCAGCTGTTGAATTAATACCAGGTGGGGTTGACTTGCCTGTCATCCTTCCAAGGTCGGCAAAATGAGTGCCAGCATGCTGGTATCCTGTGTCGAGGTGGCGACCCATCCAGGATTGGGCCCAATAGCCAAGGAGACTGCTTTAGGCAGCACCAACGCTCTGCATAGAGAATGATCCCAATGGATGGATGGATTCATTTGATGGAATTTCTGGAGCCCAAAATGCTCGATGGCATTGCTAACAAAAACGTATAATCCCACGTTTCCTGCTTAACACATGTTGCAAATAACACGGTGGCAAATGAGATAAGACAGGTGTGGAAGAGAAAATAATGAAATGCATTTCTGATCAACCAAACATCCAAACCTGGTAAAAATAAATAAAACTATTGGCTGTGTATATGGTGATGATTGCCTGTCAAAGACATACCATTTAAATAACAACTTGGGGGGAAACGGTTTTTTTGATGAAGGATGCTATTCAGAATGATGTCATGCACTGGATGCATGCATTTCCTAATTCATTCTACACTGAAGCCATGCTAAAGCTTCAATTTTGATGTGCAAGTGCATGGCAAAAGCAGGCATTTTCGGCATGATACCTGAAGTCCTATCAACTTTCTGTTCAGCCACCAGATGGCTTAATTTAACCCCCGGTGATCTGATGAGCCTCCGGTGGTCCGACGAGCCCCAGGTTGTCTGATCAGACCCCCTCATCCCCCTCGTGGTCTGATCAGCCCCACTGTGGTCAAAAATACCTCGTTCCCATCCAAACACAAGAATGAGCTGAGTGGTATAGCCCTTGAAAGTGCAATGGCTAATTTACTCTAAATAAATTCAGCATCACACGATGGATATGTACAGAAGAATGAAAACAGCTAATTCAATTTTTTTTTTTTTAAATGCAATATTTTCTTCAACCACACATTCATTTACAATCACAATTCCTGCACATCATCTTTCAATTACTGATCCAAACTTGCAACACATTACTGTGAACTGCATATTCACAATAACGGGAAAGAAAATATTTACGAAAAGCCAAGCAGAAAAAAAAAAATAAAAAAGACATTTTGAAATGAGCGAAACATGCATTTCCATAAATATCTTCAATGTGGCAAACTCTCAATTATAAACGTTCCATAAAATGACATCAATATTTTATGTTGATTGGATGCATCAATAATTCAGAAACTTAAATGAGTAATGAATAGACAATTCCACTTCGATATGATGAGACAATAGTCGAGAAGCCGAGGAAGGCAAGAAGACAACAAGAGAATGCATCTCCTTACCATTCTCCTTTAATCAACTCTCGTGAATCTGCAGGGCTAACATTGCACCCCTTTCTTGATGGATGTTTGAAACGATTAATAAAAAAATATATATACGGTACAGCCTCACGGCATAACCAACTCGCTAACTTCGTTCTGGAGCCAAAATATCGCAAAGCGTTTACAAAACTCGCAATCCTAAACCCCAAGAGAGATATTTTAACACATGCTTTCATCCACACACTCACGGGTAAGTTTACTGGATACAAATATATGTTTAGAAACAACAGCAAAGCATTCAGCTTTCAAATACAATGTAAACAAGTTAATCTTTTTTCAACCTTTCCATCTATTGTAACACCACGTGCGGTACACGATTCAGGTTAAACAACAAGTCGCCAAAGATCGGTCACAACAAACAGGCCGACAAGTAGAAAATGACTTAAAAAAAACACATAAAAGCACAACACAAAGGCACAAAACATTTCTTTAATAATAATTCAGAGTAGAGATGACAACTACCATAACGTTGGATGTGGATGTGGCGAAGAAGCTAGATTTAACACTTCGTCGCAGGTTTAACTGAGAGGTAGAAACGGTTGTACGTACAGTACCAGTCAAAAGTTTGGACACACCTACTCATTCAGGTTCTTTATTTTTTACTATTTCTACATTGTAGAATAATAGTGAAGACATCAAAACCATGAAATAACACATATGGAATTATGTAGTACCAAAAAAAAGTGTAAGCAAATCAAAATATATTTTAGATTTTAGATTCTTTAAAGTAGCCACCCTTTGCCTTGATGACAGCTTCGCACACTCTTAGCATTCTCTCAACCAGCTTCATGAGGTTGTCCCCCCCCCTCCTTTTTTTAATCCATTACTTCTTAGGAGAAAAACTGCTTTGATTTTCATCATTTGAAAATTAGTCACACTTTTCAGGAATGCATCCCCAACGTAAACTGGGTCTTTCTGTATGCAGTATATTCACAGGCATCTTAAGCCGCCATTTTGTTTCGGCCTGCTCAACAATGCCATGTCTTGAACAAGCCGCATCAGTTTCTGTACGATAAAGTGCTCAAGAGTGAACCATGGGGTGCATGTTGACTTGCATAGCAAATCAGTAGGGCAGAACTTCCCAACTATTGACTATGCACACACTACGTCAGGCCAATGAAGGAAGAGAGACAACTGAGCAGGTTGAATCTTTCACCAAAGAAAATCACATATTTACAGCAATGCAAGTCTTTATGAGGCACGCATATAAATCAAAGACACCAATAAAGGCTTACCCCTAGCACTCAAGAACCCCTTATACAACCGACCTTACGAAATAGACAGGCACCACATCATCCAAGGAAATCAGACAGACAAGGGACAGAAAAAAGAAAGAAGTCATGGCATATTGTTGACCCTTCCCACCCGTATGTGAGCATGCTTGACCCCGCAGATCCCAACGAGGTGGCGATGCAGATGAATGAGAGGAGCAGCTGGGAGGTGCGGTGTCGTGTGTTGCTTAGCTCTGAAAAGAACTGTTGGGCATCTTGTGTTGTTACGTTGATACTCCATAACAGACGAGTCTTGAGGTGTATGCGCTGGAAGATGCAAGGTATATGGTGTGAGTGCGACAGACGTGTAGAAATCAATTCGACCGGTCACCGCCCATTCCGCTTGGTGCTTTGAGGAGCACCTCCCTTCGCCTCCTGTGCCACCTGACGCGTTGAAAAGCGCCTCCCTTCATGCCATTGTTTTCTGTCAGGAGCGTCCCGTTCCACCTGACGTGTTGAGTGTCATCCTTCACGCCTTTTTGTGTCCCGTTTGGAAGCTGAACCTAGCGCTTTTCCGTTCTGCTTGGCAAGCGGCTCACTTTCCACTTGGCCTTTGGAGAACGTCCTGCTTCCCGCTTGGCACCCTCGGTTATGCTTGGAGCGGCTCGCTTCCCGCTTGCGCCCTCTTGGACCGGACTGTTTTCTTCTCCCGGAGAATTCTTCTCATTATCTGATCAGCACATGACTCTGCAAATGGACGATAGGGATTTTTATTGTCCCTCCACTCTGTTGCCAATCACATCCACTTTTGCATCCAGTACCGATTGGCTTTTGTGCACTGCGACTCAGCGTCCACGATTGGATGTCGTATTTCAGGAAGAGCTTCTTTTGATCCACTTAGCCTGGGATGCGGGAACGACGAAGGACTAGAATCATTATAGCCTGGAATGGTAATTATCTGGCTGAAATACGGTGAGGTGACATGGTTTGATGATTGTGATTGAGAATGAAGCATTAAAATAGGGGTTCGAGTCGGGGTGTCAGAGAATAAAGGTTTCAGAATGCGTTTAAGAATGATGGTCGATTCGGGTAGGTGTGTCGGAAAAGGAGTTTGGAAATGAGGTTCAAATTTAGATGTATGAGAGGAAGAGTTTATCAACTGTACAGCCATAGGAAAATGGCTGTCACCCACGTGTCAGCAGCACAAACCAATCACCACATTTCATGCATTGATAGACGTGGCACACACCATATATCGTCTCTCGCTCCAGGCGGAGTGGGCCAATCACTGACCCAGAAGTTAACCAATCTCTGTGAAGCCATGAACTAGGCGTGCCTCCGGGTGCTGACAGAGTTGGGAGGAGGGGTCTCCTTCCGTTGTTGGTGGAAGGGAAATGTGTCATATCATCCTCTTCTTGACCGAATTAACATACGAGAACAATGGAGGTGAAACCTTACCTTAGCATTCATAATTACACAACGCCCGTCCCCTCACAGGCAATGCCGAAGACTGCTTACCCGTAGCACACATATGCATGCATATGCAAAACGATGTGTACATCTATGGCTTTAAACTAATGATCGCTCTCTACCCATAAATATATTAATGTATATAATGTGCGTATCCCTTAAATATGTCACATGTGGTAAAATAACTCCTTTTTTTTCTTTCTTGAGCCATGATTGGGGGGGGGTGGGATGTGAGGGAGGGAGGGAGAGATTTCTATTTTTTTTTGCTTTGGCCGTCACACAAAATAAGAGACAAGCTCATTTGCAAAACAGTATTGTACACCACGCAAAAGGCAATTGGTTCATCTTCAGGTGCAATCCATGGACTGCATTGGCCAAATATGTTTTCAACTGGTACTAATTGTGTCGGAGGGAAGAAAAAATCAAATATTGTGCTATTGTTGTATACAGAGATAAAGGGTGGCTGACTATTCCCTAACAAAATTTGCATTTAATTTGGCTCACTCAGAAATGCGCATCCACTTGCGGCAGCACTGAAGAGGGAACTCTCAGTAGGCCTTGCTCCACTGTGCTGAAGAAAACAAATGAAGGAAAGTGGGATTTAGCAAAGCAGATATTGAAAGGACAGGAGACTGCCTAAAAAAAAAAAAAAATTATAAATACTTTCATATTTTATTAATTCTGCAACCAGTACACACAACTTAAGATATTGTCAATTTTAGGGCAATATTGAACAACTGGTTTATCTGCAAGAGCACAACCAAATGAAGCACCTGTTAAAAAAAAAATAATAATAATAATAATAATAATGGATCATGTACAGCAGGTCCAACATTTCAGCCCAAAGGTGACGTTCGTTAGAAACTAATTAAGATGCTCAAAAAAACAAAAAGCTAATTTACATGGATAGGTGCTATGTGCACATTGAAATTCATGGAATCATACAAGCTGCGTTGTGACGAATACACCACAATATAGACAAATTCAGACAGGAGAATAATGCCTGTGTT
This sequence comes from Eptatretus atami, assembly GCA_035128595.1. NCBI lineage: Eukaryota > Metazoa > Chordata > Myxini > Myxiniformes > Myxinidae > Eptatretus > Eptatretus atami. Next base: position 124,821,050 of record CM068957.1, read on the forward strand.
TTAATTGCATATCACCTTGTACAATGTGCAAATGTGTAATTAGGTGCAGTCAAAAAGCCTCGACTGTGCCAGCTCGGTGCTTGGACACATGTAGTGTGGTGAGCAGCAGAGAATGTGTACGCCTCGTTAAATGAGACTTCTTTTGATTGGTGATGTTAAATGAGATTCCAGGTCTCATGCAGTGCGAGTCTCATGGACTCATTTTTCTTCACTGAGATTCAGTCACGGACAATAATGTACGGAAAATGAAGGCATACTATAAGGGGAGTTATGGGGCTCGCTGCCTCAATTTCCAGAGCCCCATGACTAAAAGAGCAGAATGGGAAGTTTTAATTCATGAACCTGAACTGGACTTTATACATGACACAGAAACACGTTACACCATCTATTGATGATGCAGATTTTTACCCGATGGATGTGTTGTTCACAGAAAAGACAGACCAGCTGACAGGCATGGATGAGCCTTTTTTGTGCAGGAAGGACTTGCCAATTGTTTGTAGAGAGAAAGCAGAAACACTGAGCATGAGTTCGCAAACAATTATACCAACAAAAACACAAACCGTCATCGCCAGATTATGACCTCCCGGTATCCAGGACTTGGTTGTCAGTGAAGCTGGTACAGCTAAACATCCTCAACCCCCAGCAAAGCACCCAGCCCTGATTGCATCCTGGCATGTGTCCACAAGAGGACAGTACCGGAAGTAGCACCCATCCTGGCAAACATCTACAAATCATCAATTACACAGGGTATGTACCTTCCAGTGGAGAAAGGCAAACATTGCCTCATCTTCAAGAAGTTGAGTAGCCTGATCTGGGTAACTACAGAGGGGCACTTCTTCCCTCAAGCAGTGTACCCTGCGAGATTCTTGGACGGATCGCACATTTACACATCATGATCCATCTCGAGGAGCACAAGGTACTTGTAAACAACCAACATGGCTTTTGAGCTCAACACTCCACAACAATGACTCAACTATAGTATTTATGATGCACAGCATCGCTATGGCTGTATTGAGAAGGGGAAAACAGTCCATGCAGCTTTCTCAACTTTGTAAAAGCCTTGGACAAGGTGGCACACAATAGACTTCTTATCAAACTACAAGCATACAGCATTTGAGGGTCCATTCTCACATGACCAAGATGCTTCCTTAACTCAAGAACACAAACAATCCTGTGGAACAGCTCCCACTCAGTCAACACCAATTTGCTCAGGAGATCTCTAGGGTGCTGTAACAGGACCAATTGATTGCCTGGTCTACATCAACGACCTGTCAGCCAAACTACGCAGCACAAATAGACTGTTTTCTAATGATTGCTGGACATTCACCTCAGGAACAAAGACAGACTTCAAGGTCCTCCAAGAGGACTTGAGTAAGCTAGAATAATGGAAAGACAGTTGGTCAATGTCCTCGGATCAACCTAATGTTTAGTCATGAAGATCTCCAAGAAGACCCACCACCTGATAGGAATTATCCCTTTTATGGCTATTCCTGTAGGAACATCCTCATACACATGTATGGGGGTCAAAATAGACAAACTAGGATGGGGTACACAATTCACAAGTGTAATGTCCAAGTTCATTGACATAATGAGCTTCCTAAAACGGAACTCTGGTCATCGCAAAGGAAAGTGAAGAGAGAGAGCACACAAGACTCGTTAGACCATAATCCTGGCATATGCTAGCCCTGCACGAGACCCATACCACAATGGAGACATCCAGAGCTTGAGGCTATCAGAGAAAAGCTGCTCGATTCTGTACCAATGACCTTCTGTATCCATCTTGTCCACCCATGCATCCTCTCCTGTCCCCCTCCCATTCCTTCCCACACCCATTTTTTGTCCAAGTCTGCCTCTATCTTGGCCTTAAACTCTGCTGTTGACGTTCCCCCACCCACACTGTTCCTTTTGTCCTGTTGCGTCCTAACCTGTTCAGTGCTTTAGTACTAGCTCTTCCACGAGCCTCAACTATGTACACAAAAAAGGAAAAAAAATAAAATAAAATTATTTTTAAAAGACTACAAAGACAGTAGCGTTATTGAAACGCGGAAAGTCCGAGAGTGGAAATGCTCGAGAGGAGGAGGATGGACTGGAGGCTCCACTTGATGTACCACATTATCAATGGACAAACTGGAATCAGAATGGAAAGTGTGCTACAATGTGCATGGAGTAAGATAACAACAAAGGGAATCGTCAGAAACTACCGAGACGACATCAAGAAAGATGTACACAGGTTCAGCCCCCATCCCCCATGTGAAGAATTTGAATGGCAATATTTTTTTACAGCCTCACTTTTTTTCTTTTTTTTTCCACTGGGTTGTATTTTCTTGCTACTCCTTTAATACCTTCTGATAGATATTTTCTCGTATTAATGTCATAGTATATTCTAGATGTGGCCCAGTGGCAAATAGGTTGAGAATGCCTATTACATGTATATAGCACAGCTTGCCGAGTGAAAATTAAAAAGGATGTAAAGCATCAAAGATGAAAATTTTTGGCAAGGAGTATTAAAAAAAATCCAAAGAGTTGATAATTGCTTTAAGTTGGAAAATATTTACTGTGGAGTGAACTGTGTTCTTTTTTGAAGGAACTCATTCCCTTGGCCAAATCCAACTGTGCCTGGAGCTGCTGAGCAGACACGGCAAAGAGCCAAGATGGTATCCAGTCTCAAACTACGGTTGGAGTTTGGTTACCTCTGCCTGTTTATGGTAGTGGCTTGAATGCAGGAAGTGGGAAAACAATACAGCATGGAGAAAAGCAGCACATCTCATTTTGTTTATTTATTCGTATGCAGCCTGTGGCTACTTGGCTGCATCATTTTCTGGGGGTGCACAGCTGTGCTGCCGATTCAATGCCCCTGTACCAGCACGCTGGTACTCATTTTGCCGACCTTGGAAGGATGACAGGCTTAGTCACACCTACCTGGTGTAAATTCAACAGCCAACAGGGGCTTGAACTCAAAACCCGAGGTATCAAGCTAAGCAGCTTAACCGTTAAGGTAACGCCAGTCCGAACACATCTCATGATTATCATTCATGTACAGTGTCATTCATGTGACATAAAATGAAAACAATTGTTCACTTAGTGATAAAAGTGTGAAATATGACAGGATCTGGTCACTAATATACTGAACATTTTCAGGAGAGAGGCAAGCTCAAACGGCCTCATACAGCAGCCATTTTGGATTTCAGTTAGCACATTGGTAACAAAATATACTGAACAAGTTGGTTCACCCAATTAAGATTGGATTATTTCGACTTTTGGTATTCAAGTTTTGTTGAACCTACGGGTGATCATCCAAAGATGGCAGTTCACTACTTGACTTGGGAAAGTGACGGAGTGAATGTGCATGAGCCATTCGACCAAGAGACAACACAAGTCGCTAAGAAACCATTATTTATTGTTTTTACATCAATGTAATTAAGAATTTTAAGTTTTTATTGTGACAATAATGATGTACAGCAGATTTTGGGGAAATTGGCCAACTTTTGGAAACTAAAAGGAATATAAAATTGGCCTATATAGCCACTTCCCAGTCACATAGGAGGTTGAATAAAGTGGCTTACATCCCATTTTTGGCAAAGAACCTTATTATTTTCGTCACTCATGTTGTTTGCACTTGAAGCTCGTCAGATTACAGTGGATGAAGATGTTTTTGAAAAACTCTCATAAAAAGGAGTGATAGAGTCCACATGTTGTGTCAGTTGAACTCCAATAAATCCAAACTTCAAGAACAGAAATAAATAAATTTACAGCAGAGGATTCTACCAGGCTTAAAGAGGTACAAAGAAGTATCACCCTTGGAGTGACCCATTTCTCCAGTAAAAATAAAAAATAAAAAAAAGATTTTTTTAAAAGTTGGGTTCTGTGACAAAAATGGAACACGGACTCATTTTATGGAGTTACTTACTTTTGGAATGATGATACGTGTTTGCAGGTGTGCCCTCCATTTACAAGACAACTGTTTACTTGGCAAGCTCGGTGCTGTATATGCCGTGGCACAAAAGTTAAAGTGCCTTCCCCAATGCCTTGTGACATTAAACAACCAGCAAGACAAAACAAACTATCACACACGGACAGGCAATTTGAAATCCAAGATGGCCACATAATCGGGTTATTTCTGCCCGACTCCCTCCTTTAAAACGTTTCATTACCTCTGCCAACAAAGCTAGACGGAGGTTATTTTTCACACTTGTTTACTCTTGTCTGTATGTGAGAAAGATATCTCAAAAAGTTATGGACAGATTCGGATGAAACATGGTGGACAAGTTGAGTAAGTGACAAGAAGAATTGATCCGATTTGGATCTGGATTCAGATATAATTTTAAGTGATTTTCACCGTTGAGAGTAGGACAATAATGATATACAGCATGATATTTCAAACAGTTGTGACGATTCGGACAAAACTTGGTGGATTGAGTTGGGTAGATGACAAGAGCAAGCGGATTCAGGTTTGGTTCAGGTATGATACAGATCTGTCCTATCAGTGGGATACACAACGTAAACCGTTCAGCCTGGCGGAGGTATGCTCTACACCGAGTGCTGTTCTAATTATATTTACAAGTGTGACGTTTCTGGAACTCACGCTTTTATGACAAAGTGCACAATTATTTCACATATACTGCCCCAATATTATGCAAAGTGGAGATCACTTTCTTTGTGGAAGATAACGGAGACAAAGACATACCTGACAAATGGAATTTTGTCTTGTCACAGCAGCCTGGAGTGGAGCAGTTTTCAACAAATCTGGGGAAAAGAAACCAAAATACGTGATCACTTTATACGACTTTCTCATTATTTTACCACAAAATTTGAACATGTGCCTTGTCAGTCTGAAATCCCGCTACATACAGCAGGAAATATTTTGTCAATTTATCACTCTCTTAACTTCGTATTGTTCCGTCATTTTCTCCCTCGTTACTGTTAACATCATCTATCTTCTACCATGTACAGCAGGATTCACAGCCCCAGCTGACTTTGTTGTGCAAATGGGGACAGAAAGCAAATGGCCCCTTATGCACAACGTGGTTGGCAGACAGATGAGGCATCTTCATGTCACAATTGGTACCAAAGCCCTTCTTACCACTTGGGAGATTCATGCTTTTTGGTATGTTTATATTTATTATCATTTGCAGGAATATGCTGAATTATATGATAATTCACAAACAAAAATAACAAAAAAATAAAAATACAAATTTTACAAATAAATATAATCAACAATTAATTTGATGTACCATGCTCCGTTATGAGGCTCGGTGCTGCGAAGCAGTTTCTTGGCAAGAGTTATCCTGAGAGTTTGCCATTGTCTTCCCAGGAGGAGTGAGGGCAAGAATTTGTAATTTGTTCAGGGTGCCAGGATAACTTGTGAACTCTTCGTGAAGGACCGTGGGATGTTTAACGTCTACCAACTTATTCTGCAGATGGGACATCAGTTGAACGTCCATCCGAGTGACGGCACACACAGTGACGATCACCCTGCCTGTGAAGCACTGGGGAAAGTTAAGCTGGGCCAAGATTCAAACCCGGACTACATAGCTGTAGGAGTGTGTGCATACCTCGAGGCAATCCTGCCAACCGAAATTGACATGGACCATACAAATATAACAAAAACATCCACTAATATCACATAGAATCAAATAATTAAATTTATCATTCAAAAAAGGGAACACAGAGCACACGATACATCCGAATCAAACAAAACTTTACAATATTCATTTCACCACCACCTTGTCAATAAACCACAAATCCAACCAGCATACTATGCACAATAAGTTCCATAACAAACACCTTCCTTTCAGGGATGGTGGACTCGACGTCCATTTTTATCGGGTGACTCAAGACTTGACTCGAATCTTCAGGACTCGGACTGCCAAGGACTCAGACTCAGCCCGATTCCGGCTCAAGTCTGGCAATTATTTAGTGTGCAGTTAAAACGTTTAGTACCAGAGTAGAAATGAAAAGGTAAAACGTTCGTTGGACATCCTTTCCATATCGTACTACAAGCTTTTCACATGATACCATTCATACTAAATAAGCAAAAGAGACGTGTAAATATTAACCAAATACATTTCTAAATAACAAGGGATGCCATTTGCGGCTGATATCGACTTTTTGGCCTATGTGGACCTCAAAAATACTCGTTCATTGAAATCAATGACCTGATGTGCAAATCCTCGACAAATTTCAATTCTATGGGATGAAAATTGAGGATTTTAGAAATTTCACCTAAGTTGTTGACCTTTGACCTATGTTGACCTTTTGATATTTTGACCTCAAAAGCAATAGGCTTCTTGCTTATGATGAACTCCACCGGGTGGTGAAGTTTTGTGAAGATCGGTTTAAAATTGTAACCTGTAGGTGATTGACATACGGATACGGACAGACTGAATCACGCATGCAACCAACCAATATGCTTGAAAAATCTTCGATTTTCGCAAGTAATAAAGAAATGGCTGAAACAATAACCTCTGTCTTCCTTTGCTGGCGGAGATAATAACGAGATGGTACTGAAAGAGTGCAATGTTATGCAGTACTCATAAGGAAATGATGAAAATGTGTCAAAGGCAAAAGAGATCAACTCGAAGGTTCACTACATCACTAACTTGTAACATACGTCCAAGTCAGAGTTGAAATAAAGTTGAACATGGTGGGGTTTCCAGCATATCAGTCTTTATGGTACAGCTTGTGAAGCTAAGACATGTGTAAAATAGTGTAGGTTGATTGTTGCCACGGAGAATGCAGATAGTAGACTCAAACCACTGGTAAGATGCAATGGATGTTGATCTGAGATGCTGCTAAGTTGATCAAGTGAGCAGTTGTGTCCTGATTGTGTTTGAACTTCCTGTGTTGTTTGAATGCTCCTCTTCATGTGAGTGCTGAGTTTCCAAAAACTTTTTGAAGATTAAATTCTGAATGCAATAGCTTCATTCATCAGGATAAAAAGAAAGTCTCCCCACATTTTAACGTGGTCAGGTATGACATGTAACAGCTTTGTCCCTAATCACCTCTGCATGTTAATGTGTGGCAGAATTGTGATAATAAAACTGTTTTTAAAAAGCTGAGCTAAACCTGAAGAAAAGATTCAATTTTTTCTGCAGGCTTTTAATTGTGGCATCGACGTGGCAATGGCCCCCACCCTCTTCAATCCCCCAAACCCTCCACTGTCCATCATTTTGGAAAAATAACCTTGAATATTCCCTTCAAAAGATCCCCTTAAACATCTCTTGTCTCTTGACAACTCATATCCAGCCTTGTTGAGGCCGACAATAGCTTGCAATTGCTTGGTGTTCAGTGCGAACGACTGCTTTAAAAGTACCGAAACCAGGAAGGACCGAGAGCTCACAAGATATGAGAAAGAGTAAGCTAATTGGGAGTGAAAAACATGGTGATCCAGTTTGACAATAAAAATAGCACAAATCTGGTTTTTAACAATTGCATAATGGGTATTCCGTTTATATATGCACCACACACACACACACACACACACACACACACACACCACCACACACACACACACACACACACCACACGCGCGGCTCAAGGAAGAGCTAGAACACTGAAGAGATCAGGATGCAATAGGACACAAGGAACAGTTGAGAATGGCGGAACACCAACAGTGGATTAATAAATAAAAGACTTGGACAAATAATGGTGTCGGTATTCGGGAAGAATGGGGGCAGGAAGAATGGCGGTGGTCAATATGGATACAGAAGAAACTCTCAGGAAGGTTAAAAAAAATGATCATGGTTTTGGTTGATTTGATCTGAGATGTTTAGTGGACAACTGTCTTGAAGGCCTGGTGAAAATATATTTTGCGAATTCGCGCCCGCCGCGTGCGAACGCCACTAACTCGAATCGCGACACGTCGCCCACCGGACGGACAATTCAGCGTGACCCTCTCGGAACAACGCCCGGAGCCAGTCATGGGTGGGTCTTTCGACCTCACCACCAATCGTGCCAATCGGCCACCCGCTAGGGTAGGGTTGTTCGCCAAACTCGACCTACCTAATACCCACGCGGATGGTTAACCGGGCGATCGTACCTCGCCACAGGTCGACTCCGGACACGAGCCGCTAGGGCGGCCCGTTCCGTACTATCGGGATAACCGAGCGGTGTTATCGTCGACCTGGACGGTTCAGATTAATTACCGGGATGTTGAACCCACTACGAACCCCTTACGTGATGCAAATGGAGATTCAAATAGAAAAAGACAAAGCAAACGGCACAGTTCAACAAGCATTTTATTTCGCGACACACGGAAAGCACGTATATACAGCCATACAGAATGCATAAAAAGCAAAGGCAAGAAGAACAGGACACCGACCTAACGCGTACACACGGCAACACTTACACAGTTTTACTTCACAGACGGCGCCAACACACATTTACACAAAAGCAAAAGAAGGAAGCCACCCTCGCAGACAAGGAGGCAGACAGGCCCGTAGGCCAAATGTGCGCGGGACCTGGAGGAGCGGCCAGTCCGCGAGAACGGGAGTCTTACCCGCGTCCTCATGATGCGTTGCGGGGCAAGCCGCAAAATTGCCCCGACTCCGTGCCGCTGGCGTGCTCGTTGGCACCACGTTTGGGTGGGGGAGGAACGGGGCCCCCCTTTGCACTATCTCAGCGCGGGGAAGGGGAAATTGTTGATGCCCTGGGGAGGGGAGGCTGGCTGGCTTGGGTCCCGCACGAGGACACGATCCCCACACCGCAACCTCGTCCCGACCGCCGTCCTCCTTGCCTCGGACCCGAGCTCCCTTGCCCCGACCCGCCGCCTGCAGCTCCACCGCGCGCACTCCACTTCTTCCAGCTCAACTCTCAACAACTCTCAACTCCGCTCCCCAACGCTCAAGCTCCAACAGGCGCTCGCGTCTTTATAGATCTCAGGAGCCGATATGCAAATATGCGGATCAAAACGCGATTGGAGGCGGCCACGCCACCCTCTGTTCAGCCATTGGTCGGGGCAAAAAAGGGCGTGAACCTCCGCACTATTGCAATAAACGGATTCACAGACATGCGCTTGGAGGCGGGGCCAAGCCGCCTCGCGTTCGCCCATTGGATGGAGGAGGAGTGGGCGTGAAGCATTCCTGATCCGCGGATCGACGCATTCGGCCTCCACTGAAGCTCCGGACACGACGTTTGGTGTTGACTGGTGGTGTTGGGAATGGCCGTAGAAGCATGATGTGGGATGAAGTTGTAAAGGCGAATTGGTGGTGTCTGCGAATGGTTGTAGAGCGATGATTGGTTGCGTAGGTGGTGGAGGTGGCGTCGTTGTAGTGTGGTTGGCGCTGTGTGTGGGCGTATGTGGTTGTTTGTTTATAAAAAAGATAGAACAGAAAAATGGCTAACTCAAAGTCTGCACCCATATCACTATAAATCCCTCTATACAACGGGTTTGGGCTAACTACACATGGCTTATCAGATATCTCACCTGAGGGCCTTTCTGGTGTATTGCAAATTTCCACAACCGTAACATATCAAAGGATGTGGAACTGGTTCCACAGGCAGGAAAAAAAAGATGACAATGAGTGAGGTGAGCAGTGATTCTGGATTTGGAATTTTCAGCAGAAGGGGATTATGTGGACTGTGTGTTGCCGTGCATGAACCAAGGGGGGGGGGACAAAGCACGGAAGGAGCATAGGGTGCAAGACCAGAAAGGAGGTGGAAGAAGACAGAGAGACCATCGAGCTGTGCCACTGATGCAATGCCATCTGCTGGTTATGGCAGGAATTTTACATTTGGCCAGGTGCTGGAGATAACTCACCTGCTTTTTGCGAAGGACCCCATATAATCTATAACATTCACCAACTAATGCTGGTGGACCGGACGCCCAGTTTAAAATCCATCCGAGAGACGGAACACACATTGATGAATCACCCTGCCTCTGAAACACCGAGATGACAGTTTATAGCTGGAGAGGAGGAGGAGATTGGGACCATACTCTGTGCAGAGGTTGGTGCTGCTTAAGCAGTCTCCTTGGCTATTGGGCACAATCCTGGACGGGTTGCCACTCCGACACAGTACATCAGCATGCTGGCACTCATTTTGCCGACCTCGGAAGGATGACAGGCTGAGTTAACCCCACCTGGTATTAATTCAACAGCTGAGCGGGATTTGAACTCAGGACCTTAGGATCCAAAGCCCACCACCCAACCATTAAGCCAACACCAGGCATAATTTGTCTCTATAGCTGGGTCAGATTCAAACCAGGTTAGACAGCTTCGAGGCCATCCTGTCAGTTAGCTGCTGGATACAACTGATTGTTTCATAAATCCAAAAGCAAATGCAGTTCTTTTTTATTTTGTGTGCAGCACATAGCTGTGGGGTAGCATCATTTGTTGGGGAACAGCTGTGCTGCTGATGCAGTGTCCCATGTAAGTTAGAGCAGTAATTTTCAATTTGTTCAGTGTGGCAGCAATAGCTCACCATACCTTCGTGAAGGATCTTTAACATGCGCTGTTTGTTTTGTTTCTGACAAAACTGAGGCTCGTGGAAGAATGAGGCGAAAAGGGGTGAGGGGGGAGGGGTGGAGGCGACCCATCAACAGTGGGGCAACAAGCAGATAAATTAAGGAACAGGAAAAGAGAAAGGGTGGAGTAAACACAGTAGCATATCTGAATTTGGCTCACAAGATCACGCAGTTTAGACAAGGACACCCAGACCCAGGACAAAAGTTCAAGTTCAGGTTCACAACAGAGACCGGAGACAGTACATTGACAATTCACAAAAAATTTTAAACAATCACTGCTCACTTCCTCTCCAGAATCATTGCTCACCTTCACTTCAGGATCACTGCTCACCTTCACTCAATCATTCCTCTTTTTCCCCACCTGTGGAACCAACTTCCACATTCTCTTCAATCTCATTCTTCCCTCCAGGTCTTCAGGACAGCTGTTCACCACCATCTCAGATCATCTCCAATCCAAAACCATGATTTTTTTTGACCTATTCTAACCCATTTATGCCCCAAGTGTTTTGAATTGGAAATGTTTCTGTAAAACTCTTTTTAGGCTCAATTAGCATTTTATTCTGGCATTCTCCATATCTTGTTGTGGTTTTTTTTTATGGGAGTGCATGTGCACATCGGATTTGCTTTTCTTGGGGTACCACCCAATTGATAGTCTTGTCATGGTGTGTGTGGAGCTGCACACATGAAAAGCTACACTTTTGCATGAATTGAATGAACATCTCATCAGTAGCATCCTGATGACATTGGCAAATGAAACTTGGACATCTTCTCAGTGATCAAAACATGGTGGAATTTTGGAACTCCCCTCACCCCCTCGCCACCTCCCAAGCCGATTCGATTTTGGTTAAGGTCCACATTCAGATTTGGCCTATCATTGGGATACAAATCTTAAACTGTTCAGCCTAGCGGAGGTATGTGCTCTGCTGAGTGCTGTTCTTTTATTAGTTTGCTTGACTTAGATTCATGAACAATTATCCATACCTTGTCTGTTGGTTCTCCTCTGCTCCATTGTTGGTATGTCAGCTGCTCATTCCTGTCATGCCGTCACGTCCATTACCCTCAATGTCTGTAAAATTTTTATTGAACCCCTCCACTTTCCCCTTCTCTTACGCAATTTAGTCTCCCCAATAGTGAACACCAAGCATCAGGTTTGTTGATCTGTCAGAATCAAACTACGGGTGCTGAATTTGCAACTCATTCTCTTTGATTGTCAACTCACCTCATTTGTTTCCCCCTCTGACTAGGTGATCAACATCATGGTGATGCATATCATCGGTGTGGTTGTGGCATTCGTGTTCGCTTCCTTTGGGGCCTTTTTTCAGGCCATGGTGCCTGCGCATCGCTTTGTTGCTGTGCGTCCATTCCGCATCCTCTTTTGCTGCCTCGTCATTCCCATCGAGATCATCTGTATCCTTTTTTTTCCTTTGATTTATGTCTTATTTCAATTTCTGATCAGCAACCTAAGGCTCATGGTGGAGCTTGTACATAAATCACATTTATGACTATGACATTCAGATGATGCTGTACTTTTACATTAATTGAATGGACATGAGTATATAGACTATGGACAAATGAAAATGGGATGTGAGATCCCTGCATCATGAACTTAGATGAACTTAGATGAGAATACCAAACAGTCCAACTCAGAAAATCCTGTAATATCGACTGCTACAACAGCCACGATTATTCCCAACTTCTTGTGGGTTCAGCGAGGGAGTTTTTTTTGGCCCAAGTCTTTCAGGGATCGCTTACTCAGGACTGACTTTCGACTGAAGGTGGCTGGAATTTGGCCAGGGTGCCCACCATAATTCACCTACTCTTTGTGAAAAATACCGTGGCATCTTTAACGCCCAACAACCATATATAATGCTAGTGGACGGGACACCCAGCTTGACGTCCGTCCAAGGGATGTTGCACTTTGTAACGCAACTCCCTGCATGTGAAGCACCAATCTGACAGTTTATTGAATCAAACCCTCACCAGACAGCTCACAGGCAAGAAGTCTGCTACCTCTGCACCACCGTTTTGCTGAGAAAGTCCATATTATGAATTTAAAATTATTTCCCAGCAGATTCAACTCGAAGTCACTCCTCTGCTCACCCACTTTCTTAATTACTTCTACTTTGAAGTTATTACTCACGCCGTACAGGCTCTAGGCGGAGCGGGCGAGTATTGCGATGATCCTGTCTATGTGTGTGTTTGTTTGTCTGTTTGTTGGCAGAATAACTGGACAATGAAGGCAGCTAGAATCGCCAAATTTGGCGGAGAGATTCATATTCAACATTGAGGTCACAAGGAAAAATATGCAATGAAATTTAGTACCTGAGGGCTATATTTACCCACGACATGGCCAGAGGCCGGCGCATGATTATTGTGATAATCGCATCTGTGTGTACAATATCTTACTCTTTGCTGGACTTTGCGATTCCAGCTGCTCCTATTGTTGTTATTCTACAGACAAACACACAGACGTGTTCGTCTTGATACTCTAGTTTTATATAACGTGCTTCGGATATCCATGGGCAGGCAGCTCATGGGTGCAAAATATCTTTTCCCCCTTCCCCAAGGATGGGGAGACTATAACCAAGTTAGGGTGTATATTCATATTCACGTAGCTTTGTTGGTACCTTTAAAAAAAATTATCATTTCTGTCAAAAAACAACTCCATCCCATTGTAATGCCAATTTATCCTGTTGCTATCGCTTTCCAAGCCAGCCGTTCCTTGTCAACCGTTTTGTTTGCATGCTTAAGTAACTTGGTGAGCAGTCTACAAGTTGATTGGTAATGGAATACACACCTGGGGTGTGTTCTGCTAGCAAGCAGTTTGCTTATCGCTGGTGAAGCGCCGTGCTTGATTCAAAGCTCGACACCACTTAACACGGTGGACTCTATGTAAACAATGTTGTCTGGGCAGTCATTTTCAGTTTTACTTGATCCTCTTGTGACAACTTCCTCAAACAAATTGATTGTGTTCGCGGCGGCTACGAGTATGAGGAAGAGGGAAATAAAGATAAATAAATGGGGAGTCAGAAGGAGGTGCTCCCTGCTGAGCTTGTGTATGGACCCGACCACTGTGCATTCTGGGGAGGCGGTGGAGAGGTTTTGAATGTTTTTGAGATCTTTTAGAATTAGGATGAAAAGTCGAAATAACAATAAAAGTATGAAATGCACGTTTCAATAATATTATGAGTATACACAACAAGGTTATGCCTCTGAACATTTCATTGGTTGTAGTCTCCTGATATAATTTTGAATCGGACTATGGTGGCCATTTTTGATAACGTAATGAAGCACCTCTCTTAATTGCTCACTCGACTTGCCGAGCAGCAATGCTAGCGGTTTGTAAAACGGTTGATATGGTCTAGCTGCCTTGGCAAGTGTGTAGCAAGCTACTTGCTAACAGAACACACCCTTGTTTGTAGTCCTTCATATTGCAAAATAACATAAGGAGTTTTCTTCCAAGGAACTTCAACACTGGAGGAGGCCATTAGGCCCATAAGGCTGTGCTTTAAAGTCTTTGGTATGACTCGGTCAGGGTTAAACCCACCGACCTCCCAGACTCAGAGCAGGCACTCTAACCATTACACCAACTAGTCTCATTAAAATGGCAATGACTTCTTAAAAGAGAAACATAACAGCATGAGTCAGCACCTCCTTTGAGTGCATTCGTGTTTTTAATTATAATGGGTTTCCTGATTGTGATGATGGTGTTTCCCTTTTAATTTGAGCCACAAGAGCAATGGTAAGTGACATGTTCTGGCCCTTGAGTAGCAGAAATTACTTATCCTGCTTGATGAGTGCAATCAACTGATTTGTCATGAAAAACATACCGAGAGGTCACTCTTCATCATGCTTTTGTTTCTTTTCTTTGTTTCATCGGCAATTGTTTCCTTTACTCTGAGCTTTCAGATGTCTCATTGTATGTGCAAGTGAAACCGAACCTGCTGCTCATTTCAGCACTATTTGAATGGATGGCCCTCGGTTTGTACACAATGTACTACACTTCATTTGCCGTCGAGTTATATGATGTGACACCGAGAACGCTCGCTCGCCTCCTTCCAGGAATCGATTCTTTTCGTGATGACATGTCCGTCCTTACACCTACACAAGGATCCTAGCACTTCATCATTGCACCAAATATGAAGCAACCTCACTCCTTTTATTAATACGATCACGTTGTCCTCATGAATGAAGGGAAAAGTTGCCTAATGATCATATAATCTGTTCGCATATTTTTCAGATTTGTTTTTCAGGTCTGATACCTGGCTTAAATGCTATGCAGATGGTTTGCGTGGCCTGCAAGGCACACAGCTTTACTACTATACATCAGCAAGTGTACTTAAAAAAAATGTCAGCCATCCAAGGAAAGCAAATGGGGAAATTGCCATGTTACTCTATGATTGGACTTCCTCCATGGAAGCCATGTGTGGTCATTCGGTCTTCTTTTATTTTATTTTTTTTTTTGAAAATTTTCAAAGGAAATACCAAAAAAAAAAGAAAGAAAGAAACGTTTTTCCAACAATCTCACTGTTGGGCAATTTGTGTGGTTTTGGTTTGAAAGGCCATCAGGAATGACCGAGAGTCAAGAACCACAATGTGCCTTATTTGGTCACGTGTCCAAGTCTGGATGATGGTTGAGCATCATAATCGTAATGAAGAAAAGTTTCAAAAAAACAAAAACAAAACGACCACAACAACAAAAAAAAACAGATGTCCAATTAGCACTGAGATTGTTTTGATTACATGAGAAGATTTTAACCTAGTTTTTGATTTGTCATAAATGTTGATATTTCTGTTCATCATGCAAGGAAACTTAGACACAAACACAAAAAAACAAGGTGTATTGGCCCACAAAGATGATGCTATCACAATTGTTTTTTTTTTGTTTTTTTTTGTATCTTAATGGACAGATGAGATGCAACTTCTTTTATTTTGTCTCTGCAAATCTCGAACAACTGAAACAGGCCACAATGTACCTCCTTGTTATGTATATGCACTATAGACTAGTATATTAATGTTGCTTTATTCTTTGTGCTCATACTTTTAATGTCCCTTTATCATTTGTTTGGGGAGGAGGAACTGCAGAGAGGGAACCAATCCACTCTATCTGCAGACTTACTATGTGTGTGTATGTGTGTATGTGTGTGTGTGTTTTTGTAAAATAAATGGGATTGGAGGACTCAAATTTGGTCAAAGGATCTCGTCAGGTAAAGCAAACGTGCATGACCTTGTATCGCTAAAAAGTGGTGAAGATGCAGTCCATTGGCTTTATGAATGTAACATGAATAATTCTTAACTGTCAGCTTCCTTTATAATTGCCAGCCTCATCACAGAGCAGCTTGGTGATGGAGTGAGTGAAGGCTTGTTAGATTACCCTTACTGGTATGGGCTTTATTCCTGTGGCTGCTCAGTGGAATGTTCCGCACCCTTCACTGGAGGGGTGATGGTTCTTAACCACAGAATTGTTCATGACTTGTCGTGAATACCTCAATGATCTGACAAAAAGCAGGTGGGAATCCACCACGATCCCCACCACCACCACCACCACCCTCCCATCCCTCATTACAAGCCATCGTCACACTGTACTCTGTAAGTGAGCTATGCCACTATAGCACGACAATATCCAACACCCCCTCTCCCACCACCTCAACCACATCCAGTCTTATCAATGTTATGAAACTCACCCCCTCTCCATTGATTATATAATACCTGAATGTCCCCTTGACAACATTGGTTGTGCCAAAGGATTTAGCACCACCTTGCATTGTGCAGACATAATGTTAAACGTTTTAGTTTATCATCATGTGAAAATGAACATTCCTTCAAATTTGTGCTTTTATTTTGCTTCCTGTAGAATGTAGATTGAAATGGCCTTGGTAGAAATTATTGTTTTTTGTTTTTTTAAAATCTGGTCAATCACTTATCCTCTCTTCTGCAACCACCTCTCCTTCTGATCTCCTGACCTCACCAAGCCTTCCATCTTTCTTTCCTCTTTCTCTCTTTGGATCTACAATATGTAAATGGCTCCTATCAGTGCATTTCATGTCATTGGGTCAAAATTCTAGGCTAGCTTGCTTGTTTGTAAATGAGTCGTCCGCTATCAGCAATGATGATCTCCACAATCGGAGCTGCTTTGGAGGTTTTTAAGGTTTGTATCATTCTAAGGCTATCTTATCACAGGATATGAAAGATTTCTTGCTTTTGAAACTTTTAATGAATGATATAAATCTCGTTTATGCAGCAGCAAATGGTAATGCAGTGCCAAAAACAATTTTGAACTTCAGTATCATGTACCTGTGAACATTAATAAAATTATCATTAATTACTTTTGTTTTGTATTTTAGAAAGTTAAACTCTTGGATATTGACGCTTTGAATTTTAACAATGGCTCTTAACGTGGTACATGAATGTTTGTTGGGTAATATTCAACATGCAGGTCGTATTTCTAGAGGTGTCATCATCATTCCTATGCAGCAGGTGGCTGCGGGCTAGCATCAGCTCTCGCAGGGGTGAAGCAGTGCCGCTGATGCAGTGCCCCCCCCCCTGCAGGTTTGAGCAGAAATTTGTAATTATTTGACAATTCTGGCGATAGCTCACATACTCTTCATGGAGGACAAGTGAATCTTAACGTCCACCAACTAATGGGTCATTCCGTGCCAACTCACCTAAGGGTCCCAGGTCACCTCAGATTTTGCTGGAAAAATTCTTAAATGTAGATCTATATGGCTCTACCCACCATGCAAAAGATTCGCTTGGATTCCTCATAGTTTAAAAATATCTATCTCTAGAGACCTTTGAAATTTTGCCCTAAAAATGCCAAATGTGAAAAACGCATTTTTTCCAACTTCAGTGGCTTATAATTTATAATGGACTCCTCTAGAAAGCTAATATTGCAAATATTTACTAATTGGCATCCACATTTTTCAATTATGGCATCAGATAGCTTCTGGATGCATATTTCTCACTCTATAGGAAGCTAAAAATGGCTTTTTGGCCAAAACGAGCTAAATAAGGTGAAACTATAGGAGCCCTCCTGAAAATATGGAACAACTTAGAATTTTTTCCTCATAACACAGTGATTATAGGGTCATTATCTATCCATAGATACATTTTGCCTGGATAATACAGTTAGGTGATGAATTATAAAAGTTTTACCATAACCCTTGCCTCCGAGGGCTCTAAAATGGACCAATTTTGTCCCCTGGTTTTACCATGTGGCTAGGGTTTAGGATCTTCATTTTTTTTTTTCTAAAGATTGCCTCATATAAGATGTCTACTGACGGAATAATTTATCTAACGCCCATGGCTTCATAGTAAAATAAATTTTTATTTACATGCACATTTTTATAATTATTCACTTTTTCATATTCAGAAGTTTATAAATCTTAAATGGAACTATCCAAGAAAGAGTTACTGGAGAATTTTATAAACTGGTATACAAAATTTCAGATTGTGGCATCAGAATGTCTCTAGAAAGCACATACTCCTAGTTTTAGGAAGCCAAATATGGCAATTTGGCCCACTTGGTTCAAAACAAGGTGAACTTGCAGGGGTGCGCATGAGGCTAAATTATGCTTCTTATTAGACATTAGTGATAAGGATGTTATTTATTCATAAATACATGCTAATGATTACTTTCGTAAGTGATTGCAAATTATAATTCGAACAAATTTGATTAGTTGAGTAGCAGCTTTTTTATTTACAGATATACAGAGACAATGAATATTAGTAATTTTTATACCTTAGAAAACTCTTTAATGACCTTTCATCTTTTATGACATTCATATCATGATTATCTAGCACTCAGAGGCACAGAATTTTACATCTTAGAAAACAGGTCTTGAACATGCTTAAAGTCATGCTGTGACAGTTGGTACTGACATCCACCAGATTTTATGTCAGGGCCTCAACCGCGCAAAGAATGTCGAGTAATGGTACCCAGCATTGATCTTTCTTTTTTCTGGAAGCCATGAGAATGTGTTACCCCTTCCTTGCTTCATGAAGTTCACAAACACATCATTTTCATCATCATTTCTTGTGACAATGTTCCCAATGTACCATTTTCTGTCATAAACACAAGCAATATATTTCCCAGCCTGGTATACATTCAGTTCAGTTAGGGTTGGGACTAATAACTGGGACAGATGAGCTTGTGTGGTTCCGGTCTGTGCATACTGTTATGATACAGCATCAGAAGAAACCCTCTCATCTCCAGACGTGTTGAGGAGATTGGCAGGAAACCATGGTGTGACCGTGTACCAGCAATGGTTGTTGCTGCTCTGAAGCACTTCTCAAGGTCATACTCCATTGCATTTTGTTGGATTTCTTGTGATGTCACAAGAAGAATTTGTCACAAAGAATCACAAAGAAGAAGAAGAAAAAATAACCTCAGTTAATGTCCCCTGCATATTCACCATTTTTGGTCAAAGTGGCATTTTCAACTTCCTACAGTTAGAAAACATGCATTTATCAGGCATTCTGATAACAGATCCTTAAATTTCATATGCCAGTTTATAAATATCTGCAGTATCACTTTGCTAGAGTGTTCAGTTTCAGATTTATAAGCTCATGAATATGAAAAAAGTGAATAATTATAAAAAACGTGCATGTAAATAAAAATTTATTTTAATATGAAGCCATGGGCATTAGATAAAATTATTCGGTCAGTAGACACATCTTATATGAGGCAATTTTTAGAAAAAAAAATGAAGATCCTAAACCCCTAGCCACATGGTCAAACCAGGGGACAAAATTGGTCCATTTTAGAGCCCTCGGAGGCAAGGGCTTATGGTAAAACTTTTATAATTCATCACCTAACTGTATTATCCCAACAAAAATGTAACTATGGATAGATAATGACCCTATAATCACTGGTTATGAGGAAAAAATTCTAAGTTTTTCCATATTTTCAGGAGGGCTCCTATAGTTTCACCTTATTTTAGCTCGTTTGGCCCAAAAGCCATTTTTAGCTTCCTATAGAGTGAGAAATATGCATCCCAGAGTCTATCTGATGCCATAATTGAAAAATTTGGATGCCAATTATAAATATTTGCAATATTAACTTTCTAGAGGAGTCCATTATAAAATTATAAGCCCCTGAAGTTGAAAAAAAAATGCGTTTTTCACATTTGGCATTTTTAGGGCCAGATTTCAAAGGTCTCTAGAGATAGATATTTTTTAAACTATGAGGAATTGAAAGCTAATCTTTTGCATGGTGGGTAGAGCCATATAGATCTACATTTAAGAATTTTCCAGCAAAATCTGAGGGAGTGACCTGGGGAGGTTTTTGAAATTTAGGTGAGGTTGGCACGGAATGACCCTAATGCTAGCAAGAAGGACGCCCAGTTTAACGTCCATCCGTGGGACGGCACTCACAGTGATGAATCATCCTGCCTGTGAAACACCAGGATGGAAATTTATAACTGAGTCAGGTTTTGAAACCAGGCTGGACAGCTCATAGTGGAGTGCACATCCCTCTCGTCGAGGCTAACCTGCCAGTCCGTTTCTAAAGTAATGAAAACATGTCATGACGGTTTATTCCCTCTGTGAGTAAAATAAGGAGTGAGATTGTTGTACGGTTTTTGCATAAGCAGAACAAGAAGAAAAAAAAAATGTTTAAGTTGGAAATTAAGTATTTTTTCTTTTGATACAAAGGTGGTGCTGATGTTGGATTGAGAGGGTTTTGATTGACAGAGGGGAACAAGCAAACAGTTGAGGGAAATGTAGTGAATGGACATGTGAGATAACGAGATTGTATAGTCAGCTAAAACCTCGAAATAATGGAGGGAGGAAAATGATCAGATTATCAGAAAAGATAGGAGTAATGGAAAGTGAGCAAGCAAGAAGCTTCGTCTTTGAAAGATTGATGAGGGTGTTGTGGATGAACACGTTTACCTTGAAGAGCTGAGGAGCGGTGTATTGCTCAAAGGACATGCTTGGCAAGACAGGTAGATGGTAGAAGATAATAAAAAGACCACCACCACTCTGCAGTGGATCATAAGAATGGGATCTTGCAGTTTCAGGACCACACTATCGAAAAGTGATAGATATTTTAAAATGTCACCGTAAGCAAAAATTGTTCTGATCAAAAGCAAAACCCATCATATAACATTTTCACTTTAATATTGTCTTGATGAATTTCTGGCAAAGGTGCAGTCTTTACATCATCAGCCACAACTTGTTTTATACCTATCATACTGCACTCACCCAAAGAGTCAGACTACCTGCAGCTGATATTTGCTCTTAATGATGTTCAAGACATTTACTTGCAGTGCCGTGGAGTATGGTTCCTCATTGTGGTGTGGTGTAGTTGTAAACCCTCTTCTGTCCCAGAAGTATGGAGATGGTATGGCTCACAGAGTAATTGGTATTGATGAGATATGGGGCCTGCTCCTCTCACCAAAGACAGTTCGGGGGCTTGTGGTCCTACATACTATCTGATATCACCTACCCCTCTGACCACCACCCTCTTCAATCTATTTTCCATACATTTTCATCTTTCTGCATCTCCCTACGGCCGAGACCCATCATTTGCAGGTGTTCACCCAGGAATCCAATTCTTGCTATTTTGCACTCCAAATGTTCCAGTGTCCACTCACCTTTACCCCCCAGCCGCCCGACTTTCCCCATGCTTACAAAGTATTCTCAAAGCCCAATCCTGCTCTTCCCTCAAGTCTCTGAAGATGTCAATCTCTCATCACATCACGACCACACCATACTTGCAAACTTTTTCTGTTCTACCTAAATCCCACCATTTGCACTTGTTTTAACCTGAGCTCTTGATACATGACAATTTAATTCATATTTTTGTCCGTTCTTTGCATGTCCTTCACTGTCCCTGGTCCAACTTTGCAAGATGAGGATAACACAATGCAGGGAGCTGTTGAACTACATTTTCTATTAATACAGTTGTCAACAACCCAAATTTTTTTTTTTTAACTTTATAGAATTCAGGATACTCATCATGGATTTATAAATCTAGATTGTATTTTGCTGATTAAATTCAATTTTTTGAAAACATGATTACTTTGGTGGATAATTGTGTGTGCTTTCATGCTGTCTGTCCATCACTGACGATGATGACTGATGGAGAGTTGCAAGTTATGTTCAATTAACGTGGGAGCTCATCGTGGGAGGTGGGAAGCTCATCCAATTATTGCTGTGAACCTTCAGTTACTTGTAGCACAGTACGTGACTAGATGTTGGCGTTCTTCTTTGTGGTTGTCCTTTAGCGTCAGGGGTCCGCCCCTCCTCCAACCAACCACATGTTTCGCTCCATGCTTGATCTGACACTTCCAGTCAGAACTGCTTGGAGTCAATATCCCCAGGTGTTACCAGGAATATCAGCCATTTTTCGATGCCATTTCAATACATCCTTAAACCGTAGCTACTTGCTACAAACACAACGCCTGCCTTGTAATCACTGATGAGCCATTCCGTATTTTACGGGATCATCCCGTTTTATCCTGAAGTGTCCCGCATCCTGTTTCGTGCTATCCTAGGACGCCGTTTGTCCCACATTCTCAGTATTTTGGCTTATTTCGGTCTTGATGCCAATTACAATGACGCAGCTGTACCGTGCACACACAGTGGGGCATTAACATGCTCTGGAATCCATCCCGGACATATCTACTGGCAAGTCGTGGAACGCTTCCTGAGCTGCGTCTCCACCAAAGGCTTTAGCCACAGCCGCTTCTTTCTCCTGGCATGCCGTTGACATAGCAACTCTAGTGCCAAAGCAGCAGTGCTTAGAGCTTTCACCATAATCATCTTCTCCCTGCATTTCTTCATCATCGGTATTTTCTTTCACCAGAAATAGTATTGCTGACAGTCATGTAGTGTGCTGCAGTCTCCGACGTAATAAGATTGTGTCAGATTTGTTGCCGACAATCTTGTTTCGTCACGTCAGCGTTGCATCTGCTAGTGTGTGGCGGCTTTCAGATCACAACAATCCACCTTGTTGTCGAACCACGACACACTTCTTCCACAAGCTGTAAAATCTAACTTCAGTATTAATGCTTGCCACCTATTTACTCGACTTTACATTTGCAATGACAGTCTCACCTTGACAAACATTACAAAGTCCCATGCAATAAACAATTGGAGAGTTCAAAGAACACCTCACCCCACGCAGTATTGAGAAAAAGGACATGGGAAGGGTCTACAAGCAGAAAATTTGATTGGTCGAGATGATGTAAAATTCGGTAATATTATGTCCAAATATTGCTAAAACTAAAGGTTTTTTAAATGGCCAACAAGGCGATTTGTATTGTACAGTGTTGAAGTGTATACCTCGATTTAAATAAAATAAAGATTTTAAAGGTTGTAGAAAAAAAAATTCCGGAAGTTGACCTCCGATGACACGGCGTCTTTTACACCACCTTATTTAACACATAACATTAGTTCTTCGTGCTTGTTGTTTGTGTCCTTTATGACGTCCTCAAAACCAGTAAGTTTCCTGTTTGGAATTATTTTCAAATTTTTTTGACTGCCAGACAGGCAGAGTAAATAAATATTATCTCATTCCTCTCTGCACACATGCGATTGGGATTAATTCAGAGCCAAAGTACTGCTAAGCTGCAGGTTCAGGTTCCGATTCGTGTTCAAAATACACGATAACATTCAATTGAAATTAAGTTGTTCCTCGATCATAAACTTATGTTTGTGGATAGACAGACAGAGTGACAAAGTGAACCAATTGCTTTACCCAGCTTTTCGCTTGATGCATGTGGTAAATTAGTTCCAGAAGAAATCCTTGCTGAACAAGCGTTAACCATGCACTGAACGCCATACGCCACCTTCCACCAGTCAGTCGGTCATTCGTAAATGATTTATGACAAGTAACCAGACTGGAATGCAAACTTGTGGGTTGATGCAAGGGTAGCCATTGTCTTGAAATGAAAACTTGCCAACTTTGAAATAAGAAAGACATCATGCAAAGCATGATAATTGAGAAATGCCTAAATTAAATGACCAAATATTGCAATCCTCTTCAGATTTCAAGTCAATTGTATGAAAATTGAGGATTTCTGATTTTGCACCTATGTTGACCTGTTGACCTCAATAAATAATTGGTGATTAAATTCAGTGACCTGATTTGAAAATCCTCTTCAAAATTCAAGTCAATCAGATGTTGCACACTGGTGGGAATGGAAGGAGGAATGGTGTGGGAATAATAGTATCGAAAGAGCTCAGCAAGCAGGTGGTCAGAGTGGAAAGATGGGAGGAATGGATAGTTATGGCATAGTTTGTGGTACAGAGGCAAATGGTTTGTGTTGGGTTTGTATATGGGCCACAAATTGGAATAACTGGGGTGGAGAAGCAGGAATTCAGGGACACATTGGAGAGGATGATGGGAATGGTTGAGCTGGACTTGATGCTGTGCATTGTGGTGGAGTTTAACTTGCATGTGGTAGTAGCGGAGTCGGGGAAGAGGAAGATTTTGGTAAATTTGGTTGGGGAACGAGGAATAGAGAGGGTCGAGAGCTAGTGCATCTGGTGGCGAGGAATGGGATGGCCATAGCTGGTTCATTCTTTCAACAGCAGGAAAGCCACAAGATTACCTATAAGAGTGGACAACATAGAGCAGAACTGGATTTGGTGGTGGTAAGGAAGCGACAGTTGTGGAGAGTTAAGGATTGTAAGGCAGTGGTGGGAGAGCATGTTATCACCCAGCATAAGTTTGTGGTGTTTGTGGTATGGATGGAGAAAAGGAGGGAGGTTGAGAGCAGGAGTCAGAAGATTATTAGGTGGGGGAAGTGTAGGGGAAACGTCATCGTTGAGAACAAGGAGAGGAGGAGGGCCAGGTATGAACAACTTCGCGAAGAAGCAAAAGGTTTGGAGGAGGAGTGAAAGAAGTATGGAGAGGCGTTTAGGGGAATTGCAGAAGTTTTGTGTGGAAGGACGTCGGGAAAGGGTGCATCGTCGAGGGGTAGAAACCAGATATGGTAGATGGGGAAAGTAGCGAAGGAAATTGGTGAAAAGAAGGAGGTTTGGAAGAGGATAGAGAAGATCAAGGATTGGAAGGGGGGCAGCCGGAGGGGTGGTTGCTGCACTTGGATGGGCAGAATAAAAAAGCAGCAAGGAGAGCTGTGGATAAGGCATGGAATGATATGAAACAGAAGGTGGAAACTATTTGGAAGAGGATTGTGGGAATAAGATGATCTATAAATTGGCTCGTGACAGGGATGAGGATGGTGATGACATGAAGAGGGTGAGCAGTGATAAAGGGTGGTTACGGGAGGCCAGTGACAGAGAGAGGGGCATTATTGAAGGTGTGGGAAGGATATTACAAAGGGTTATATTACAAAGAACTGAGAAGGAAACAACGGTGAGCTGGAGCTACCGTGTTATGTCAAGAGGAAAGTGGAGTTGGTGGAGATCACAGAGGAGGAAGTGTGGATGGCATTGAAGATGATGGAGGAAAGAGTGCCAGGTATTGAAGAGGTGTGTACATGATAATTGCTGTGGGACAGTCAGTAATTTGGACAAATAGGCTGTTGAATGTATTTATGAGAGAAGGTTCAATTCTGGAGGAGTGGAGGACAGGGTTAATTGTGCCGATATGGAAGGGGAAAGGAGATGTTCAAAATCCGGGGAAATACAGGGGCATTCCGCTCAGTCGTGTAATGAAGGTGCTGGAGAGGGTTCTGAATGGAAGGATAAAGAAGTGTGTGGAGAAGAGCAGCAGCGGTTGAGTAAGGGTAAGGGGACAATGGATGGGATTTTCACGCTGAGACAACTGGTGGAGAAAAGGTTTGAGGTGCAAGGTGAATTGGCATTGGGATTTGTGGACCTGGAGAAGGCCTACGACACTGTCCCGAGAGAGATGGTGATGGTGACACTGAGATGGATGGGAGTGCCGGAAGCAGAAGTTAGATTGGTGGAAGAGATGTACAAGGGAACGAAGGGAAGAGCTTTATTTGGTCCTGGGATATCTGAGGAGTTCAGCATGGACATCGGTTTAAGGCAGGGAAGCACTCTCAGTCCACTCATGTTTTATCGTTAAGCAGGAAGGTGAGCTTGAGGGGTCGTACGGGGACGATGCTGGATACGGATGATCTGGCTGTTGTGGTGGAGAGTGGGCAGGAGATGCAGGAAGTACTGGAGGAGTGGAAGGAGACATTTGAGAAACATGGGCTGAAGATGAGTGTGGAGAAGACTGAGGTGATGTGGATCGGGCAGCAGAGAAAATATCAGGTCAGAGTGGAAGGAGATCATGCAGGGAAATAGGTTTGAATATCTGGGAGGAACAGTGACCAGGGATGGTAAGTCCGAGGAAGAGGTCTGGAGGAGGATGCAGGTGGGTGCAAACATGTGGTGGAGGGTGGAGGGAGTAATGGCAGGCAGAAAGATATCAAAAAAATTGAAAGGGAAGGTTCTGATGTATGTAACGCCAGCCTACCTTTATTTACGGTATGGAGACTGTGGCACTGACAGACAAACAACAGAGGTTGCAGGTTTGTGAAAACTGGATCAGGAGGATTGTGGGAGTGAAGAGGGTGAATAGAAGGAGGATGGATGAATTGAGGGAGGAGAGTGATGTACAGATGAGCTTGAAGGGGAGGTTGGTGAAATTCCGGCTGAGATGGGCTGGACACTTGTGCGGATGGGGTCAGAGAGAATGGCAAAGAGAGCGGATAGGTAGGTTAAGGGAACAAGGTAGGAGGAAAAGAGGTAGACTGCGGTTGAGGTGGGAGGATTGTGTGAGGAGGGATATCAGTAAGGTAGGGGTTGGATAGTGGAGGGAGTTAGCCGAGGACAGAGGGAAGTGGAGGAGTATCAAGGCAGGGTAAAAGCTTGGTGCCATCGGACCTCACCCCTTAATAAAGGGAAGAGGAGAAGACGAAGAAGATGAAAATTGAGGATTTTAGAAATTTAACAAAGATTTTGACCTCAAAATCAATAGGCTTTTTGTTTATGACCAACTCTACCAGGTGGTGAAGTTTTGTGAAGATCGGATTAAAACTGTGACCTGCAGGTGATTGACAGACAAACAGACAGACAGAATAACACAATTGACTAATCAATGTAGTGCACTTGAAAAATCTTCGATTTTTTCGCAAGTAATAATCGATATTGAATGCAACTCCTTGAAGGGGAAGGGGATGTTCCTGCAACGAACCATATTCAGTGATTTATCATAATTCAGCTTTTATAGTCAGAGGTTTCGACCAACGAGGGGTCTTCATCCAGGACCGAGTGATGCTCATTCGTCTTGAATGACCCGAGCCTTGCCTGCTGTGGGTAGCTATTCAATATTGAAGGCACGACACCAACTGATGACAAAATCATTTTATTTCTTTATGACAAGCTTTTTCTTGAGATATGGCCGTTGTTTGAGTCGAACCTTTCTCAGGGTCTGAGCAGTCGATGAATTTTCAGCCAGAGAGTAATTTTCAGCTAACTTGACTCACACAAACACAGCAGCTGAGATTGGGAGAAGTGACGTCACTTCCAGAACACACTGGATACTGCAGCTATTTCATCTTTATGACGTCACTTCTCTATCGAGGAGGCATTTCCTCCCCCATGGAGGCCATCCTGTGGGGTGGGGGGGGGGGGGGGGGGGGGGTTCCATACTGATCCTTTTTAAATGCTGAGCATCAAGCACAAAAGCAGCATGAACCATTTTTAAAATCTTTATTAAGACAATTGTACTTTCTGTGGTCATACGTGTACATGAATTAACTGTACCCTCTGAGCGAAGGAGCCCTGCCCTTCTATATCATCCTAAATCTCCTCTTCTCTACACTCAGGCTATTGTTCTTTTACTGTGTTCCAAAGGAGGTGAGTATGTACGAGGGGATCTGACAGCGATGTTTCAGATAATGTTGTTTCGTATGCAGCCTGTGGTTTCTGGTTGCATCATTTTCTGGAAACGCGGCGGTGCCGCTGATGCAGTGCCCCTGTTGCCAGGAAACTGGTACTCACTTTGCCAACCTCGGAAGGATGACAGGCTGTCATCCCACCTAGTGTGAATTCAACGGGTTTTAAACTAATAACCCTAAGATTTTTGACGAGCCACCTTAACCGTAAAGCCAACACAAGGCTTTTTAAGATAATGATGGGTATAGACGAAATAAATGTGTTTGAGTGTTTTTAGTTTGTATGTAGGGCAGTGTAGACAGGACCAGGAGTCACGGCCTTTGAGTATATGAGAGGAGAGTAATGATGGGTGTAAAACTCATTTTACACTGCCAGCTCTGATGGACACACACACACACACAAACACACTATCGGCGACTTCTATCTCGTCTTCTATCTCGTCTGCATTCCAGTCTCACAGGGGCAAGGCTCTCTGAGATCCAGTGTTGTGCGAGCCTCTCTCCCATTGGTGTGCATCCAATGGGGGGTGGGTCCGTGATGCAGCTTGTGAAAAATTCCACGTCATTCTGTGGTGACGGCCACAAGCGCCCCCACCTCTCCTTTCACACACCCAAAGCAGCGGCGCGAGCCCCCCGCACCCTCTCTCACGCACAAACGTTCAGTCTCCGGTGTGCACTGCACTCCACCGGGTATGGGAAAAGCGCCGCACCCCACCTCATACTTGAGAAGCGTTGTCCCACACGATAAATGTGGAAGTGCAGGGAAGGAAGAATGGAGGAAGTGCTGGGAATGTTTGAAAGTAATTCACTGCCAGTCTGGAGAATTAATTTATTTTGGTGAGTGATGGGTGGTTGGTGGTGAATAATAAAAGAATGAGTGAATTTGAATGGAGGAAGACAGATGCAGAGAAAGACGAGAATAAACTTGTGGGGTTGAAAGAAAGACCAATGGTATGAAAGAGGGTTTGTTAAATTGAGTGATGGTGGATTGAAAGGATAGAAAGTAGCAGAGTGTTTGGAATGGCCTGATGGGGTATTGAAAGTTGTAGAGAGGGAGGGGGTGAAGACATCACACCGGGGATACACAAACTAACCTCAACGCATGTCCCACCCCAAACCCTTTGACAAGGGGAAAAGGTCTACCGACACATAAACTAATGAAATAACTCATTATCGGGAATGCCTTCCTCTGGGGAACATTTCCAAAATAATCACAGCATGTGTCCGGCATTCGGATCACATTCGGACAGCATTCGGCATTTCGGAATCCGAATCGGAAAAAATCGCAGCATTCGGACCAAGGAAGACGTCCGAATGGACACTATTTTGCTCACCACAGATGGCCACAAAGTTGGAATGCGAGGAATCTGTGAGGGGGTAGAGCATCACCTGTGGTCAAATGATTCTCGTCCTGCTTACAGGGCGAATTCGCACATTGCGTTCATCCAAGCCCATCCCTCGGTGCACTGCAGTGAGAGCAGAGGGTGGTAGGCTCTTGACAGAGGATTCCGAAGTGAAGGCCGCTGGGCGTTACTTTGAGCAGTTGTACCAGGCTGATCCACCAGCTGTCGAGTTGGACGTCAGGGGTGTTACAATCCCTGTGCTGACCCTCCAATCAACTGTAGTCCACCTTCGCTTGTGGAAACACAGGCTGCGGTGAACCGGTTGAAATGGGTAAAACTCCAGGGATCTGTGGCATCCATGCTGAACTTCTCAAGGCTGGTGGAAATGCAGCACTCGTGTCGTTGCATGCAGTTCTGTGCTCTGCCTGGAACACAGGCATCATCCCAACTGAATGGAAGAGGGGCCTTGTTGTCCCTCTCTGGAAAGGGAAGGGTGATCGCCAAGACTGCAACAACTACCGAGGGGTGATGCTGCTCTCATGCCGGGCAAGGTCCTTGCTCGGATAATTCTTGATAGGGTTCGCCACCATCTGCTTGAGCACCAGCATCCAGAGCAGTCAGGCTTTACACAAAGAGGTCAACGATTGACCGTATCCTTGCTCTTCGTGTCCTCACTGAACGCAGACGAGAGTTTCGGCAGGGGCTGCTTGCAGCCTATGTTGATCTCTGTAAGCCTTCGATTCAGTGAATCAGGATTCCCTCTGGAGGATTCTTAATCTTCGTGGGGTGCCACCAAAACTGATCGATCTGATGTCTGAACTCTGTTACTGAGAGTGCGTGAAATGTGGTGGTATCATCTCTGACTTATTTCCAGTTGTTACTGGATTTGTCAGGGTGTGTGTAGTGGCCCCCAACTTTTCAGCACTTGTATGGACTGGATTCTAGGGAAGATGTCGGAGAGTCAAGCTGCGGTGCATCGTTTGGAATGTCAAGATCTCTGACCTTGATTTTGCAGATGATGCAGTCATCTTTGCGGAGACTTTAGATATCCTTTTGGGGCCCTCGAGGTGCTGATTGAGGAGTCGGAGCCGCTGGATTACGGTTTCCAGGGTCAAAACTAAGATCCAGGCTTTCAATGACATCTTGGATGCTGCTTTCCTGTCTGTGCCTGTTTTGTGGTGAATGTTGAGGTCGTGGAGAGATTCACTTTCCTTCGCAGTGATACTCATGTCTCTGCTGGCTGTGAGTCAGAGTCAATAGACGTCTGGGTCGGGCCTGGGGAGTCATGGATTCACTGGATAATGGGTGTGGCGCTGCGGTACCTGTGCGGAGAGACGAAAGTCCGAGTTTCAGGTCCTTGGTGCTTCCACTCTTGCTCTTTGGATGCGAGACTTGGACTCTGACCAAGGATCTGAGACGGAGACTTAATTCTTTTGGTACCAGGTCTCTTCGGAGAATCCTTGGCTATCGCTGGTCGGACTTTGTGTCCAATGAGCGGTTGCTGAGAGAGACTCAAATCAGATTTGCTACCTGCATAATCCGTGAGCGTCAGCTATGGCTGGATGGACATGTGATCGTTTTCCTGACGCTGATCCTGCTCACCAGATTCTGTCAGCGAGGAGTCTCGTGAGTGGAGGAGGCCAATGGCGACCACGTTCCTCGTGTGCAGCAGATTGATCGGCATCTCAAGCAGATGGGATGGCCAGGCATCTGCCTGGGGGATGCCAGACGAGGCCCCTGATACGGCGGAAAGTGGACGCAGCGACGCTGCTCTGGCGCATGCTCCCATACCTGACCTGACCAGAAAGGGGTTGCTGGTGCTCCCTGCAGAAACCTTTGAGGGCGAGCGGGTGGAGACAAAGCACGGAAAGAGCAGAGGGTTCCAAGACCAGAAAGGAGGCGGAAGAAGACAGACCACCGACCTGTCTAGGATGGCGAAGTGATAAACCCATCGGTTCAGCTTCATCACGGGAGATTCCAATAATGTTGAAAGGCCTTGGTTTCCACAGTGTCAAGCTGAGCAAGATGTGAGGCAGGGGAGCCAGCTCACAGGAGAGAGCAGTAC
The DNA here is from genome assembly GCA_035128595.1 of Eptatretus atami. Classification (NCBI taxonomy): domain Eukaryota; kingdom Metazoa; phylum Chordata; class Myxini; order Myxiniformes; family Myxinidae; genus Eptatretus; species Eptatretus atami. The sequence continues at coordinate 124,851,746 of CM068957.1, forward strand.
TCCATCAAGCTGCGGATGAAAGCCTTGTCGGTGGACAGGAGTTCAGATGTGCCAAGGAAGGACTTTGTGTGATGGAGGACGCCCAGTCGGCGATTGGCTTTGTCGGTCAACATTGAAACGTGGTTTGGCCAAGAGAGATCATGGCTGATCATGAGACCCAGGAGTTTGAGACAGACAGAGAGACAGAGAGACAGAGAGTTCAGAGAGCAGACGGAGAGGGAGAAGAGCGAGGACGGAAGCAAAGGAGAGAGGAGAGGCGAGAGGCGAAGGGAAGGTAGATGGAGAGGGAGTAGAGGGAGAGAGAGAGAGAGAGAAGGTTTTTTGTCTGGATTGAAAGACATTATTGGAAAGGAAATTATTCATTATAGATTATCTCATTTGAATAGAGCAGGGGAACCACCCTGTTGTGGATGATCTGGTGAATGCAACACCGCCTTCCCTGTTCTTCTCTCATCCTTCCCCCCCATTCATATTCTCTGTTTCTCTCTCATTCCCCACCCCCATCCCCTGTTTTCTTCCTTCCCCATTCCCATATCACTGTTCTTCTCCATCCCCACCAGCATTCCCTGTTCGCTTCTCTCTTACCCATTCCACCCATTACACACCCTGTTCTCTCTCTCCCCAAATTCTCTGTCTTTTCCTTCCCCCCATTCCTGTCTTCTTCCTCCCCCCCCTTCCTGATTCTTCTCCCTCCACCCCATTCCGTCTTCTCTCCCCCCAATTCCTGTTCTTCTCCTCCTCCCCTTTCCCTGTCTTATCTCTCCTCCCCCCCCATTGCCCCCCCCCCCTCTGTTTTACTTCACCCCGACAATTCACTGTTGCTATCTCTCCTCACCCATTCCTGTTTTTCTGTCCCCCCACCATTCCTGTTTCTTATCTCTCGATTCCTCCATTCCCGTTCTTCCTCTCTCTACCCATAAAATGCCTGTTCTTGACTCTCCTCCCCCAATCCCTGTTTTCTTATCTCTCCCCCCCTTTCCTGTTCTTACTCTGTAGTTGGCACAATCCCCCCATTCTGTTTTGTTCTGTCTGCCCGCCCATTCCTATTTTTTTTTTTTTTTTTTTTTTTTTTTTTTTTTTTGGCATAAATTTATTCCTGTATTTCTCTCATCTCACCCCCATCCCTGTTCTTCTCTCCTCCCCCCCATCCCTGTTCTTCTATCTCCCCTTTCTGTTCTATCCCTCCTCCACCCCATTCCTTTAGTTCTTTTCAACCAGACTTTAATATACCATTTAAACCATATCTTCCTCGCCCCCAACTTCCCCCACCACGGCGCATTCCTGTTTTTTCTCTCTTCCCCCAATTCTCTCTCTGTTCTTCTCTCTCCTTCGCTTCCGATTCCTGTCTCTCTCCCCCCCATTCCCTGTCTTCTCTCCTTCCCCCCCATTCCCTGTTCTTCTCTCTCTCCTCCCCCTTCCCTGTCTTCTCTCCTCCCCCCATTCCCTGTTCTTCTCTCCTCCCCCCATTCCTGTTCTTCTCTCCTCCCCCATTCCCTGTTCTTCTCTCCTTCCCCATTCCCTGTTCTCTTCTCTCCCCCCCCTCCATTCCCTGTTCTCTCCCTCCTCCCCTCCATTCCTGTTCTTCTCTCCTCCCCATTCCTGTTCTCTCTCTCCCCCTCCCCATTCCCCTGTTCTTCTCTTCTCCCCCATTCCCTGTTCTTTCTCTCCTCCTCCCCATTCCCTGTTCTTCTCTCCTCCCCTCCTTCCCATTCCCTGTTCTTCTCTCCTCCCCCATTCCCTGTTCTTCTCTCCTCCCCTCCCATTCCCCTGTTTCTCTCCTGCCCATCTCATTCCTCATCTCCCTGTTTGTTCTCTCCCCTCTTCACAGTGAAATTGTGCGAAAAAAATGATCGATTGAATTGCCGTGGAATTGATATACTGTATTAATAATGGCGCAGGCAGGATGAAATGGCCTCCGCTTTCGACGAAGTTCCTGTGTATCAATGGATTGTGTATTTTCCTGAGAAGAGATAAAATAAAAATAACGAATAGCAAATAAAACCTGATATTGAATCGATGTTAAAAACGCTTTTTAAAAAATACTCCCACCGACCCGCAAATGTGCGAACGTGCCAGAGCGACGCGTTTTATTGTTTTGTTGTAAGAGGAAGCGAAGCCTCCCCAGGCCCCAGTCCCCTGGAGCGGCTGGAAGGCCGCGCATGCGCAGTGCCGCCCTTTGTTTTCCGTGCACACAGCGATCTCGCGCTTCTGCTCCACCTTCGACGCTTCGTCGCCTCGTCGTGCAAAGGTGCGAATTCACTGGTTTTATCCGTTTGTTTATTCACTATATCCCAACGAACCGTTATCCCTCCGTCTCGGTACTTTATTCGCTGTTTTTCAGTGGCTTTGTGTGAGCGATTGGACGTCTGGGACTTGCTTGCCTGTAGCGACGGCGTGCTCGCCCTGTACTAGATTACAGTACGCTAGGCCTCACTTTAGACTTGGGGAGTGGGACCACACATTCCGTGTCCGAATCGTATTCTTGAACTATACTACTTTCGCAATGGGTGTTGTGTCGGCCCAGCGGGATTTTATTGTTTATTTTTTAATAGGGTTTGTTAATGGTCTGCGCCTTGGTGGTGGGTGATCGACTAGCGGCCTATTTGGAGGGGGGGGGCCTGGACGGTCCACGCATGGCTAGAGAACAAAAGGTCACACCATTGCAGACTTTACACTAGTCCGGATTTTGGGTTCTGTTAATGGGTTCTGAATTGGGGATGTGATGGTTAAAAACCGAGCAAGGCCTCAGGCTTAAGTTGGTTGTTATGACCCGTGATGGGGAAACGGACCTGAGAGTTATTAATACGTCCGATCGCGTCTTCTGGGCAGACAAGCAATGGTGATGGAGAAGCCTAGCGCTCTGCTGGTCGGACGCGAGTTCGTCAGACAGTATTACACATTGCTCAACCAAGCCCCCGACTTCCTGCACAGGTACGTCCGTCCCTGCTTTGCCTGTTTCCTTATTATATTTTTATTGTACTGCTTCTTCTCGAGCCTTCTCCCATTCTCTTTATCCCCCGAGGTTATTCTTGGTGTCCCATGGGATGGTGTCCAAACGGCGCACTTGTTTTCTGACCTACTGTATCTATTTTGGGTTTGATTCCCGACCCGAATATATACCCCGAATATATACCGTCACCCTGGTGTTTCGATACACGGGGATGAGGCGTCAAGGTTTATCAACGTTAAAGATCCTGCGGTGTCTTTTCCGCAAACAGTTGGCGTGTTATCGCCGGAAAGTAAAAAAAAAAAAAATTTCACAATCTTCCCAGGATGAGCTCGAGTCGAACGTCAGGCTTGGCCATCCGGTTCGTGAAAGCCTTGAGTCAAACGCTGTCGACTTCCCCATGCCAACACAATGAGAATGTTGGAATCATTGGGTCTGTCAAAGTGGTGTTTTATTATTATTATTATAACCTCCGCCATCGAAAGTGAAGGAGGGAATGTTTTCATCCCGTTCTGTCTGTTCATTTGTCTGTTTGTGTACAGGATATATGAAAAAGTTGTGGACGGATTTGGACAAAACTTGATGGACACGTTGGGTGTGTGACAAGGAAGAATTGATGAAATTTTGGTGAAAATCCGATAATTTTCTAAAGTGATTCTTCACCATTGAGCGATTTGAGCTAAACTAATATATAGCACGATATCTCAAAAAGTTGGGGACGGATTTGGATGAAACTTGGTGGACATGGGTGTGTGACCACGACAAATTGATTCAATTGTTGGTGAGAGATCCGCAATGCGGATCTGGATACGGAATTATTAATTTTTTAAAGTGATTCTTCACCGTTGAGAATCGGGCCAAAAACGATGTAGTACCGGTATAGCATGATATTTCCAAATGTATTGGACCCCACATGTTCTCATGGAATCAGGCATACGTGACGGAGTATGCGCTCCACAGCAGTCCCCTCTCTCGTTCCATCATCTTATTTGTTTTGTTACTTACTAAATCTAAAGATTTCGTAAGTATATTGTATGACTACCGTCCTCTGTGTGTTGTTTGTTTGTAGGCACGATAACCTCGAGAACAGAAGAAGCTACCAATGTCAATTACACCACGTGATTCAGCGGGTTGATGGCTAGCGCTGATTTTAAGATTTGGTCAAAATCGGTCAAAGGTCAACGGTCACAGTGAGGTCAAAACATCCAAAAAAAGTTATATAACTCCGGAGAACGAAGGATGCTCCAATGTCAAATTACACAGTGATTTAGGAGGGTGATGGCTAGCGCTGATTAGATTTTGGTCAAAATTGGTCAAAGGTAAGGTCACGAGTGAGTCAACATCCAAAAAAAGTTATATAACTCCGAGAACGGAAGAAGCTACAATGTCAAATTAGACCACGTGATTAAGTGAGGTGATGGCTAGCGGCTGGATTAGATTTTGGTCAAAATCGGTCAAAGGTCAAGGTCACAGTGAGGTCAAACATCAAAAAATAATTATTACTCGAGAACGGAAGAAGCTACCAATGTCAAATTGCACCACGTGATTCAGGAGGGTGATGGCTAGTGCTGATTAGATTTGGTCAAATCGGTCAAAGGTCAAGGTCACAGTGAGGTCAAACATCCAAAATATTCGATTTTTGATGGTTTGGTACAGAATCATCGTAGAGACTTCTGGTTTGGTCGCTACCTTCTCAAGAGACAGCTTTATTAGACAAGGTCAGAGGTCAAGTTGACGATTTCGTAAGTACCAGTCTATGACTGCTTTTTGTGGGTTTGTTTGTAGGCACGATAACCGAGAACAGAAGAAGCTACCAATGTCAAATACACCATGTGATTCAGGAGGGTGATGGCTAGCGCTGATTAGATTTTGGTCAAAATCGGTCAAAGGTCAAGGTCACAGTGAGGTCAAATATTCGATTTTTGATGGTTTGGTACAGAATCATCGTAGAAACTTCTGGTTTGCGTCGCTACCTTCTCTCGAGACAGCTTTTTATGAGTCAAGGTCAGAGGTCAAGTTGACGATTTCGTAAGTCCAGTCCTATGACTGCTTGTTTGTTTGTTTGTTTGTTTCAGTCTCTGCATTTATCTGTTCCCTGGTCCATTGAGTACTCTAAGATATATTTATTCCGTATGAGAATGTGTCATGTATTGCCTCCCCACTTGTAGACTACTCCATACTACCCCAACCTTCATTCTCCTTGCTCGTTTCTCTTAAACTTTTTCTGTTCTCTTCCCATATTCCTCTGCCCCACGTTTCTCTTTTCCTATTGTAATCGCTGCTCTTCCATTTTCTATCAATTTAGATTTTCTTAAAATGGATTGCCCCTTTGCTTTTGTGAAAGCTTTAACACCACGTTTTCTTTTCCTCATTCACTAAAGTACTTCGACCCTCTCCCCCTTCCTTAAAAATCAAGGTTTTATGGGAAAAGCTCATCCTACGTGCATGGGGGAATCAATGCTGAAGGACAGCCTGCCGAGTCAGTGTTTGGACAAGCGGTAAGTTTTGTACCCACTCTGCTTTTAAGAATGCTACAGTTATCTCATTGTGAATTTGGCTTTTGTAATCGTGAATGTGATCATACTTATTGGCATTTTGCTTCTGTTTGAGGTCTGTCTTGGATGCATTACCTTTGTCGCTGTTGATACTTTCTTAGCATACCAGCCACATTAATTTTGTAGTTTTTTTTGAGGTCTCATGTGAACAGTTATTCCTTTAACCCATCCCACCTTCTTTTCCTTTGTGCATAAGCAATTTTCTTGGAGGACTGTTTGCTACATTGTCCTTGACTCTCTGCTTCACTTGAGCTGTAATTTAAATTTTAAGAATAAAGAGTAGGTAGAAAGTTTATGATCACGAGTGAATGGCAAGTGGTTTATTATTATTATTTTAAATGTAAATAAAATCTATCCTTTGGATGCAGTAACCCTGGCTGTACTTGACAGCATTGAAGGTTGTTGTCATATCCATGTTCGTTGTATTGTAACTTGCCGTTTGCCAATTTTATTGCTCATCGTATTCAAACATCCTGCATCGCTTTTAAATGTAGATGGAGTGGGTTTCATTGAATTGATTGTGGGTCCATATACTTGCACCTATTCAGCTTGTCAAAGGTGAACTTGAGAAAGATCAATGTTCAAGCAGTCATAACATCAACAGGGTCGTCTGGTATCGTTGAAATGAAAGTTCCACATGGAAATTTTAATCATTTATTTTATTTTAATTTTACAGGATATTAGGCTTGCAGTAACACGCACACGCACACACACACGCACACGACAATCTAGGCTCCTTGAATCCTATTGGCCTTGTTCACTTGTTTCCACATTGTAGCTAAATTTGAAATTGCGTTGTACTTGCATTCTGAGATCTCCCAACCCACTGAGCGATGACGCCTGTAAACTGACTTTCCCATTTGTACTGTTCATTTTGTAGTGATGTTTAGGGTTGATATTTACAAAGTGAAAGACTTGCTTAATTGACAATTGGGCGTGTGTGTGTGCGTGTGCGCACGCGTGCCTGTTTGTCAAAACCGTGTCAATCAAGTTGGTGGTAGCTCGTGGCTGTCCAGTAAACCCTCACTGTAGCTAAACACAACTTATTTCCTGCACGTGCATAAAACGATTCGACGCGTTTTTGATGAGGCCACATCGTGTGCAGAGGTGCGTCTGCTGCCATCTTCTACCACCCGTGCTCTCTTCAGTCTGCATAGTACCAAGGTCGAGTGAGCTTGTGCCCAGGAGATTTCTTTAACTCGAACGTTATTCAGCCACATACTGTTCCCTTGAATACGGTATTGCACCGAAACGTCAAGCCTCTCCCAGTCGAAGTGGAGTGAAGACGTCCTGTCAGGTTTATGACAGCAGAGAAAATTTTTACGATTTTTAGACGAGTTGCGTGGCGGGATGAGTGTTGCGTCGGTTGGCCATTAGTATCATGTGAATGGTAAGGCCTCATTCGTTTAAGCCTGACTTCCTGGAGTTTTTAACAAAAAGCTGATGCCCCTGTTTAGCTGACGAAACAGGGCTCTTCTACAAGGCAACGGGTAACAGGACGTACATCTCCAAGGAGCAGAAGGTTGCACAAGGGTTCAAGTGTCTCAAGGATGTCTTGCACTGCTCTTTTTATGTATTTTTTTTCTTTTCTTTTGGTGTTGCACAATTTTTTTGGGGATTTGACCCCCGGTTCGTTCCCCAGGCAGTGGGGACTTGGGGTCATGGGTCAAAATGAGGGGAAAATGTTTTAACTCAAAATTTGATATTAGGTAATCCCTGATGGAAGGTTTTGCCATCTTTTAACTCTGCTTTCGGTGGAAGCATGGGGATTTGCAGTGGAGAGCCATCGACTTCGTTCTAGTTTTGTTTTATTTTATAATTTTTGCTGTTTGGATAAAAAAAATTTTTTTTAAGGCAAATTACACTACAATTACAACATTTGGAATGTAATTCAACTAGGAACAGTCGTCTTCCTTGGAGAAACTCCACAATCCATTGTACAGTTTGTTGACCAAGTTTTTATTTTTCTCACTAATATTCATCTATCAACCAAAAATCGAAAACGGTAAAATGTCCAAACAAAACGGGGTATTCTTTGTTTATACATCGCACAACAAAACTGGTTGTAGTTCGGATGATCCACATTCAAAACTGAAGCCATCACCCGCTGGTATAACTGCCAAGTTGGTAGAGTTCAGGTCCTGGCCTTTGCCTTCCAAGCAGCGAGTTTATATACAACACTGATATTAACACTGCTGTCTAGACTTGCACATGGTTAGTTTGTAGTTTTACTGCATCATCTCTGAGACTTGCTTTTATTGTCATTGAGAGTCATTGACATTGTCATTTCATTACCCAGGTCATCTTATTTATTTATTTTTTCCCCTTAAATGGCCAAGTGGTAAATAGTTGAATAACGAAGTATCTGTTACTGGATCATGTTTGAAGAAGTTGTTGTTTCGAATGCAACCTTTGGCTGCTGGTTGCATCATTTTCTGGGAGCGCAGCTGTGCTGCTGATGCAGTGCCCCGTTTCCAGTAAACTGGTACTCGCTTTGCCAACCTCGTAAGGATAACAGGCCGAGTCAACTCACCTGGTGTTATTTCGATAGCATGACAGGGGCTTGAACTCAAGACCCTAAGATCTTGAGTTACGCCAACACCAGGCTTCGTTTTAAGAAGTTAGAGTTGTATTTCATTTTTCTTCTGTTGGTGGAGCTATCCCCCTGGAGGAGAGATGATGCACCACGGTGGAATGCCAGCTGTTCTCTGCCAGTAGATGTCCTTGTCATTTTCAATGGCTTCTTTGAATTCCACCCGTATTTACTCCTTCCCCTTGTTTCTATGGAAATTATCCATGAAGGGTTTGAGCATCCATATTTTATTCCCTCGAATGTGCAGTTTTGTTCTTGATTGCGTTTTGTAAACCTGACCTTTGTGGATAAACTTTAACCTTTACGATTCAAAGTCCAGTTGGTGACATCAGAAGTTCAAAGTCAATCGTGAAATCTGATTGTAGTTGTTACCTAACAAAGTGTCTTGAAGCTCACCTTGTCTGTTGGTTGGTGGCCATGTGTTATTTCGTTTCGGAAGGTGGGCCCCGATTTGGGGACACCAAAAGCATGTTCGCTTTTAAAAGAGCGACGGCTCTTTCAAATTATAATAAGACCCGTCACGAAGTCTCCCGGCCATCGGCAAAGCTTGTTGCAGTGTTGTCCATGTAGCTCCCTTTGCAAATAATGTTTTCTACCTGCCATGATAAAATGTTTGTGTTATTTGTAAATGTGGAATGCATCATTTTACAAGTAGTTGGTGTGTTTGAAATAAAAATCATGTGGTGTAACAACCATTCGTGGACCAATAAGGTATGACGTTGGAAATCTGTCATGAAATTCTGTGAGGCCTTGCCTTCATTGGCATGTTTGATCGGTTTGGGACAGGCCCCAGTTTTGAGGTTCCCCATCATGGTTGGATCTCCGTTTAGCAGGGGCCCAAGGCGGCGATGTCCCATCTCTGTGAGCCGGGTGTGTGCAGCCATGCGCTTGCACGTGTTGTAAAAATTTCCTGTGAGCGCAGAGGCTATTTGGCCCAGCATGCCTATGCTTTATTCACACCCCATAAATTTATTTCCCCAATTTATGAATTGTCTCTGATACCGTCCCAACCTTTATCATTCTTTAACAATTAAAATCCTTCGTGTATCTTAGACAGTGCTCAATACCTTGTCTGCGAACAGTACGTACCTTGTCAATAAAGGTGAGGTGGGACCTGTTTACTTTTGCATTTGGTGGGAATCTTGGGTGTTTGCGATGGCACGCCATCAACTTAGCTCGAGTTTTGACACTTGTTGGAACATTGCTCAGATAGAAAGCATTTTTATCCTTGTTGCTTATTTACCTTTTATGGTGTAACTTGTGCACGGAGAGAACAAGGAATACATCCAAGACAAAATGGAAGGCAGAGGCCAAGCGTGATGGACTCAAAGTACATGATGACGATAGTTTATCTATCTATAATTCCAGGTGTGTTTGTGTGTGTGTGTGTGTGTGTGTGTGTGACACCGCTGTTTCTCGACAACCACTGGTCCGATCGAATTGAAACTTGCCAGCTATATTGCTGGGGACCTGAGTATGTGCCTTTTCAAGGTTTGATATTAATCGGACAAGTGCTTCCCAAGTTATGGCCATTTATTTACCAAACAATGACAAGACACGTTTGCTAGCCATTTATTTACCAAACCAATGACGAGCACGTTGCTGCGTAGGCGTGGCCGATGGGAAAGGGCGCCATTTAGTTACCGTGGCGTAGGAGTGGCAATGGTCAATGGCAGCGAATGTCATGGCAAGCAAAGACAGGGAGTAAACTTGATTTTAATTTGGATTTTAATTAACTCTGTGTGTGTAAGTATCACAGCAGTTGTTACTTCAATGCAAGCGATAATTCGTGGAATGCATGTGAACATTCCGTACGGGCACGCACCACTTCCGGATATTGATGACTTGCTGTATTCTAATAATTTCTCGATTTCTTATGCGCATTTATTGGTTCACGAAAAAATATTTTCACGAAAAATATGTGACCACTATATTAGTTAGTTGTGTGTCTGTCTGTCTGTCTGTCCCGAGCATAGCTCCTGGGTTTTGATCCGATCCTGATGAAATTTTGGTGGGAGGTCTATATCATGATCTAGTTGTGTTTTCCTGAAAATGGGCGTGGTCCGCCCATTATGGGCGGATCCACGCCCAAAAACACGTGTTTTTAGGGGGTAGCCGATTTCAATTTGCATCTTCTCCTAGGGTTTTGTCGAATCTGACAGGGGTTTCGGTATTTGGTTAGCCAATGGCACCTGCATAGCCCCACAGATCGATTTTTCATTTTCGTCCCAAGGTCAAGGCACAAGGTCACGGACTTAGAAAATTGCGAATTGTGTTTTTAGGGGTAGCCGAATTTCAATTTGCATCTTCTCCTAGGGGGTTTGTCGAATCTGGCAGGGGTTTCGGTATTTGGTTAGCCCAATGGCACCTGCATAGCCCACGGAGCTCGATTTTTCTTTTCGTCAACACAAGGTCACGAACTTAGAAAATTGCGATTTTGACATAAAATCCATCTTCTCCGAGGGGGTTGTCGAATCTGGCAGGGTTTCGGTATTGGTTAGCCCAATGGCACCTGCATAGCCCCACGGAGCTCGATTTTTCATTTAGTCCCAAGGTCAAGGTCTCGTACCAAGGCTACGAACTTAGAAAATTGCGATTTTGACATAAAAAATCATCTTCTCCGAGGGGTTGTCGAATCTGGCAGGGGGTTCGGTATTTGGTTAGCCCAATGGCACCTGCATAGCCCACGGAGCTCGATTTTTCATTTTAGTCCCAAGTTCAAGGTCACAAGGTCAAGGTCAAGGTCATGAACTTAGAAAATTTCGAATTTTGACCAAAAATCAGACGACCGCCCAAACTTTGAGAGCTAGGATGACAATATTTTTTATATAATCTTAAGGTCATTCCCCACATAAGTCTTGAAACCATTTTCTCTATCTCGAACACCTTGCCCGTGGCGCCCCCTTCAAGTTTGTTTTACGCTGATTTCATCAAAGTATGGATAATCCGAGGAGTGAAATGCCATATAGCCTATATGACTTATATTGTTCCTGGAATGTTCCAGAGGAAGTTTTGCACCAAAGGTCATAATCCTTGACCTTTGACCTTTAAAGTTCACAAAGGTCAAATTTTCAAAGTTGTGGGAATCGAACCGGGTTTTCGACCTTCTTCGACGAACTAACTCCATTAAGCTATAGCACGTATCCGTTTCCTTATTTTAATGTTCCACAACATTGTTTTGGGACCTTTAAGGTTATGCAAAGGTCAAATTTTTAAAGTTGTTGAACGAAACCGGGTTTTCGACATTTTGCAGCTAATAACCTGTCACTCGTACCACATCATGTTGATCATTTTTATAACTTGGTCAAACATTATCACATTGTCTCATCCTTGACTTCTGAAACAATCTACATCGTCAAATACCGCTCGTGAACCATCGTCGTCTTCAGACTTGTTGATAAACACAATGCCCCAATCCAGTCGTTGTTTACGAGAGCGAAGAACGGCCTGTGTGGTTGTTTGAAAGTTTTTTTTGGGGGGGGGGTGCACGTACAGGGCACGCACATACGGCCACGTACATGGGCACGCCGAGAGCGAAGGAACGGCCTGTGTGGTTGTTTCTTGCACACGGTTTGAAAAGTTTATTTTTTTTTTTTTGCACGTACGGCGACGCATGCACGTACGGGCAACGTACTAGTTACAGTAATGATCTGAGTTACTGGTGCCTTCGTGCATACTTGGGCCTGAGTCTAAAGGCACCAAAGCTAAACCTAGGCTGAGTTGGAGCTGCAAATTGCATTCATTGGAGATACACTGGCCTGTCCTGAATCGCTTGAACCTGGTAATGGGTACGAGTCATGAAATTACAAAATTTATTGTTGATGGCAAAGTTTTTTTTATTTTTTCATTGATTTATTAGGGTGCTACGTTGAGGGAGGGGTGGGAATTTATTATGACCAGAACGGCTTTTAGCTAGGATTATGAAATAGGCCTTCTCACTTGCTGCCGCCTGGTGCAGATCCCTGATTCGGGTTATTTATCGTGTTGATGTATCACAAAAAATACTCGAGCGAAGTCAATGTTGTGCCATCGCAAATCCGCATGCTTCCTACCAAAGCAAAGTTGAAA